>CM062805.1:1272589014-1273189014 GCA_031772625.1 Pinus tabuliformis
TGAATCCTTCACAATCCAAGTGGCATTCAGGGTTTTTGAGGGTGTTGAATCCATATATACAATGAAAAAACTTAATTTAAAAACACAAATAAAGATTTGACCACAATCAGCCAAAAAATCCATAGATAACTCCAAAAAATCACACTTAAAAACTACTCCATTTACTTTACATTTTTTTGAGATGTTAATTTTCCCAACCCATTATTTTATCAATAATATTTTTCTCTAATATAATTTATTCAAAAACATAAAATTTTTTAAACTATTAAACTTTAAAAAGTGCTCTAAACTAATGTTAGGTCAAAAATCTTCTCCTACGAACAATTAAATCTATTCCTACTCAGATCCGAGCATAATTATTTTGTATTGAGGTATGTCCTACATTCATTTTTCAGAATAAAACCACTTTTCTGAGTATCTATCCCTTTTTTCAAAATATTAAAGGGTTCATATAGTGTAAAAGGTTGAATATAACTTTTTCAAAATATTAGAGGGGTTTATATAGTAAAAGGTTGAATATGTTTTTTTAAAATTTTTGGGCTTTCACAACTTGATAAATGTGCATTTAGTAATATTAGTTTAATATTTAGATTCAAGGCAAAATTATGAGGCCACGACTACCAAATAACTACATCATGTTTAAGATTCAGCAAATGTATAAATGGTTATAATTTACAACAAGGTATATAGTTTAATTGTGAAAAATGCCATTTCTTTCCGGCTTAATACGTAGTACAAACCCTAATTATTAAAGGCATACTAATATGTAGTACAGACCCTAACTATTAAGGGCATATATAGAAGTGCTGACCATTGTTTGATTTATGTGAAATTGGCAAAGAGAGTTTAAAACTATCTAAATCTAGATACACTGGCATAGATTCATTTTAACTCCAAATTTATTAAGCTCCAAAAGGGATCAAATTCCTCAAGGTCAGATATTTTCTCAAATTTTGAAAATTTTTCAAAGTGCAAATATTTTCTCAATTTTTACACTTAAAAAAAGATTTACACTTTGAAAGATTTAATCCCTCTGAAAACTTAATATTATAGTTAATATCAAAATATATTAATTTATTTAATTTTGTAGATTATTATTAATATCTTATTTATTATTGAAAATGAAAATTTTAGATAATAAATTTTTAATAAAAAATTATTTATCTAGTGAAAATAAAAAAATAATTTTAAATAATAAATAAGAAAAAAATAGTAAAAAAAATTGATATAATAAATAATTTAAAGAGTAAGATGATAAATGTAAAGTAGCTATTCGATGAATAAGTATACTTACTAAAGGGCCCAATTCAAATCCCCATGTATTAAAAAAATGATAAATACAAAATAAGTTATACATTACTATAAATGAAAAAGAGAAGATATACATTACAAATTTATTTAAAAATATATTTTAAATTAAGATAAAAAAATATAGAACTATATTATCAGTTATAATTTTTTTTTAAGAGAAATTGTAAACTAGAAAATGTTTCAATAAATGATGCTTCAACATGCATTTATAATAGTTATTGATAATTGGTTGGATGATTTGACACACGTGCACATTCATGCATGCATATATACATTTTGTTAAGCTTTGGTTTAGTGATAATTTGGAGCAAATATTGAGACAATGATAGTGGTGGCTAGAACATCCTAGTATGGGAGGAGAGTATAATTTTTTAAAAGCTGTTTTGAATATTGCTGTAATTTTCAAATAGTTATTGAGATTATAAAATGGTGTTATTTTTTTTGGTTAAGTATGAAAAGGTTTGATAAATTATATATTATATATATATTTCAATAATAATTAATAATTTTATATTATTTTAAATAAATAAATATTACATTTAAATAAATAAATAAATATTACATTTGAATTAATTAAAAAAAACATTAACCAATTATTTTTTTTTTCTATCATATTCATATAAGAAAAAATAAATCATTAAAATACCATAATTTAATAAAAATAATTTAAATCAAATAAATTGTTTAAAGAAATATATATAAATACAACAATAAATGATTAAATTAATTTAAAAAAAAAATAATAAAATATTAAAAGATAATAATTAAAAGTAAATCATAAAATAAACTAAATTATTAAAATTAATAATAATTAAAAAAATAATACAAGATAAAGAAAAAAAGGAAAATAATAATAACATAAGAAAAATGAAAAAAGATAATAAATTCTATAATATAATTTATGTTTCATACATAAATATGTCAATTCCATTTACACAAACCAACCTTATATATCTATTCTCACTTAAACTAACGATGCTTCATTTCCATTTTGTCTCATTATGAGATTATTTAGATTACATTATTATCTTAAACCATTTTTATTAAGGTCGTATATTTTTATGTTTCATTTTTAAAGTCTATTATTATCATTATATAATAGTGATATTTGGAGGAATGGGGTAAATTTTACTAATTACATCCAATCTTCATTGTTGGAATGGTTTTTTATCATTACTAGTTGTAAAGGAATAGTGGACCTTTTGTTATAGCTAGCACACTTTTAATAATTTGGAGATGTTTTATCATAAACATGTGAGTCCTTGAATAAATTTGACTAGTATTACTATGCTCTAAGGATATTATGTGTAGTGGCTTTGTTACAAAGTGTCTTTCGGCTAACCCATCGTGTATTTATGAGAGAACCTTCTCAATGTTAGTATTTTCGAAATAGTGGAGGAAAATTTCATTGTGGTTCTTTTTGAAAGTACCTCATTGATTAATTATTACTATGAAGCTTCAAATCTTATGGTTCTTCTTTGCTTGTCATTAAGATTATTAGGCATGGTACCTTGTTGTAGATATTTCTTTAGTTCCTGGTACCTGATGACCCTTAATATTGCAACAACGGTGCAACAACTCCCAAGGGTCTCAACTTTAATTATCAACATGGGGTTCGTACAAACTTAAGAGGGGATGGCAATGTATGTGTAGTGGCACTATCTCTTTCTCTTGTTGATTTTTATGTAGGCATAAATGTTGAAATCAAAGCTAGGTGTACAAAGACAAAGTTAGCTAATATATGCTACAAGAAATGATTTATTGAAAGTAGAATGGCATGCAACTTAAGCTACTTGCAATGGAAGAAAGCACACTTGCATACTTTTATTCTATATGTAATGAATGGAAAACACTCGCACACTTCTATCTTATCTTAAAGGAAAGGAAAAGCATACAACTGAAATGAAAGACTGTGAATTGAAAACTCTAATTTGCAAGAAAAAGCAGTTTTCCTGAAGCAAATCGACAAAAGCATCTACAAGATATCTATACCTCCAAGTTCCATTATCAAGGCTTCAATAATTTTGTAATATACCAAAGAAGCCAAATCATGAATTTATTGCAAAGTCGAGTGAGAATGTAGGACTGGTTATAGGCTACTACAAGAGTCCCTGTTTTGCTACAGGAGATAGTCCAACAAACATGTAACCAGGAAAAATGCAAGTTTGAGAAGCAAGGAAGCTATGGAAATGTTAGATAATGATAAAATCAACTGTACAAAGCTTTATGACAACCTATTGCAAGTTTACCCTAACAAAACTAAGCACTGTGTGTTTTTTGTAGCTGCAAAACATGTTACACAACAAAAGAAAATAATGAACAATAAATGTGTGGCAACAAAAGAAGTGAAGTGATTGAAGATTTGGAATGATATTAACTAAAGTAACTATTACAACCAAATGCTTAGACAGCCTGTAAGAGAGAACTGTTCATAAAAAAACCTTATAATTAACCATGCATGAGTGGTATGAAAAGGTAACTTTCATAAATGGTACATAAATAAATAAAATCATAATACTAATAGAAAATGATACAAGAGGGATATGGAGCTCTTAGGGTGGCCCAACCCAAGGATGCTTAGTGTCCCTTAAAGGAAATCCAAACCAAGAGCTAATATAGAACACCACTTCCGTTAATTGAGAAACTGTTTGTACATTACAAAATTACAAAACTTTCTTGGAAACACAAATCTAGTCTTTCCTCCTATTCTCCACACTCTTCTCTACACGTCCACTGGGATACTCAAGCTACTTATTTATATAATGAGCGGTGATCAAGGTGGATATTGGTGGCCACCTGCCTATTCCACTTGGACCCTCACCATTGTTTCTTTCAGTTTTTCAGTTTCCTTAAATGTAGCACAGTTTACTATTTTTGGCAGTTTTTTCGGGTCCTAAACTTCCGGAGCCATTTTGAGGCCCTAAACGACAATTTTTGGCAAAATTCGTCTAGTGATTACAAAAGTAATCACGCTAGCAGTTGTAATCCTCAAAGAGATCTTTCCAACGAGGTCTCATATGCATCAAACGGAGATAATATGACCAAGTCACGACCCCAGGAAGTTGGCTGCCCAACTAACCCCAACGGGGCCCATAAAATCTTGGTGTTACATCTCCTCGGGTTAGGATTTTGGTTGTTTAGGGTTTTCTCTTATTGTTCAATAATAAAAAGTCCCTTGAGCCTCATTGTAATCAGTTCAGAGGCATGTAGCCACCACATCTCTTCTAAGAGATAAGCTACCATCGTCTGAACTATCTTATTTCCATTCTGTTTGTAAGCATAGTTAAATATTTTTCTATTAATGAAATGATGTGTTTTTCTGCTGCATCTCTGTGTTTATGACTATATCTGTAAGTTGTTGCGTTCCTGTTTAAGTTCGAATCAATGGTATTAGAGTGGTCTGCTCTTTCTCTGTTTTTCTTTGCATGTCCCCAACGAGGTCAAGGTATAAGGATTTAGGGCTTGATTTGGTTGAACCATTGTAGGATCAGCCTCACAAAACCCGATGACCTCCCATGGCAGAAGAAAAGAAAGACGAGGGGCAGAAGATCCTTTCAAAATGTTGCTCAAAGAAGCCCTCGAGTGACAAAGGGACACGGTGATGGATAACTTTTCCCAGATCCTTCGACGACTACCCACAGGCGATGCATCTTTATCCAACAGCCACTGTGGAGGTGTCACTCCTTTTAAGGTACAAGTTAACTTCGATATTCCCATATTCGAAGGCCTCATAGATGCAGACATCATAGATAAATGGTTAAATCTATTGGAAGGATATTTTTCAATTCATGACTTTTCCAATCGGGAAAAGATTACATTTGCACTTCTCAAAGCCACCCACACGTCAAGGACTAGTGGGAAACCTACTATGAACAAAAGGATGAGAGTGAAACCTCGTTGTTTTCAGCTGCACCCACTTGGAATTCTTTCCAAGACGCCATCAAGGAACAGTATTACCCTGTCGGGAGCTATGAATATAAATACATAAAGTGGACCATGCTACGACAGGGAAGGGACCAAGATGTTTCGGAGTTCACAAATAATTTCCATACCCTTCACATGAAGCTGGGTATCAAGGATACTGAGCGGCATTTGGTGCTCAAGTACCGCGGCTATTTACACAAGTACATCTAGGACGAGATGGAGTTCCTAGACATTTCCTCGCTCGACACGACGTATTGGTATGCTGTAAAGATTAAGCAGAAGTTTAAACAGAAGAAGCGAGACTTTGGATCTATGAATCCAAAGCAAGGAAAAGGCACCCCCAAACCACAGAACAAGGGACCAAGCCAAGGCGAGGCTACCTAGGACAACCTGCCGAAGCTGCAAGTAAAGAACAACACCACGAAGACGAAGAAGGATATAGGAAAATGGTGTGAGTTCCATAAGATCTCCACTCACAATACAAGAGAGTGTCGGGCCAAGCAATAACTGGTGGCCAAGTTGAAGGCTTCCGAATCAGATAAAGGTTCCAACTCTAAATCAGAACCCAATAAGGGGACTGACAAAGGGAAGCAGATCATTGATGCGAAGCCTAGTGCTACTATAGCCACCACAAAGACCTAGAAAATTGAGACTAAAGATCTAGAGGAGGGGGAACTCTTCCACTTACAAATGTGGGTGAAGGGTTCTCTGCTACAGTTCATTATCAATAGTGGGAGCCAAAAGGACCTGATTTCAATAGAAGTCGTGAAGCGGCTGGGCCTAAAGACTACAACACATCCACAACAGTACACCATCAGGTGACTTCACCAAGGACGAGATCTTCGCATCAGCTAGCAACGTCGCCTTCCCTATAACATCAAGTCCTTCACAGATGAGGTATTGTGTGATGTTGCTCCTCTTGAAGTTTCTGATGTATTGTTAGGACAACCATACTTATGTAAGTGGCATGCTGTATATGAGTCTAGACCTCGCTCTGTGATTATTACTTTGGCTAATAAGTTGTATAAGATACCGGTGGTAGCCCCGCTTACCGCCATTTCTTTGATCACTACAAAGCAATGCAATAAGATCATTTCCAAGACCAGGAAATTTGTTTTCCTTATGATTCGCCCCTAAGGCAAGAAGAAGGTTATGGCCACGACTTCCAGGCAGGGCTCCTCTACACACCAACAACAGATGGACAAGGTAGTGGAGGAGTATCGGGACATTTTGGCCTCACCCACAGGGGTACCTCTGCACTGTCAGGTCAAGCACTCCATCAACTTGACCCCAGGCGCGCTGCTTCCCAATGGACCGATTTATCGATGCTCAGTTCTAGAGAGTGATGAGATTAAGAGGTAGATTCAGGAACTACTGTAGAAAGGGCACATCAGGGCAAGCTCATTACCCTGTGGGAGCCCGACTATATTGGTACAGAAAAAGGATGCGACCTGGAGGCTCTGTATTGACAAGCAGATGCTGAACAAGATCAATGTCCAAAATAGGTACCTGTTGGGAGTGGGATCCCCCAAGGGCAATTTTGTGATCCAGGTGGATGTTGGTGGCTACATCCATGACCCCCGCGAAGGGTTCCTCCACACAACAGCAACAACAGAGGGATACGATCATCTTCTCCTCACCCACAGGGGTTCGTTGCACTGTCAGGTCAAGCATTCATCTGATTCGACTTTCAGAGCACCTATACCCAACAGGCTGATCTATCACCACTTCATTGTGGAAAATGCCAAGTATAACCAGCGGCATGATCAGCATCATGTACCACACAAATTTCAGGTGGGCGACAAAGTTTGGTTACATCTGCAGAACGAATGCCTTACAAGAGCCCATCAGAAGCTCAAGCCACTCCTACATGGTCCTTACAACATTACCAAGGCTGTGGGAAATAATGATTTAGAGCACAACATTCCTCCATTCTTCACTTGCACCGAGTGTTCAATGTGGAATGCCCTCGACCATGTCCACATTACTGGACATTCGACATTACAGATTACAGAACACCAGCTCACAGGGACCAAGTTTCCAGGGACCAACTCGACGCATTGCAGAACTCCCCCATTGCTAAATTGCATCATAAGGTAGATAGACAACATACCCACCATTCATCCACACAAACATGGTTTTTGGGCTAAAATGCCCTGTTTTATTCAGTTTTTGTAATATTACAACAACCCCACATTTTGTGGTCACAGAGGTATATATGTCACAAAGGGTAGTCCGCCCTTAGTTTTGTAAAAAAAAGTCTGTAAGAGAATCACCCACCCATGGTCTGCGGACCATGAGATTGTATAAAAAGAGCTAAGCTCTAAGTAGTTAGTAGCATAACACGAGGAAGAGAGTCATAGCTTTAGAGATAGAAGTCTAAGTCTTGGGTGGTAGCGTAGGTAGAGGATCTGTAGCTGAGTGCGCAGAGGCCTAAGGTAGAAGTCCACAACTGAGTGCGCAGGTCTGCAATTGTGTGCACAGGGTGAACAGATATGAATGGGGTAATCAATCTAAAGAAGTGAAATATGATCTTTGAGAAGAAATCGCTACGCGTAATAATACCCCTCGATCCTACTGAAGGACTGCGCTACACTGAGCCTATCCGTGATTATGAGAGTGATGGCGATCTAGACTGTATCTATAAGATAACATCGCGAGACCAAGGCTGGGTGAATCCCACCGCGGGTGGACGGATCACGTGGGATCGCAAGAGTTCCTACACTTCAGACTCCGACGAAGAGATAGAATGTTGGCAGAATCGGTTACATGAAGTAACTACGCTGAATTGCAACATGATGACCTGGTCGCTGCGCTGGTTGTTATCAGAGGTAAGAAATCTGTATATTTATGATGGTCTAAATGAGGTAGATAAATTTTTGGATGCATTTGAAAGGGAGGTACCAAAAAATCAACTCTTCCAGGCCTTCGACTGGGCACTACGCGCTACGCCCGCAAGATGGTGGGCTACGCACAAGGGAAGCTTTGATGATTGGCGCGAATGTAGGAGGATGATGAGAACACGATTTGGGAAGCCTACAATGTGACTGACAGACATGATAGACAAGTATGATGGGCAGAATGATCCGCCCGCGCATCTAGCCAAATGGACGCAGGCTTATGGAGGAAAGCCCCAACTTGAGTGGGTGCACCTGTTCTGTCATACCCTGGATGTTATCCCAATGAATTGGTATATAGAAGCAGAGCTCCTCCATTGGACAGGTGAATAGGATATCTTGTGCGAAGGATTCATGATGACATTCAGTTTTGAGGACAGGTTTGACAATATTGATGAAGCATTGCAAGAGGTGAAAGCATCTATCTTTAGGTTGCTGCAAGATCCTTTAGACTTGATTCAGCCTAAATGGGATACTCAGCTGAGTCACATGCTTGAATGTTATAATGTAACTGTTGAAGATGAGGATGAGGATCCATGGAAGGTTAACATTCCAGCAACAGAAGGCCACCACGAGTTTCAAAGACCACATATTGAGAACCCTAATATAACCGCGTTGGTGAAAACAAAACAAGTGAACATTGGTATGGAGGCAGAACCCAAATTCGCGAATATTGGAGACTACTCGGATGACGTGACCGTGGATAAGGTCTCTAAATTGCTCTGCGAATACTGGGACTTATTCCCTACCAAGTTTACAGATTTGAAAGGAATAATCGGAGACCTAGGAGTGATGAAGATCACGTTAAAGATTGACACGAAGCTAGTTAAGCAGAGGCCTTTCCGCCTCAATCTGAAATACAAGGAGAAGGTTTGTTTAGAGCTAGACAAGATGCTAGCAGCAGACATCATTTAGCTTATGGAAGAATCCGATTGGGTAAGCCCAATGGTAGTGCAAGAGAAGAAGCAAAAGGATGAGATAAGGATATGCATGGATCTTAGAAAACTGAATTACACTTGTGTGCATGATCCTTTCCCGACTCCGTTCACGGATGAAGTGTTGGACAATGTAGGTGGCCAAGAATCATATTCCTTTACTGATGGGTTCTCTGGGTACTACCAAATCAAAATCGCGTCGGAGGATAGGAGAAAGACAGCCTTCGCGACTGAGTGGGGTTGTTTTCAATACACTGTAATGTCGTTTGGACTGAAGAATGCGCCTGCAATCTTTTCGCGCGTGGTTGTTGCGACATTCAAGGAATTTATTCTTAAGTTACTGGAGGTATATTTTGATGAATGGACTGTATTTGGGTTGGTTAAGCGCCACGTAGAAAGCTTGCGCTTGATGCTGGATACCTGTCGAAGATACCAGATCACGCTCAATCTCAAGAAGTGTCTGTTTTGCATTCCTTTTGGGAACCTATTGGGGCATGTGGTTTGCAGACAAGGATTGATGGTAGACCCCGTGAAGATCGCAGTGATACTGAACTTGGAAGCACCGAGGAGTGTGAAATAGCTACGCGCTACTCTAGGACATATGGGATATTACAGAAAGTTTATCAAAAGCTATGCCCAGATCACCGTGCCAATGGAAAAATTGTTGAAGAAGGATGTCACGTTCTGCTGGAATGATGACTGTAAGAAAAGCTTGGATATATTGAAAGAAAATATGGTTACCGCATCGATTTTAGTCTTCTCAGACTGGAAGAAAGAGTTTCATGTACATGTCGATGTGTCATGTATAGTGCTGGGGGCAGTACTAACACAGGATGGCAGAGAAGGCTTGGACCATCCTATCACATTTGCAAGCTGCAGATTATCCAAAGCAGAGAAGAACTATTCTACCACTAAATGCGAAGGGCTAGCTATGGTGTATGCGCTCCAAAAGTACCGACACTACTTGCTAGGAGGCCATTTTAAGATGTATACAGATCACTCCGCGCTAAAGTACCTGGTCAATAAGCCTGTGTTGGGGGTGTGAATCTGTAGATGGTTATTATTGTTCCAAGAGTACGATTTTGAAGTTGTTGTGAAGCTTGGATGATTGAACGCAGGACCAAACCATATGTCGCGTATCGAAATAGGGGAGGAACCTACTAACTTGGAAGAAGGATTGCATGACGTGCAACTATTTGCGGTTCGTGTCACAGATGGTCATTTTGTGGATATAATACACTCCCTAACAACAAGAACTGCACCAGAAGGATACTCTGTCCAACAAAAGAAGGAATAAGTGGTGCCCTCGAAAGATTTCTCTGTCATTACTGGGCATCTATACAAGATGGGGAATGATGAGATATTGTGATGATATATACCCGAGTTCGAATGAAGCAACATCCTCGCGGATGCTCATGGGGGCGCTACGGGAGGACATTATGCAGGGAGAGCAACCGTGCAGAAGATTCTATGCACAGGGTTGTGGTGGCCAACCCTTCATCAGGATTCAAAAGCATATTGCAAGGCATGTGATGTATGTCAAAGAACAGGTAGGCCATCGCGGAGGGATGAAATGCCTTTGAATCCACAAACAACGTTGCAACCCTTCGAAAAGTGGGCAATAGATTTTGTAGGACCCATTCAGCACAAGTGAAGACATGAGAAAGGTACATTATCACTGTGACAGAGTATTTGACTAGTTGGGAAGAAGTGCAGTCGATGAAGGATTGCATGGGTGCGACGGCCGCGAAGTTCCTTTTTGAGCACGTACTGACGTGATTTGGATGTACAAGGATCTTGATGAGTGATCGTGGTACACACTTCCTGAATGAGACGATCAATGCACTAATGGAGGAATTTCAGGTATATCACCAGAAGAGCACACCTTATCACCCACAGGCTAATGGGACAGTGGAGGTGTTCAACAAAGTGCTTGAAAACGCGCTAACCAAGGTTTGCAATGCTCAGCGAAGTGATTGGGACCTATGCATACTTGCAATATTATGGGCTTATCGAACGACATGCAAGAAGTGGGACAAACCCCTTTTAGGCTTGTCTATGGTGTGGAAGCCATAATGCCTATGGAATACATCGTGCCTAGTCTACGCATAGTAGCACTCATAGGTATGATGGATCGCGAAGCCCTGGAAGAGAGGCTCGCACAACTAGATGAGCTTGAAGAAGAAATATTTTTGGTTGGATTTCACCAGCAAGTCCAAAAACAGCGTGACAAGGCATGGCATGATTGACACATCAAGCTGCACACATTTAAGGTAAATGATCTGGTTTTATTGTATGATAGTAAGTTTGATAAATTCCTTGGAAAATTCGAGATGCACTGGTTAGGGCCCTATGTTATTAAGGAGATTACCGATGGAGGAGCGGTACAACTGGTCAAGTTAAATGGAGAAACCTTTCTAGGAAAGGTGAATGGCAATCGCTTGAAGCCATACACCAGCAGTCTGGCCATGTGACTAAATGAAAGTAGCAAAGTCTTAGCACTTCAGGTAGCTGAAAGGAGGTGCGGGACTATAAACTACACTACCCGAGTTGGGGAGCTGTGTGATTGAAAGATGGTGTGAAGCAAGGATGTGTCACTGGGTCTGGGACAGCGTGGAAGGAGTTCCGCTACGCAGGGAAAAATTGCATAGGTTGGCTGGAAAGTGATTTTTGAAGTCACTGTTCATGAAAAGACGACAGAAGTGAGGCCAAATGGAGCGGGCGACCGACATTTAAGATGAAATTTATGGCTTAGATCCTTGAAAATCTGCTGCCAATCCGACATTAATGAACTGATTTCAGGGGAAACGGTTGGATTTGAATTCAAATTGCCCTATAAATTACAAGTGGTTGTCCAACAAGAAACACTTGGCATTTTTAGTATTCAGCTGTTGAGCTCTCAGACACCTATGGACCCAGAGTTTTTCGAAGCTCTCAAACAAAAATTTGCATTTGCGAACTTTCCTGAGACATCGCGAGTACTAATAGAGAGTGTTATGTCATCACCCCCAGAAGTTATCAATACACAATAAGTGGTAGAAGAGATGACACAAGAGATGGAGAAATAGGCCGAAGAAGCTGCCCCAGAAGTAGCCGAAGTACTGGCGGAGGTCCCTAAATCCCCGAGAATGCCGAGATTGAAGGCAACCCCAACCAAGGAGACCGTGAAAGATAAGAAGGGCAAGCAACCTGCCATCCCGGTGCGCGCGTTGTCGAGACAAAACCCAACAAAGCCCACTACCCAAGAGAAAGGAAAGGCTATAAACCTAGAGGTAGAAGAGGAGGATATTGAAGACATCCCCATGGACGATGAGGATGTGGGAGTGGAAGTCGAGGAGGTTGAAGCCTAGGGTGTGGACCATATTACACGGTTATCGGAGTATGTACCTCCGCACAAGCCTAAGTCCAAAGTCCCAAAGGACATTGTTGAAAGTAAGACTCCCGTGCAAACCCCTTTGCTACCGGATGAAATCGATTTTGACGGTCTGCGTTTGGCATGGGTGCTCACATTGAAGCTCGAAGAATGGGACTTGGCGGACCATGAGAAGTCCTCGCACCTAGCAACCAAACAATTGATGCGCCGCATCATAGACACAACGACAGGGATGACTGCATTGGAGCTGCAGAAGTGGCTCAGAGGAGTAGAGAAGGCAGGATTACTCAACCCGCTTTGGGTGTCGCACTATAACCGCACCCCTGTGATGGTTTTAGTCATCAAGCAACTGTTGTGCTTGGTGCATGATGGGTGTTTGTGGCTGGAGGAGCTGATACCCATCACTGATATGTTGATTCACCGCATAACGTGTCTGTCATATACAGGCGAAAATCCAACGATGATCTTTGGTGGCAAGGGTGGCGAGCTGGCGCTTGCCGAATCAATGAAAGAAAAGTTCAAGTTGGTGAAGAAGTCATGCAGGTATGCAATCTCCAGCATCTACGACCCCGCTCTGAAGGTGGTAATGCAGATCCTTGCAGGAAAGGTGATGCGGAAGTGCCGCGCCGATGAGGTACCGACACCTACCATCGCACTTGCACAGCAGTGTGCGGAAGGAGTCTAGTTTAACTGGTTAGACTACCTTCGCGGTGAGTTCCTGACCAACTGTCGCGAAGCGTAGGAGCAAAGCAAGACGTTCCACTATGCATGGCTCTTGCTATCGATTGTGCTCGTAGCGTGGGAGCTACCAGAAGAAAGCCAATTCCCCTCGGTCGTGCCGGACCTTCCTGAAGCAACGAAGTACGCTTTGTTGTGGGTGACCAAGGACGCGAAGCATGTTCGAGACAACAAAATCTTTTGGATCTTGATGGAAATGAATATCAGGATGGCTATCAATCACAAGTCGGGATTGTCACCCACAATATATGCTAACCTGCAACGCTATTTCGAATTCAAAGCCAACTTCCATCGGATCTCAATTAGGGCAAGGAAGGACCCTGCGCAGAAGTGGTACGATTTGCCATACCTGGCCACAGATGACACCATCAATGCGGTATTGGATAAATGGCCGGTGGAGTGGCACACCTCCACGGACCTGGCGGTGGGTGGAAGCAAGTCCGACACATAAAATAAGAAGGATGAGGCCAAGCTGAAGATGGTGCAGTTGGTCGAGAAGAGGAAGAAGGAGGCTGTTGAGAAGGCCAAGGCAGAGCAGATAGGAAAGGAGGCAGGAAAACAAACAGGAGGCATAGAGCGGGGCTTTGACAAAGGCGCGCGGTCGCCTTCACCTGCAAGTGAATAAGAGGACACAGAGCAACACGGCGCAGACCCTTAGGAGACGTCCGACCGTATTAAGCACCTGAGAAAGCCAGAAAAGGGAGGGTCCAGAAAGAAGTCCAAGGCAACCAAGACCTCACTGGACCCCATCACACTAACGAAGGGAGATTTATATGACATTGGTGACATAGTCAAAGATGTCACCATGGATGCCTTGCAACAATTTGAAAAGAAGCAGCAGATCATCCTAGGGGCCATCTAGACGGAACTGCAGGAGTTGCAAGCCTGCGTGTTGCAAGTTGGTGCGACGTCTACCAGCTTGGCTATCGGCACATCACATGCTGTCGATATGCTGTGCACGAAGGCTTCTAGTGCGCTAGTGTTGTCGGATGGAGCACTGACAATAGAAAATGAGGCTGACAGGTCCATTGTTAGTGCCTTGAAGGGCTTAGGATTGAACCTGGCATTGCTCCTGTGTGAAAAACTCCACTCTTCGCAGGATGGAGTAATTGCAGAGCTGAGGGCTCGCAAGCACCGCACCCTCCAAGTGATCAGCGAGAAGAGAATAAAAAATGAGAATATGGCCTTACAGAGGGATGCTTCCATCGCTGCTGAAGTCGAGGCGACCAACCAGAGTAAGAAGATCATACAGGTCATAAAGGAGGCCTATAGAATGGTCCTAGAATTGGCCATTCCGGAGGAGAAGCTAGTTGAGGTCCGCATCCGTAAATTGGCCACATGGGTGGACGACACTCAGATGAAGATGACGCGGGTTCAGTTGGAACTGAACTTGCAGATTACATAGCTCCAGTTGAGGGCTCAACCTTCAACACCACCAGAGGTAAAGGAACAACGAGTGGCCGCTGTCATAGAATCAGTCGTGGTAGTGGAAAGTGCAGTAGCGGACTGCACCTAGTTGTTTGAACAGTCGTTTGAGGTCCCGACTGGCTTGCAGGAGGACCCAAACATCTAGAGGCTCAAGACGGAAGCGCACAAACTCCAATAGCACTATGACAAAGTTAAAGGCACAACGCAAACCATCACACTAACACAGAGGTTAGCCAAGCTGCAGGAAGCCAAGTAGCTGAAGGAACAGGTGGACACAATGCTACATAAGGAAGAAGTGCTGAAGGCGCAACTCAATCCCTAGTTGGAGGAAGCTTATGCAGTCACTAGAAACATTGAAGGCAAGCTTGTGACTCTGCAAGTGATGCAACAACAGCTTCAGGCTTACAGCATAGGGGCAGTAACTGAGAAGACAATCAAAGACGCAATGCAGGAAGCAACTCAATGCACAACTGAAGTTGCGGTCATCAGGGTTGAGCTGGATGGGCTTCACGCAAAGATCACTGCAGCTTCCAAGTGACTCGATGGTGAGTCACGATGTTTATGTTGGGGGCCTATTGGGAGAGGGATCCCCCAAGGGCAGTTTTGGGGCTAAAAGCCCATGTTTTAGTCAAGTTTTTGTAATATTATTGTAAAGACTCCACATTTTGTGGTCGCGGAGCGTGAAGGTATTATATGTCACAAAGGGTAGTCCGCCTTTAGTTTTGTAAAGAAAAGTCAGCTATAAGAGATCTACCCATGGTCTGCTAACCATGGGATTGTATAAAAAGAGCTAAGCTCTAAGTAGTTAGTAGCATAACATGAGGAAGAGAGTCATAACTTTAGACCTAGAAGTCTAAGTCTTGGGTGGTAGCGTAGGTAGAGGCTCTGCAGCTGAGTGCGCGGAAGCCCAAGGTAGAAGTCCGCCGTTGAGTGCGCGGACCCCTGCAATTGTGTGCGCAGGGTGAACAAAGTCTATAATACTTGGAAGATATTAATAAAAGGAGTTATTCTGCGATTTCTGTGTATTTTTTCTATTGATGGGTTTGGATATTTGGTGTATGAATTTCCTTTATTATGCTTATATGATGTGATTGAATGCAATTACATTGAATAATTGAACACAATCACAAATATCTGCTTATGCAGTAATAACTTTAAGTATTTGAAAAGATAAGCAAATCACTTAGAATAATTGAGGAATTTGCACGACATGCTGCTATAGCAGCGCGAAAGTACCTGAGCCATAGGTTAGAGTTTCGCAAAGGTTGATCGTGTACTTTTGTGAAGGTATTGAAAGCCGGAACATAGGGTTTTTCTTACAAGCCCTAGAGCAAGATCACTTGCGCAAAGGCAGGGATAGAAGAGATCGAATGACATCACAACCATATCAAGGGTGTGGAAACTTGGTTCCAGCATCCCCCCATACTGCTTCGGGTGAGACTTCGGTCCGCGCTCCATGGGCTGATGCCGAAAGGGTCAGTAGTGTAGGGATTTGTTTGGCTAATTAACGATGAACCTGGGTCAGGCCCCCTCAAGCCAACAGTAACCAATCCCACAGATTGATGACCTTCTGGACCAACTCAAGGGGGCCAAATATTTCAGCAAGATTGACTTGAAATAAGGTTATCACCAGGTGCCTGTCGAACCCTCCGATGTGTGGAAGACTGTCTTCAAATCCAAGGAGGGCCTTTTTGAATGGTTGGTCTTGCCATTTGGATTGAGGAATTCCCTTGCAACCTTCATGAGATTGATGGACGACATCTTGCGACCCTTCACCAATGCATTCATGGTGGTGTATTTAGATGACATCTTGATCTTCAGCTAGAGTTGGGTAGAGCACCTCCACCATATTTGATAGGTCCTTCAAACCCTTCGATAGCACAAGCTGTTTGCTAACTTGGAGAAATGTACCTTTGGCTGATCTAGGTTCAATATCTGGGGTACATCATTGATGATCAGGGTTTACATGTGGACCCATCCAAGATAAAAGTCATTTGGGATTAGCCAGCCCCAATCACTCTAACAGAGCATTGCAACTTTTTGGGTCTTGCTAATTTCTACCGTAGGTTCGTGTTGGGGTTCTCTCATATCACTTGGTATTTAAGTCAAGTCACCAATGGTGGAGTGAAAGCCAAGTTATTTTGGTCGGAAACCCAACAGTGGGCGTTCTCCAAGTTGAAGAATTACCTCTGTTCTGCACCAGTTCTCACATTACCAGACCTACAACAACCATTTGAAATTGAGACGGATGCCTCCGACTATGCTATTGGTGTAGCTCTTACTCAACATGCGCATATAGTGGCTTACCACAGTGGGAAACTTTCAGGCACAGTCCGAAATTACCCCACTTACAACAAAGAAAGTATTCCATTGTGCAGGCATGCCGTCAATGGAAGCATTACATTTTGGCGAAGGAAACGGTCATCCACATAGACCACCGGCGTCTACAGTTCATACAAACACAAGGGAAGTTGCAGAATGATTGTAATAAGGAATGATCGACCTATCTACAACAGTTCCATTTGAAAATTAAGTATAAGAAGAGCTACACCAATAATGTTGCTGATTGCCTTAGCCGACCACCGATCATGGCACTAATCATTGTGCTCAATTCCTATGGGCACGAGACATCAGGGTGGACACATCTTTACAAGATCGATCTAGAAGTCAACAGCATATAGCAGACACTCCAGGAAGGGAAGAAAGTTCCATGTTTACACCTTCAGGATGCACTGTTATGCCACTTGGTACACATATGTGTTCCTTCAAGTGAGCGTGCTAAGGTTATTTGGGAGGCACACTAAAGTCGGGTCGCTGGACATTTCGAAGTAGAGAAAATTGTGGCGGTATTGCAAAAGTATTTTTACTGGCCAAAACTTCGTCAAGATGTTGGGAAGTACATTAGATCCTGCACCGCCTGCGCCATTGCCAAACCAACCATCAAGAAGCAAGGCCTGTATACTCCTCTACCTACTCCTAGTCAGCCTTGGGAATCTGTCTCCATGGATTATATGTCGGACCTTCCTTCTACTAAGCACGGAAACGATTGTGTTTTCGTGGTCATCGATAGGTTCTCTAAGATGGACATCATGGGAGCCTGCAAGAAGAGTATCACAACAGAGGCCACTGCTAAGATCTTCTTTAAGCTAGTGTGGGTACACTTTGGGATCCCACAGTCCATTACATTAGATCGGGACAGCAAATTCCTGAGTGCATTTTGGTTAAGTCTTTGGTCGATGTTGGATACAAAACTCACTGAATCCACGACTTTCCATCCCCAAACTGATGGCCAAACATAGGTTGTCAACAGGATGATCGTACACATTCTGCACATGTACTACTCGAAGCATCCACGCACATGAGATGAAAGTCCCCCCTATGTCCAACACAGCTACAACAGAGCTCTCCATAGCTCAACATGCCACAACCCCTTTCAGGTAGGGCTGGGATTTCAACCATTAGGGCTGGGATTTCAACCATTATGCCCCATTGATGTGGCCATACCATTTTTCAGCCACTTAGGTAGATTAGGCTCACGTGCAGTCCAAAGCTGATTGGCTAACAACTTCATTGAGCGCATTCAATGCATCCATCAACAGGTCCATGATATATTGGACAGATCCAATGCTAAGTAAAAATCAGCGCCATGATTAGCATTGGGTGTTGGTGGGCTCCAGTATTGTAGCAATAATGCTACAACTCCTGGAGCTTCCTTCTCTAATTTTATCAACCCGGTAGTTCGTAACAAACTTGGAAGCGACGGTGCTGTATGCACAAGTACTAGCTCTTGTCGCAGCTATCACTTGGTCAGCTGGCACAAGTCCGCTAGGGCTCAAGCCAACTTCTATGAGTTCTCAGAAGAAGCTTTTTAACCGATGAACGAAAGCTATCTCAAAGGAAATTAACCTACTGTAGGAAGGAACTGAAAGCCAACAAGAAATGAAAACCCTAGCAAACCCTAATTCTACCAGCTAGTCCTACTGATGCAAAGGTGGGAATGCAAAATACTGAAAGAGGTGCCATTACTTCTAGGAAGGTGAGATGCATGTGTCTAGACTACTTTGATCTAAAGAAAGCATATTTTTGTATTTTTGTTCAAGTTGTTGGAATTATTATGTGTGTGTTTCTAACTGGGTCTTGACTGTGCAGGGATAGATCAAGGAGGGAAATGCTTGGAAAAGGTCAGGAAGGCTCAGAGAGGGTCTAAGGAATCCCTAACATCCTTTCAGAGAAGTTCATAAAGTTTAGATGCTTGGCAACCGTGTTTACAAGCTTCTACAGGAAGTCTGCAGGGGTTCTACAGGATGTTCAGAATTTCTACAGGAAGTTCACTAATTCCTACAGGATGTTCTGCAATAGGATTTTTGGGTGATGGATGAGTGGAAGAGGCTATATGGATGGACAGGGAGGTAGGAGGGGAGCTTGTGATGGCTTATGGACAGAGAGATGAGATGAAGAGGGGGTGTGCAAAGCTGGTTGGTCTAGAGGAGGTTAGAGGAAATGGAAGGCCGAAAAGGTAGAATCACGTGGGTGATAGAAGAGTTAGGAGGTAAGTGGTCTAACTGAGGGATGAGTGGATGGCCTAGGCACGGCTTAGAAGGATAAGGGAGTGAGGGAGTAGGACTGCACAGTGTAAATGAAACAAATCATCCATGTCTTGCACATAACCGAAATTTCATCAACCTATTCTAACTGTTTTTATGAAACCACAGAACAACAACGTGATTTTGTAAGGAAACTCTTGCATGGTACTGAAACAAAGATTCATTCCACAAGATCTGAACGCATGGATGCTGCTACAAACGAGAACATTGCATCAAAGCTTGCATGAACGTATAAAACAATGTTTTTGGTGGGTGGCACGGTCTGCAATCCCAGTCTCTAAACAGAGGTGGAAGTGAGCGTGCAGTCAACCCTTTTTGGAACTCTGATTAACTCCAATCTCCTTACTCTAATCTAAACTACTGAAAGCAAATTTGTTCATAAAACTAACCTACTTAATCACACCAAGAAGTTCAACTCAGCAAACTGTGTTTCCAAATGCATGTAAAGGAAAAGAAATACAATGCTGAAAGAAAAGTAACAATACAAAGAAAGGAGGCCTATTGCTCTCAGGTTGGGCCCAACCCCGAGAGCTATGGCTCCTCTAAGAACTCAGAACTGAACTCAAATCTGCCTGCTTTTCATTAAAAGATAATAGTCATAAGTCAAATAACATGCCAAAAATGGCTTACAAAGAGCAAAACAGAGCTATCAGCTCGTAATCCAGAATATGCAACAAAGTTTCAAAAGTCCCCATCGAAGGCTACAGCCTCATCATTTATACATTACAAGGGCCAAGCTGGCCTCCTAAATTAGTGGGGTTTGGCTGTCCAAACTAAGAGTAATCTGCTGCTTCCTCACAATCCGTTTGGCTGCCTTCTAGCTCGGTGGTGGTGGCTGTTGGAGCTCGGAGTTGGGGTGGAGATCACGAGGAAGGCCATTCAATGCTGTGGACAACCTTCCTACAAAACCTCAATCCCATCTTGGCTGTCTCCTAGCCCTCATCTGCGTGGTTTTGCTCCATTAAATGTCAAAAAACCTGAAATAAACATGTGTTAGCCACCTAGGAATAGTGACTGCCCTCCTTCGTACAAATGACATGAATATACTAAAAAATGATGCATAAGTTATGAAAAATGAAGGGTTGAGCAAGGGTAAGTAGGCCAAATGAGCCCAAAATGTTACCAAATTTGGGGCTCATCATCACCCCCCAGCTAAAATGATTGCTCATCCTTGATCAACTAATCCAGCTCCTCATTTTTTCATTGCCTTTACTGCCACCCTCACATCCCAAGCTTCTGCAGTAGTGTCCTCCTTACTGACATGGAACCCAGCCTTTCTTTCCACCTCTTCCCACTGTTCATGCTCATCTTTCTCTGTGCTGCCTTCCATCAATCCTAACAGCAGAGGTGGGCTTAGCTTGAGGCCAATCCAGCTGGCCTGGAGGTTCTGCATAGATTTCTTATAGAGGGGCACCCGTACTAGAGCTTCCCTCATTCGAGTTGGAGTATGATATTCTCTGATTTTTAGACTGTGGGCCAATGTATTCCATCGGCGGGTGCAAGCTTGAACACAGTTGTCTCCTAACAGTCTCTCCATATCCTCGAAATGCGCTATGGCCTGGGCCTGCTGATCCATAAATTTCAATGAAGCTTGAGGGTCGGTGGATAAGTGTTGGTGTGCTGATATTAATGCAGTTGGATCCCCTGGTTCTGCTCTAATTAGTAATGGCTCATTCAGCTCTCGGTTCATGACCGCTTTGGCTTCTGCTGCTCTTTTGTCTTCATGGTTCAACCATGAGGCAAGTGCCATTAACTGCATATCCCCTAAGACCGTGTTGGGATCCCATGAAATCTCATTAGGAAGGGCCAAATTATGGAGGTAGAACTCCGATAGTTTGGCCTTATCCTCTGATGAACTGGTATTGCATAATTCAGTGAACTGCTGCGGGTCTTGGAGCTGAGAGATACCCCTTTGCGCCAAGGTATTGATCTGAAATTGTAGCCATTAGTCTCTCAGGTACAGGCCATAGGATTTGGCCGACTGTCTGCATTGTATAGCATCCATGGCCCAACTGGCCATGCAGGCCAATTGTGCCTCTTTCTGCTGCAACTGTTGTTTGAGAGCTTGCACCTCAATTTGTGCTTGCAGCTCTGTTTCCTGTAGATGCGTGGTTGGCTCCCCAAGACCGATGTGCAGTTCCTTTTTGCCTTGCTGTTCTGCTGTGATGTCCCCGGAGGATGTGCCTGTTCCTCTCCTCAGCTCCTGTAGCTGCAGCCTAAGTTTTTCGTTTTCTTCCTGTAGGAACACCCGTTGGCAATTTGCCACGTGTTTAGCCATAGCTAATTCCCTTCTTGCCTCCTTGAGTTGCTCCTCCAAGGGGCCTATGTCTGCCACACCTTTTGATTTGGCTATTTTCATCCACGTGTGTGTACGTACTCTCTCTTCCTCCAATGCAAAGAACAGTGGCACAGTGAATTTCTGTGGTATAATTTTGCCAGCTTCTAAGAAGTTATAGTACGAGCTCAGACTTGGCTGAGGGCTAGGCTCCGGAATATGCTCTTTTTCTTCTTCTCTTGGTGGCTCTACTTCGTCCTCCCTCGGTGGTGATGAGGGTGCTTCTCCTTCCATCTTCTCTGTCTCCTTAAGCCGGGCTAAGGTTTCCTGTAGAGCAGCCTCAGCATCCTGTAGCCGGGATTTTGAAGCCAATTGGTCTAACCTTTCTTTCCAAGTAGTTGTTTTCGGGCTCCCCCTCTCATAGGTGACTGATATCTTTGAGGGGGACCTCTCCTTGGGCGAAGTAGGGGCATCCTCTATAGTGATTGGGCTGCTGGATGGAGGCTGTGGCTTGCCCGTTTTTATTCTCACACTTCTCCTAGCTTTAAAATATAGAGGGGCCTCCCTCTTTCTCTTTTCCTTTGGCTTAGGAGGTGTACTGAGGGTGGCCAGCACGGCTGCTGCCTCCCTTGCAAGAACGTTGGCTTTCTTTTCCTTGGGTTTTCTTTTCTCAGGGCTTCCTGTAGAAGGCCCTTTTTCAGCTGATTTCTGGCTTCCTGTAGAAGCCGGTTTTGGTTTTCCTGTAGAAATAGATGGCACCGCTTTAGTTTGCTTTGCTGAGGGTGTTTTGCTTTTTTACTTGGTCGAGGCTGTTGTCGAGGTGCCTTTGCTGACGTGGACCTGCTCAGTCTTGTCCACCCTGCTTTGTAATCTTTTCTCTCTGGGCGTTAATATGGGTGTGTCCTCCTTCTCTTTGGCACCCTTTTTCTCTTGTTTCTCCTTTTGCTCTGTCTTCGGTGCTTTGGCCGTGGGTCTCTGGCCTTTTTCTTTCTTCCCTGTGGGTACTGACTCCTTCTCCTCACTGCTGGAGGAACCAAGCTCTTCAGTCAACATTTTTATATCGCCATCCTTGGTCAAATTTCGGAAGGCTTCCCATGAGAGAGGGACTTTGTATGTGTGGAGTGCATCCTCCACGAGGAGCTTAATGAGCCCGTGATGAGCTACCTGGTCTGGTGTGCCTTCTCTCAACTTGGTGGCACATTCAGTCATAGACTGTAGTAGAAAGTAGGGGATACTTAATTTGTTCTCTGCAGGTAGGTCCATCTGATGCTTTAATTCTGTGAGTAGCCGAAAATGGTACCCATACACAATGCTAAACCAACCTTCGTAGGTGATGTATTTCATAATTTGGAGGCTGACTTCGCTCCAAAGTGGCAGTAAGCTAGTCTTGCGAACCCCGTTCTTATCTTCTAAGAACTGCTCCTCTGGTGGAAAGAATTCCTTCTTAGCCTTTTGGCCTAATTTCCTCTCTTCTTTGTCCCATGGTACCCCCATTGGGAGCTCGGTAACTCGGCTGATGAACTGTGGGGTGAGTATGAGACTCAAACCCTTGAAATTGACGGTGGCTAATGTCTTTGACTTTGGCTTCAGAGCCCGCAAGAACTCCTCTACCACCTCATCATCATACCCTTGCAATTTATCGCAGAACGACATCCATTTCGCGCGAGTGAACAGCTCTACCACCTCAGGGTTCTCTCTTAGTTTCTTGGAGTCGGTTGGTTCCTTCCTGATGAACCAACCCGGCATGGTGAAAAACTACTACGCTGGCTGGAGGTGGCGGATGCAAAAAACTAGCCTTTTGGGACAGAGCGTAGAATTACACCTCTGCCCCGCATACAATTCACGAAGACTATCTCCAGATGAGTTTTAACAAGGCTTAATTACAAATTATATCCTGTAGGAGACTTTACATACACCTCGACGACAATTCATGCAAACGGCAGACAATACTTGCAATTCTTTTATGAGTAGATTGTAGAACGTCGACTCCGCCACCCTCGAAACCAATTGCATGGGAGGCAAGGTTCAGGCTTACCTTTAATTCGCCACCTTTGACGTGAGGAGCCCAATTTTCCCCGTGGCAGTGAGCTTCCTGTAGGAGCAGCTTTCCTGTAGAAGCAGCGCACGGGTTCTGGAGAACACTGCAGTGGTTCTGCGCCCTCTGTGCTGTTATCGGACGTTCGAACGGCTGAAGACTTGGAGTGTCGAGCTTCAGAGGAATCCGGATGCTCACTCGACTTCTAAACGGCTGATGATAAATGCGTGGGGTGGCAATCTAGCCGATAGATTTGAATCCGGCGGAATCCGTGGCGCGGGGGTGAGCTGTCCCTGCCGGACCGTTGGACGACGTCACTTAATCATTCTACTGCAAGTTCCCTGACTGCCGCATCATTCTCCGCAGATCCACCGCCGTCATTTCTGTTAAAACGCGCTTCTCCCCGACTGGATGGCTCTCACGTGTCCACTACCCGTTCTTCTTGCCACGACCACCTTTTACACATCCGACTAGACCATCTGACTGGTCGACGTGGCCAGTCGAATGGCCATACAACCGCTCAACCCATTCATTTCATACTTGCAAACATTTCAAAGTAATATTCATGTAATTCGACGAAAGAAAGGGCGAGGCACTTACCTGTGCAGCCGCGACATGATTTCTCAGGCTTCAGGACGACGATGACTAGATTTGCTTGCTGCTGCTTAATTGCACAGGCCCGGAGGTTCCTCTTCGCAGGCTGCTGATGATGAAGCTTGTGACTCGGCTGCATGTGCCCGCGTTATTATTGCATGTTGCAGGCGATTGAATGGTGTACACTCTAGTTGGCTTAACTGCTACGGGACTCCTGCAGGATGTCCTGTAGCAGTTTTTCCTCCTCGGGTGCATGCTGAACGATGAAGACAGTGGCATCACGATCACGCTCACAGGGCCCTTTGGACAGTGATGATGGGTATGGCATCTCGACATCTTTTTCATTTAAGAATCGCTTCCACTTGATAATTCAATGATCTGTTTTGATTGTGCAGGTACTTTTATTGCATGTCAACTGGGGTGGTAGAAGGAGGTGACAGCGATGTGTGATGGAGAAAATAGTAGCTTGCATGCCTTCATGTCGAACCTTGGTCGTTAGATCTTCCCACACAATGAATTCTGCGCCGTCCAGAACTTCTATAGGAAGTTTCCTGTAGAAATACAGAACTTCCTGTAGAAAGTCTGCAGCTTCCTGTAGAAGACTAAGCTGTGATGAAATCGTGCCCATACCTTGGAGAAGATGAGTGTTTTTGGAGGAGGTGCTGGTGAGGTCTCCTGGTAGCATGATAAGGACCCTTGACTTTGAGTTGAGAGACCTCCTCTCCTTCATAGAATACCTGCAACCTGCATGCATTGCCACATTGTAAACTTGCTGTCCCTGTCTTTTTTTCTTATTGTTTTTTTTTTTTTTTTTTTTTTTTTTTTTGAAAGACAGCAGGGGCGCCTCAATGAGGTTTTCACCCTTTCCATCTGCCTTAAGCGCCTCAGAGAGGTTTTCACTCAAGGATCTTTTTCAAATCTCTTTTTTTTTTTTTTTTTTTGAAAGACAACAGGGGCGCCTCAATGAGGTTTTCACCCCTACCATCTGCCTTGGGAGCCTCAGAAAGGTTTTCACCCAAGGATCTTTATTATTATTATTATTATTATTATTATTTTTTTTTTTTTTTAGATCTTTCAGGGTATGCCCAAAACAGAGGCAGAACCCTTCTCTATGACCAACACTGATTTCCCCACAGTTTTGATGAACTCTTGTCTTGAGAGAGGTTTTCGGTAGATCTTCAGTCGATGCCCATTGACAAGCATGGGGATGGTCTCCTCATCAATGGTCCGAATAAGAACAGATCCATTGTCATGACATTTTTCCACTGCATATGGTCCCAGCCATCTGGTTCTCAGCTTCCCCTTGAAATCTTTATGCCTGGAATCATACAACAGCGCCCAATCTCCTGGCTGAAATTGCTTGTCATTGAGGTGTTGGTCATGCCACACCTTTCTCTGAAGTTGAACCACTTCTGAGTGAAGGAGGGCCTGCATTCGGTGCTCGTCCAATCCATTCAGCTGCAATAACCTTTCTTGTTGGGCATGGCTGAGATCTAGGTCCAGTTGAGCTGCCATCCTCAAAGTGTTGTATTCAAATTCAATTGACAGCAAAGCCCTCTTTCCATAGACCAGCTCATAAGGTGTGAAGCCGGTTGTGGTCTTCCAAGTGGTGTTGTAAGCCCATGTGGCCTCAACCAGGCGATTTGCCCAATCTTTCCTACTGCTACTCACCACCTTAGTCAAAATCCCTTCCAATGCTCTATTGGTGACTTCCACTTGCCCATTTGCCTAAGGATGATAGGGGGTGGAAGTCCTATGCTTGATTTTGTGATGAGCTAGTAGGTCTTCAATTAAGTTGGATGTGAACTGGCTTCCTTGATCGGTGACTAGCTCTCTTGGGTAGCCAAATTTGTAGAAGATGTTCTCTCTTAAGAACTCAGCCACCTTTTCTTCTGTTGCTGCTTTGATTGCCTTCGTTTCTGCCCACTTTTTCAGGTAGTCAGTGCACACAATGATGTAAGACCTTTGCCTCGAAGGAGGGTTGATTGGACCCACAAAGTCCATACCCCACTTCTCAAATGGCTCAAGAGCCACTTGAGGTTGGAGAGGCATCTCATCCCTTTGAGTCGGTTTCCCCATTCTTTGGCATTGGTCACATTGGCTGATATACCTTCTGATATCTTGATGAAGTGTGGGCCAATAGTAGCCTGCCTGCAGGATTTTGAAGGCAGTCCTCTTTGCTGCAAAATGTCCTCCACAAGGCCCATCATGACAGGTGAGGAGGATATCAAAGCCTTCCTCCTCCCTTACACAACGCCTTAAGATCTGATCAGGTCCAAGCTTGAACAGGTTGCCCCCGATCCAAGTGAATGAGGCACTTTTTCTGATAATTCTGCTCTTCTCTCTTGAGGATAGGTGCGGAGGGAACTGTGCTGAAACAAGGTAGTTTGCTATATCAGCAAACCATGGAGAGAGTACTGAAATAGCAAACAGATGTCCATCGGGCATCTGGTCATCCACTGTTCCATCCTCATCTGCAGATAAATCCAATCTAGATAAAAAGTCGGCAACAACATTTTCTTTACCTGGTTTGTCAACGATAGTCAAATCAAACTGCTGCAACAAAAGTAACCATCTAATAATACGAGCATTCACATCTGGTTTATTCATTAAACATCTAATTGCAGCATGATCAGTATGTACAAATGTTTGATAGCCAGTGATATAATGTCGGAACTTGTTCAGTGCATGGACCACAACCAAGAATTCTTTCTCAGTTACAGTGTAATTCAGTTCTGCTTTGGATAAGTTTTTGCTAACAAAGTAAATGGCATACGAAAGTTTTTGTTCAACTTGTCCTAAGGCTGCCGCCATGGCTTTGTTCGAGGCATCAGTGTGGATGTGGAAAGGTAGGGCCCAGTTTGGACCTCTCAAGATTGGTGCAGACACCAACTTGTCCTTTAATTCGTTCAGAGCCCTCTGACAATCGTCAGTCCATTTAAACTCCACATCTTTTGCCAACAGGCCAAACAATGGTGAGGCTAGCTTGCTGAAGTCTTTAATGAATCTCCTGTAATACCCTGCTAATCCTAAGAAACTCCGAACATCCCTTACCTTTTGAGGAGATGGAACCTTCTTGATGAGAGCGATTTTGTTAGGATCCACCTGTAACTCTTGGCGAGAAATGGTATGGCCTAGCACGGTCCCTTCAGTCATCAAGAATTCACATTTTTCAGGACTAAGGGACAGGTTCATCTCAATGCATTTGGTTAGGACTTTTCCCAGATTGGACAATGCTTCCTGGAAGTTGGACCCATAAGGAGTGAAGTCATCCATATAGATTTCCACCGCATCATGGACCAGCTTAGAAAAGATGCTCAAGACGGCTCTCTGGAAGGTAGCAGGAGCATTGCATAGCCCAAAGGGAAGAACTCGGTAGGCAAAGGTACCCCAAGGACAAGTGAAGGTGGTCTTATCTTGGTCTTCCGGGCTGATTTGGATTTGGTTGTACCCGCTAAACCCATCTAGGAAAGAGAAAAACTTCTTTCCTGCCAGTCCATCCAGCACTTGATCTATGAAAGGTAGAGGGAAATGGTCTTTCTTGGTAGCTTTGTTCAGTTCTTGGTAGTCCACACAGATTCTCCACTTCCCATTTTTCTTGGGAACCAACACCAGAGGGGACACCCATTCGCTATCTGAGATGGGGTAAATGAATCCGGCATCCAACAGTTTTTGCAATTCGTCCTTGACGATGTCCTTAAGGGCTGGATTCATTCTCCTCTAGGGTTGCCTAACCGGTTTACAATCCTCTTTGATGTAGATGTGATGGGTACAGACCGAAGGATGGACTCCTTTCATCTCCTTATAGCTCCAAGCAAAAGCATCTAGATGACTGGCCAACAGACTACACAGCTCCTTTTCCTGGGAAGGAGATAGGGAGGAGCTGATCTTTAACGTTCTCTCAGGGCCGAACTCCACATTCTTGACTCTGGGAGTGACAGGGTTGGTCGCACAAAGGTCCACTAAGGTGCTGGCTTGGGCATCCTCCACCAATTTTTCTAAGGACAGTGCACTGGGAGGTGGATTCTGGATCAAGGTCTCAATCAAATCATCCTCAGTTGGGGGGTCTCCCCTAGTGGTGTCTAGGGTGCACAAAGGTGCTGAGTACACCTCATCCTCTTCTCCTTCCTCCAACCAAAGTGGTAAGTCATGCTCTAATGAGGGTTGGGCAGGAGGGTATAGGACTAGCTGCTTGGACATAGGACCATTTTTGATGGTCATGTTTCCTGCATGGCAACTTATGTAAGCATCTGCAGTGGCTAACCAAGGCCTTCCCAAAATAAGAGGATATCCAGTGAGCTTTGCCTTTGGTTGCAGAACCAAGAAATCTGCAGGGTATTCCCAAGAGTCAACAGAGACCAAGACATCCTCCACGATCCCTTTGGGAGTCACGGTGGAGCGATCTGCTAGTTGTAGGACTGTCGAGGTCTTCCTCAAGGAACCCTGAATGTTGAGTTTGAGCATGGTATCTCTGGTCATCACATTAATGGCAGCCCCCAGATCAATCAAGGTGTGAGGTATGATGGTGCCATTGATGTGGACATCTACTACAGGACTCCCAGGATCTAGATACTTTGGGTAGATGACTTGTCCCAACATAAGGTCAGACAGTTGTCCTATGACATTGATGGTTGAAGCATCCCTCTTTCGCCTGCCTGGGTGTCTGAAACACTTTTCCTTAACCAGTTTGTTGTATATTGGTACATCCTTAATGGCTTGGAGAAGTGGTATTTTCACACACAACTGTTTGAGCTCTCCCAGAAGCTCATCCTCCTCTGGTTTGGGTTGTGTGGTGGTTGTTAGTCTCTCAGGAAAGGGTGGAATAGCCTTTGGTTCACTTTCCTGTTTGTCTTCCTCGTCCTCTGGGGGAGGAGGTTGGCGATCCGGAAGAGTCTTTCCAGATCGCAGATTGATCTCCTGGATCTCCACAGCATAGGTAGGGCATGATGTTTCCCCAGTATATACCTGCTGGGCCTGTCTGTTGTTGGGGTTCGGGTTCGGTTGAGCAAGCATTTGAGGTTGCCTTGGAGGAGCAGGAGGTAATGGTTGTGGTTGAACTGGTAGTGGAGGCAAAATGGCGGGAGGAGTGTTGTACTGGGGCCTCCACCCCGATTGAGGTGCATTCCACTGAGGTTGTGGCTGGGCATGTGAGTGATACGAATGAGTAGTGGGTTGAGTATGGTACTGAGGTGGGTAAGACCATGGAGGAGGCATAGACCAGGAAGGATGAGCAGGGGGACCCCAGGAAGGCATAGGAGTAGATTGGTTGGGGCTATAATAAGCTTGGGGTGCCCCTTGCATCCCCTGCTGGTAAGGTCTAGGTCCTTGTGGCCTCCTTTGGTTGAGGAAATAGAGAGGTTCGGTGGGGGCTTCTGTCCCTTGATACATGGCTTTAAGCCCAGGTAAGGTTGGACATTGGTTTGTAGGGTGGTCCTCCTCACAAACAAAACATACTTCAACCGAATGTAATGGGCATTCGTTCTTAGGGTGTTTCCTTGTACACCTAGGGCAGAAGATAGCCAAGGCCCTCTCAGCTTCTTCCTTCTTCTGCTGGATCCTGAATGTATCAAGTTGCATGGCAATGGTCTGTCTCACCTCACTCTTGAGATCCTCTAATTGATTTGCAAACTCATGTTTGGAGAAAGGAATACCAGCTGAGAGGAGGTTTCCTCTACCTCGTTTCCGGGCTGCCCTAGAGTGGTTTCTAAACACAGTCTTTATGTCCTGATAAGGCAGTTGGTAAATATCCCCTCCAGCTAACATGTGAAGGGTATCTAAGAGGTCTTCAGGGACTCCTCGGAGCAGGACCAACTTGAGGGATTCAGGGTCAAGTGTGCACCTGGCCCGTTTATAGCTAAGTTGGAACCTTTCCTCGTAATCCTCTAAGGACTCATCATTTCCCATGGTCATCCGAAAGATTTCTTCCTTGGTTTCCTTGGACCTACAGTAGTCCCGGTACTTGGTATTGAAATCTTGCTGCATCTGAGCCCAAGTGGTGATACTGTTCCCAGGTAAGCCCATGAACCAGCGTAATGCTGCATCCTTAAGGGTTGAGGGGAAGAGTTTCAGCTTCTGCTCATCTTCAGTATAGTCATAGGTTCGAAAAAGGACAGCAAACTCAAACATGAAGGTATCAAGATCTTCAGTAGTCAGTCCATGGAAGTGAGGTAAAGCGGAGGGGCTAATGTTCTTCATTTTCATGTCTCCATTGGTCTCTCGGATGGGGAAGGCACCTTCTATTCTCTCATATTCTCCCCTATTGTCAGCCATAGCTTCAGATGGAATGGTCTCTAACTCTTCTTCTGCTATAGGATCTTCGTATATCTCAGGAGGTTCACTTATAGGTTCTTTTGGATCACTGTCACCAAAGAAGAGAGAAGGGTGACTCAGTGATGCAGTGGGGGTGTTGGGTAAGAATTTGCCTGTTTTATCTCGATTCCTACGAGGCATGAAATGGAAAGACTTTTGATTGCTTTTGTTTTTTTTTCTCTGGTACCTGCAAAAACTGAAACAGATTGATCTACAACTAACTATCTTGCTGAAATGAGAATGCAGAATCGAAATGAAAGCAGGAAAGAACTAATCTATTTTGCTCAAATGAAATTGCAGGAATGGAAATGCTAGTCTACGCTTGCAGAATTGAAATGCTAATCTACGCTTGCAAAAATGAAATTGCAGAATTGAAATGTTAATCTATGAAAGCAGGAAATGTCTATGCTACTTTTGCAGAATGGAAATGAAGTAAACTACTTGGCAGAAGGCGAGAGTAGGAAAATAGAAGAAAAGCAACAATTACTAATACTCTGACGCTTCCCTGGCAACGGCACCAAAAAGATGGTGGGCTCCAGTATTGTAGCAATAATGCTACAACTCCTGGAGCTTCCTTCTCTAATTTTATCAACCCGGTAGTTCGTAACAAACTTGGAAGCGACGATGCTGTATGCACAAGTACTAGCTCTTGTCGCAGCTGTCACTTGGTCAGCTGGCACAAGTCCGCTAGGGCTCAAGCCAACTTCTATGAGTTCTCAGAAGAAGCTTTTTAACCGATGAACGAAAGCTATCTCAAAGGAAATTAACCTACTGTAGGAAGGAACTGAAAGCTAACAAGAAATGAAAACCCTAGCAAACCCTAATTCTACCAGCTAGTCCTACTGATGCAAAGGTGGGAATGCAAAATACTGAAAGAGGTGCCATTACTTCTAGGAAGGTGAGATGCATGTGTCTAGACTACTTTGATCTAAAGAAAGCATATTTTTGTATTTTTGTTCAAGTTGTTGGAATTATTATGTGTGTGTTTCTAACTGGGTCTTGACTGTGCAGGGATAGATCAAGGAGGGAAATGCTTGGAAAAGGTCAGGAAGGCTCAGAGAGGGTCTAAGGAATCCCTAACATCCTTTCAGAGAAGTTCATAAAGTTTAGATGCTTGGCAACCGTGTTTACAAGCTTCTACAGGAAGTCTGCAGGGGTTCTACAGGATGTTCAGAATTTCTACAGGAAGTTCACTAATTCCTACAGGATGTTCTGCAATAGGATTTTTGGGTGATGGATGAGTGGAAGAGGCTATATGGATGGACAGGGAGGTAGGAGGGGAGCTTGTGATGGCTTATGGACAGAGAGATGAGATGAAGAGGGAGTGTGCAAAGCTGGTTGGTCTAGAGGAGGTTAGAGGAAATGGAAGGCCGAAAAGGTAGAATCACGTGGGTGATAGAAGAGTTAGGAAGTAAGTGGTCTAACTGAGGGATGAGTGGATGGCCTAGGCATGGCTTAGAAGGATAAGGGAGTGAGGGAGTAGGACTGCATAGTGTAAATGAAACAAATCCTCCATGTCTTGCACATAACCGAAATTTCATCAACCTATTCTAACTGTTTTTATGAAACCACAGAACAACAACGTGATTTTGTAAGGAAACTCTTGCATTGTACTGAAACAAAGATTCATTCCACAAGATCTGAACGCATGGATGCTGCTACAAACGAGAACATTGCATCAAAGCTTGCATGAACGTATAAAACAGTGTTTTTGGTGGGTGGCACGGTCTGCAATCCCAGTCTCTAAACAGAGGTGGAAGTGAGCGTGCAATCAACCCTTTTTGGAACTCTGATTAACTCCAATCTCCTTACTCTAATCTAAACTACTGAAAGCAACTTTGTTCATAAAACTAACCTACTTAATCACACCAAGAAGTTCAACTCAACAAACTGTGTTTCCAAATGCATGTAAAGGAAAAGAAATACAATGCTGAAAGAAAAGTAACAATACAAAGAAAGGAGGCCTATTGCTCTCAGGTTGGGCCCAACCCCGAGAGCTATGGCTCCTCTAAGAACTCAGAACTGAACTCAAATCTGCCTGCTTTTCATTAAAAGATAATAGTCATAAGTCAAATAACATGCCAAAAATGGCTTACAAAGAGCAAAACAGAGCTATCAGCTCGTAATCCAGAATATGCAACAAAGTTTCAAAAGTCCCCATCGAAGGCTACAACCTCATCATTTATACATTACAAGGGCCAAGTTGGCCTCCTAAATTAGTGGGGTTTGGTTGTCCAAACTAAGAGTAATCTGCTGCTTCCTCACAATCCGTTTGGCTGCCTTCTAGCTCGGTGGTGGTGGCTGTTGGAGCTCGGAGTTGGGGTGGAGATCACGAGGAAGGCCATTCAATGCTGTGGACAACCTTCCTACAAAACCTCAATCCCATCTTGGCTGTCTCCTAGCCCTCATCTGTGTGGTTTTGCTCCATTAAATGTCAAAAAACCTGAAATAAACATGTGTTAGCCACCTAGGAATAGTGACTGCCCTCCTTCGTACAAATGACATGAATATACTAAAAAATGATGCATAAGTTATGAAAAATGAAGGGTTGAGCAAGGGTAAGTAGGCCAAATGAGCCCAAAATGTTACCAAATTTGGTGCTCATCATGTGCCACACAAATTCCAGGTGGGCGACAAAGTTTGGCTACATTTGCAGGGGGAGCGCCTTGCTGGACCCCATCGCAAGCTTTGCCTGCTCCGATATGGGCCATACACTATCACCAAGGCCGTCGGGGACAATGCCTTCGAGCTCAACATCCCACCATTCCTTGGTCTGCACCCAGTGTTCGATGTAGATCGCCTTCGGCCATACTTTCCATCATTGTTGGACACATCTGACATTGAAAAACATCTCACACCAACAGAGCTCAACCCGGATTGCATGGAATAGGTCACAACTGATCAGATCATGGACACACAGATCAAGAACACTCGAAAAGAGAGAATACAACTATATCGAGTTGACAAAGTTGGCCAACTCCTTCACCAAGGAAAATGGCTCACCAGGGATCAAGTTCAGTAGAAGTTTCCTTATCTCATGGAGGAACTCAATGCAATGGGGACCATTGCTTCCTAAGGGGGGAGGACTGATCCAGGTGGATATTGGTGGCCACCAGCCTATTCCAATTGGATCCTCACCATTGTTTCTTTTAGTTTTTCAGTTTCCTTAATTGTAGCATAATTTACTATTTTTGGCAGTTTTTCGGGTCCTAAACTTTCGGAGCCGTTTTGAGGCCCTAAACGACGTTTGTTTTTTTTGGCAAAATTCAAATGATGATTTTGTAGATAATCATGTCAATAGTCATAGTCCTCGGAGATATTTTCCAACGAGGTATCATATGTGTCAAACATAGATAATATGACCAAGTTACAATCCCAGTAAGTTGGCAGCCCAACTAACCCCAACGGGGCCCATAAACTCTTGGTGTTTCATCTCCTTGGTTTAGGGTTTTCTCTTATTGTTCAATAATAAAAAGGCCCTTGAGCCTCATAGTAATTCAGTTTAGAGGCATGTAGCTGCCACATTTCTTCTTAGAGATAAGCTACCATCGCGCGAGATATCTTATTTCCATTCTGTTTGTAAGCATAGTTCAATATTTTTCTATTAATGAAATGAAGTGTTTTTTTGCTGCATCTCTGTGCTTATGAGTATATTTGTAAGTTTTTGTGTTCCTGTTTAAGTTCAGATCAAGCAAGGAGAAGCATCGTTGAGGGGAGGGATGCATTTACCTCCAAAAATATCTAGAAAAGTGGATATTGTTCCTAGTCCACCTCGTAGCAGCAGGAAGGGGCATTAAATTCCCTCAACCAACCAAGTTGAGACTCTCCTACAATAAGGAAGTACTAAGACTATCTCTAGTGATGGATCCAATTTAAATTTGTGCAATAGCTCTTTAAATCTTGCACAATAAACATGTTAAGGCACACAAAATATGAAAAAACTCATTGAATCCCCTAAGAACCCTTAAGTTATGAAAGTGTGTCATTAAGTGCAAAAGGTAGGCTTAATATAACTTTTATGTGCATAGAGTGGATTGATGGGCCTTGTAATTTAACTATTATGGAGGCCCGTCATACCCCCCTATTAGAACTATTTCTCACCCTTGAGAAAATTGCTCTTCTTCTTCCCTCTGCTCTTTTTCATTCATCTCTCTGATAACTTGTTTGACATCCCAACCTGAACTAGTGGTGTGGTTATCTTCTGGGTGGAATCCTGCATTTTATTCTATATCTTTCCATTCCATGGATTATTATTCTTGATCTTTGTGTTCTTGTAACTCCAACAACAAGGGTGGATTGAACCTAAGCCCAATCCACTAGACTCCAAGTCTTTGGATAATCCTTTTGTATAAGGGACCCTTGGCTAGTGCTGGTTGTAACCAACCATGAGAGTGGTATTCTCTGATTTTCATGCTATGGGGTAATGATTTCCATCCTCTTTGACAATCCCATGGGTTCTCCTTGAGGGATTAAAGAAGGAAGAAGGGAATACTCTGTAACTCATTGGTTGAAAGGTGAGCTTGAAATCTCATCTGATATAACAATATGAATTGATATGCATATACTATACTTAACGTACCTTCATAACAAATATATTTGGGAATGCGATAAGTTACTTGATCTCAAGGGCTAGGTAGACTCTCCCTACTAATTCCATTTTTATCTTCATTTAGGTTGCTATGATTGGGTAAGAAGAATCCTCTCTTTGCATTAATGACTTCTTGTCATTTTTCCTTGTTCCAATGCAACCCCCTAGGGAGAGTGTTAACCTTGCTAATGGAATCCTCATTGACATAGATCGCCAACCCCTTGACTGCAATGACCAACCCTTGAACCTTATGATTTTTCAAATTCATTGCAAATTCCACATCTATCTCATTATCAAACTTTGTGAGTTTTTCGAAGGATCCCAACCATTGACAATTTTCAAAGATGGTGATAACCTCAGGATTTTGGTGGATTTTGTTTATATTAGTAGGTTCAGTCCTACTAAAACTACCCCCCATGTTGTGTGACAAAGTCCCTTCTACTAGGTTTATGGTTTGATTTTATAGGTTCTTTCACATATCTGGGTAGGCATATTAATTCTTCTTTGTATGTGGAAAAGGGCACTGCGCTGCTATAAGATACAAAGTTTCCTGTGGGAGTAGGGTACTTTGTTCTTCTGAAATTATAAAAGCAACAAAACCTTAACTATTCCTTTATTATCATACCAAGCATAAATTTGTGGGGAAAAAACTAATCGTCCCTCTTCTTTCCCCTATTTCACAGTTCTAGCACAAGAACTCTGAAAAATGGGCTGGTGAGTTTTTAACAAACACGCAATGGTCCTTTGCCAAATTCAAAATAAGGTGATGACACTAATTGAAATGTTGTTTCTCAGAGTATTAACCTCTATATTCATGCACAAGGGTCTCTGTGAGTGATTTTGGCAGTAAACCGTGTTCCTGTAGAAAACTCTCTATCTCCCGTAATGTTGTATGACCTATTTCCTGTAGCTCTACAATTGGTGTGTTGTAGTTCTACACCTTATAGCTTTGCTTCTTGTAGTTTTGGGCACTTTCGCGGTGGGTTTTTTTTATGGTCTCTTGCATGCACAACGTTGATGGAAGGGCAATTGGTGAGCTTAAGTTAACTAATGACTTAAGTGGAGATTGAATGATGTGTTCGAGTGGTGAAGATGGACGGATATGTTACACATCATTTTGTCATTGTCCCTATACTCCTCGTTCCTTGATCCTGGAGGACCTCTACAGTGAACCCTGCATGCTTTGCCTTCCTGAAGAAACTCCCATTATGTCCCTCTTCATGAGTAGATCATTTCCCTTTTGCACCATTTCCCTTGAAACTTCTGTTTTTCCCAGTTTACAAGATCAATGCTATTGGCCTTTGTCTCCCTCACGCCGATGTGCAAAGATTAGCACTACTCCTCGTGCCGACCGGAGTGACTGGGCTATGTCTCAATCGCGCCGGTCTTGTTAGGGAAAGTTTTTTAAATTAGAGTCGAAGCTTCCAGCTCTAGAAGCTCCGTAATGGAAGTTTGGTAAATGGTTTGGCTGGATGGGGTCGAGGATGAAGTTTGGGCTCCTTTCTGCTATAATGATGGAACTACCTCAAGGGATAAGTCCTTCTCCCATGAGAATAGGATCCATCTCCCATCCATATTTCCTATATAATCCTCCCTTCTTCCCAAGCACAAACTAGTCCTAGTTGATAGTTTTGGTTGAGTGTGAGTGTTATAGTTGCAAAGTGTTGATGCTATTTTGGAGTAGAAAAGTAAGCTGTTATTAGTTGTAGCTATCTAGTTGTGTGAGGGAGAAGTGTGTTTTGATTTGGAGTGAAACCTAAAGGGAAGAGCTTTTAAACTATTGCTGTTTGAAGTCATTGTGGAATGCTAGCAGAAGTGTGTGGGAACTTGGTCTTGTCAGAGGAAGACTGCAATGTCAATATGAATGGTTGTAATCTCTCTTTGATATTAATATATGCAACTATCGATTGATTTCCTACATGTTTTTTAATATTACATATTCATGTCTTAATGTTTCTTGACTTGTTAAGTAGGTTGAATTTCAATTTGTCTATTATTATGTTTTTGTGTTGTTGTTGTTTACTTGTTTCAAGAGCTTGAATAAGGAAGCAAGAGATTGTTGGAGCAAGCAAGTGAGGACATCATCAAGCAAGATAAGTGATCAAGAGGTAGGCCCTCTTGATTGATTCTAACCTAAGGAAATCTTCCATAGAATGTATCTGTTGTGGCTAGACCCATTATCGGGCTAGAGGAATTTGTTCGTGTCCGCACTTATAATTTTACTTCACCACAAATTGGTGACTCCACTGGGGAACCCAATCCTTTTGTTTGTTTTGGATTTCATGATTTCGTGAGAACTTTTCTAGTTTCACATTTTCCCTTTGGTTCTGTTTCTTTTCTCCTGCTTACTGGCCTAAGTCTAAAATTCATAGTAGTAGATCTGGTCCCTGTTTTGAATTTTTTATTATTTTTCCTTAGTTACCTTGGCCAACACACTTAATCCACTGACAGTCGCGTCGACCAACGTGAATTGCTGAGGAACAGTTGCACTGACCAGCCTCTGGTGCTTGTTGTCAGTTAGGTAGTCGCGCCGATGCTTATAAGTGAAGATTAGGGCTTGACCCCAATCTTGGCTAGTGTGTTCTGCTCTTGTGTTTTTGACCCTGTAAGCTTTTTGGACTGTTTTCTCCCTGATTAGAAAGCTACTTTTCATTTGGTTTTGCTTGCTTGTTGGCTTGTCATCTTTCTATTTGATTGATTGAGTCATTGAGTGGCCAACAACACTAGGGCATCTAGTTGGTCACCCATTCAGCAGTTTGTGAACTCACTAAGTCGGGTTGTAGGTGTGTTTACTCCTTGCATTTGTTTTTGGTTCCTTTTATGACTTTGACCTCTTTTTTCACAAGTTTGAAAATTTTTCGTTTACTAGCTTGAACGTCTCTTTCCGGCATAGATTACATTGTTGGCCTTGTGTTTGGTAAAGTTGGTGTTTCATTGATCTGAATGAACTTCTCTTTTCATGTTTTCATCTGCTTGAAGAGCTCATTGTCTCGAAAACTTTTTCATTGAAATATTGTATGCGAAAAGTTTGTTTCATTGTTTCATGAAAAAGTATGAAATTATAGCTTGTTGCATCATTATGTTACGATAATTTGCATCTTTTTAAGACTAGAATTGCATCAACATTTGAAAAAGTAAGAGAATTTTTCGTTTTGAAAGGACTAATAGATAAGTGCTTGTCAGGAAATTAGGAATTGGAATGCATTTTTCATTAGTTTATTTTTTCAAAAAGTAAGGTAGTGAAAGATCATTTCGTTTTCAGTGGCTTGATTGTTTGCATTTGATTGAGTAGTTTCTACCCTCTCTAGTGTAGGAATTTCATCGAATTGAAAGGGTCTTGTCTCATTTAGTTGCATTTGAGGTTTTTTGAGTAGCATCGCTAATACCTGAAAACTGAAACTTAACTCAAGATCAACTCTAAAATGAATTCAATTAACCTAAGGCGCATTTGACATTAACGATCATATCTATAAGGTCTAGGCTAGAGACGTGTTCTGACATCTTTAAACCTAGCAGCTGTCGTTAGCTTCGGCATTAGACAACGCTAGTACGGATTTGTGCTCCTCATACCGTCGAGTATATATCGGGAGACCCCACTAGGTTTGCAATCCTTTATCCGTTGGAATCCGAGTCTGCCACCTTGTGAACGTGATACACCGAACACAACATTCGGGGGGATTGCCTTCCTGTACTTTTCGGTTCACTCGGAGGTATTATGCAATTCATGGTTGCCTGGTAATCCTCTTTACCTAGATAATCCAGAGCCGTCATTTGATATTTTTGACCCATTAAATTTAAAATATCATTCGAGCACTTGTCCTTTCGAGCTCGTTAATTCCGAAAGCGACCAGAGTCACCTTTCATCCTTTTCTCGACTCTTAAAACATGAAAAGGCAAAGTTTTGTTTTAGTGTCTTAAAATTAACTACCCACGAAATATTCCTGGTTAAAGTTATCTTCCTTAGTAATTCTTTAGGGTCAATTCCAATGACAACATTTCTAGAGTCCGCCAGTCAAGGGTTCCCCTCGGATGGGAATCCTGGTCCTTTTCCTTCTTTTGGAAATGCTGGTGTTCCTTATATGGCAACATTGTCCCTCCTTGGGTTAACCATTGGTCTACTTGTCTGGTTGTTTTCGACCTCAGTGATCCCGAGTGTCCCAACTCCTGCCTCGACATCTCCTTCATTTGAATCATATCACGTTGATTCTAAAGTTAACCTCTCACCTTCTTCCCCTATTTCTTGCTTTTCCTCTTCTACTTCGCCTGGTGAAAGTTTGAAATCCAATAACTAGGAGGCTAAGAAGAAGAAGAAGTCAGATAAGCGAGAGGTCAACCGTGTAGCTATTACTCCAAATGCACCCCCTATCAAAAAACCTTCTGATCCTTCACGAAAGGTAAAATTCCCTTGCAGGCTGTGTAAGGGTGACCATCTCCTTCGAGACTATCCTGGCATTCCCAGAGTCTTAGAGGTATGGTCTCAAAACTTCAACCTACCATCATCGTCGACCTTTGGAGATTATGTCAATGTTGTGACTTCAATTAATGATGGTAAGAAGAAGGGAAAGATTAGATTCCCCTGTAGGTTATGTGATGGAGAGAATTTTCTTCACCTTTGTCCTCTTATGGATAAAGCTTCCAAGCTCTTGGAAAATCTTGCAGCTCCTCAACCCCAACTTCCTGTTCAAAGGCTTTCTTCTAACCCTCTCCCGTTTGGTAAAGAGATTGACTTGGATTCATCTCTTTCCCACCCTGCTCTTCCTGAGTGAGACTCTCTTGTGTCTGTTCCTGACCAACCATTGGTTGAAAAGAATGTCGACTTGGTTCCGCCACTAGTTGCTCACTCTGTTTCGGAAGAGAGTAGTGATCATACTGCTCACGTTCTTCTCGTCTCCTCAGATTCTCATGAATCGACGATTGACCCTCTTGTCCCAGTTGTTCAAGAGAGTCCTTCTCCTATTCTTGTACAACATGGGGGCAATCGTATGATACCCCCACCAAGTAGTTCTGTCGTCTCTTTCGATTGGGGTCCATTGACCGCTTTCTGCCTCCCATCATATGTGCCTTTCCAGATCATAGTACAAGCCTATAATATGGTAATACCTTGCACTATATTAGATGAAGGTGCATCTGTTGGCATTATGTATTCTACTACTTGGCAAGCTTTGGGTTCCCCACAACTTGTGCTTGTCACCTAGAATTTGTTGGATTTCAACGGAGGAACCAGTCAACCTTTAGGGATCCTTCCGAAGTTCCCTATTACTTTGGGAGGAAAGACAGTCTATATAGACGTGATGGTAGTCCAAGGTCCATTAGATTTCAATCTTATCCTTGGACACGACTATGTTTATGTCATGGGAGCTCTTGTTTCTTCACTTTTCTGTGTGGTTTGTTTTCCGCACAAAGGGAGAATTGTGACTATTGATCAACTGTCGTTCATTGGTCACCAGGCGCCTCCTTTGCAACCATCGTCCCCTATCAGCTCTTGTTTGCAAGCAATACCTTCCCTGCCACAGGTCAATTATGTGGCTACCCGTTCCGTCTCCACATCTGCTGATGATCACTCAGATGGTATAGTACATTATGTACTGGGGGCATTGGAACCCGATTTGTCTTTGGTACCAAATGACATGTATTCCTCCCAGAGCATGGTTCTTCCGTCTAGTGAAGACCTCTTGGGAGCCATGTTCTTGTATGGTCCATGAACAAATGTATGAGGATAGTTCCTGGTCTTGTGTCAACCTCGTTAAAAAATAAAACAAAGGATGTGAGCATAATTCCTTGTCTTGTGTCAAGCTCATTAAAAAATGAATCAAGGAGTCCGAGGATAGTTTCTTCCTGTATCTACCTCGTTAAAAAATAAAACATATGTATGAGGATAGTTATTTTACTGTGTCAACCTCATTAAAAAATTAAGTAACTCCCTTTTCCAAATCGAGTCTTTGATTAAGATCTCGTAAAATACCAGTCAAGTTTTTCCAAGATCTTGAAAGTGAACCTTCATTCCGTCCACCTAGTTGATTGAAATGAAGCTTGGGGGGCATGTACCTCGATTGAGTCATTATGCTGGGGGCATGCAAACTTATAGCAACCATATTTTTTTTGTTTCAAGCTTGTGTAAACATGAAACCGAATCCAAGCAGAGTTATCCATGGTCCAAGCTTGTGTAAAAATGTACCCATGCCCAATTTACATCTCGTGATTGCCATTTTAATCAACTGATTTTTGCTAGATGAGCCTTGGTTGTTTCATTCCATCGCCACCATCTCTTTGGCCGATCATATGCTTTCACTTGGTTGTTTTTCCTTTCTTGAGGAACCGCAATGATGAGTGGTTTTATTAGCCAGCCTCTTGACCATTACATGTTTTGAGTAGTTCCACCATTCCCAGAACCAGTTGCTACCCTTTATACCACTTGTTCCTCCAGGACGAGTCTCCTTTAAGCTCTTTTTTGACTCATAAAAAATGAAAAGATTGCCTATTATTTTTTCCCTTTTTGACTCGTTAAAGAGAATAAAAATGGGGGGTTCACTTTTAGCTCTTTTTCGACCCTTTAAAAGCGAAAATATGGCAGATTCCTTGTTGTTTTGAACTCGTTAACGGATGCGAAACATTGTGTGCCCAGTATAAGTTTATCCCCTTTTCGGGCTGGGGAGCACTATTTACAAAAAAGGTACTCCTTGACTGAAATGGTCAAGCGGTTCTCTCAAGTATTGTTTTCTACCTTTTCGGGCTGGAGAGACACAAATGTACGAAACTGGACCATGTGGAGTTTTCTTTTACGTGTCTTTTTCAAACTCTCTAAACATGGAAAAAGATACTGAGTTATACCTTTGTCGGACTCATTAAACTATTAAACGACATCAGATTCGTCACCATGATGAACATGAGATTCTTCTTCCTAGGGCTCGTTAAACTCACTAGGTCGGATGTGTTCGAAGGATGAACTTACAGTGCAAGCATATGCTATCCACTTCAATCTTGTGATTAAAAAATAATTGGGCTACTCACTAGAAATGGTGGGGGAAAAATTTGGAAATCTATTAGTCGTGTCGACAGCTCACTCTTGAACATGACACTCTTTGCTTCGTGTTGGGTTGGGACATCCTCCTCTGTATCGTTGACCTTCCTGGGTTTGGGCCGTTTATTTTTTCCTTCCATTTGATCTCTGCCACGTCATCATGACCACCGATCCCATGGATCCAAAAGCTACCAAACTTCCAGTTGTGTCACTGATATGTTCAAGAGTTGTCCTTCTGCAGTTACACTTACCTCTGATTCTCTGTATCATCCAAAATCATTTTTCATCCTCTCGTCTCACGTCGATGATGTGGGATTCATTATGGCCCTCCTTTGACACGGTCACTTTCCATCGACTTCAGCTCATTATCTAGGAAGTTGACCGAGAGACTCCCTTCTAGTACCTTAGAGCTTGCATGCCCTAATGGCAAGTTCTTCGCACTCGATGACAAGTTTACACCATTGGCTTTCGTTCGAGTGATTTCATGGGTATTCGGCTTCAGTCCCTGTATTCACATTCCGTGGATTGCACTGATAGTACCTTGAGGACCATTGTCATTATTGGTGGTTTCTCTCGCGCTTGTTAACAATTTACATCATTGACTGGTAATCAAGCGACTTTCTAGCATGTTCGACGTCAACACATCCATTCGCATGCTAGGATCTGTACTTTGATCGGGTCGTGTTGGAGCGCAAGACCCTGGACTTAGATCACAAAAAGTCTAGGTTGCAAAGTGGTGTGACATTATTACGATGATATGCATGTCTCTTTTAGATGGCTAGCTGCGACGAGACCATGAGTTATGATATGTGATCCTTCTCATTATTGGATGGCTGCGACCATACCTTGGTTTCATTATGATCCTCTTTGACGGATGGTTGCGCCCATACCTGGATCCATTTACATGATCATTCTCTGGATGGCTGCATCTATGCCATGATTCATGTATCATTTGACAAAGATCTCTATTTATGTATATGTATCTGTACTCGCTTGTAGGTTTTTCGACAATAGACTGGTTCCCCGCACTAATTTATAAAGTATTTCATCCCTCACTCCAGTTCGACCTTCACGTTTTAGGGGGCATATGTTACACAACATTTTGTCACTGTCCCTGTACTCCCCGTTCCTTGATCCTGGAGGACCTCTACAGTGAACCCCGCATGCTTTTCCTTCATGAAGAAACTCCCATTATGTCCCCTCTTCATGAGCAGATCATTCCCTTTTGCACCATTTCCCCTGAAACTTCTGTTTTTCCCAATTTACATGACCAACACTAATGGCCTTTGTCTCCCCCGCGCAAACGTGTAGAGATTAGCACTACTCCTCGCACCGACCGGAGTGACTGGGCTGTGTCTCAATCGCGCTGGTCCTTTTATGGAAAGTTTTTTAAATTAGAGTCGAAGCTTCCAGCTCTAGAAGCTTCGTAACAGAAGTCTGGTAAATGGTTTTGCCGGATGGGGTCGAGGATGACAGTTTGGGCTCCTTTGCCCTATAATGATGGAACTACCTCAAGGGATAAGTCCTTCTCCCATGAGAAGAGGATCCATCTCCCATCCATATTTCCTATATAAACCTCCCTTCTTCCCAAGCACAAACGAGTCACAGTTGATAGTTTTTGGCTAAGTGTGAGTGTTATAGTTGCAAAGTGTTGATGCTATTTTGGAGTAGACAAGCAAGCTATTACTAGTTGTAGCTATCTAGTTGTGTGAGGGAGAAGTGTGTTTTGATTTGGAGTGAAGCCTAAAGGGAAGAGCTTTTAAACTATTGTTGTTTGAAGTCATCGTGGAATGCTAGCAGAAGTGTGTGGGAACCTGGTCTTGTCAGAGGAAGATTGCAACGTCAAGACGAATGGTTGTAATCTCTCTTTGATATTAATATATGCAACTATCAATTGATTTCCTACATGTTTTGTAATATTACATATTCATGTCTTAATGTTTCTTGATTTGTTAAGTAGGTTGAATTACAATTTGTCTATTATTATGTTTGTGTGCTGTTGTTGTTTATTTGTTTCAGGAGCTTGAAGAAGGAAGCGAGAGATTGCTGGAGCGAGCAAGCGAGGACATCATCAAGCAGGATAAGCGACCAAGAGGTAGGCCCTCTTGATTGATTCTAACCTAAGGAAATATTCCATAGAATGTATTTGTTGTGGCTAGACCCATTATCGAGCTAGACAAATTCGTTCGTGTCCGCACTTATAATTTTACTTCACCACAGGATCATCACATAAAATTGAGCTGACCTACCTACCCACATAAATACTCATGATGGTTGCTCATATTTCCACCTCAACTGCTCATCATTAACGGTAACGACCATTTTTTTGAAGTGTCAATGGTTTGTCTTATTTTCTCTTTCTCACACGTGGGAGTAAATTTTTAGATAAAGGGGAGTTAACTATTAATTTGGCTGAGACTACTACCATTTAGTCTGGGCTATTTGAACCGTCCATTTTGCATTAAATACATTTTTCCCTATGCTTAAATGAATTCAAAGAGCGAGTGATAGAGGTTTCATACCTTACGTTTACCTTTGATGGTGTTGGAAGGTGTTATTTGTCAATTTGCAGGTGCCTTCAACATGATGTGTAGTGAAAAATTAATCCTTTAACAACCTACAAGGGATTCTGTGGTTGCTCAGGACCATTTCATCAAAGTTGGAGTTAGTTTCTAGAGATGCTGAGCTACTGGAGGTTATGATCATCTTCAAGTATAATTCTACTGATCTGGAACTTTTTCCTGTGGGATTTCTGTAGTGTACTACATGATGGTGTAGTCTACTATAGAGGGCACAAAAGTCCCTCATTCTCACTAAAAAAAATTCTTTTGAAGTGGTAGGGTGACTTGATAATTCATGGAAAAGGAGGTGATGTTGATGGAGAGGGATTTTTTTGTGACCAAGATGGAAAAATGGAGGAAGTGGGCTTGCTACAGGGTGAAAGGAGGTGGAAAATAGGGGAACACTCAAGTTGTGTTACATGATGATGGAAAAACTACTTGCTAGGATTCCCCTAGTGTATTTTCTCAAACTAGATATTAAAATTTTTCTTGATCTTTAGCTTTTTCTTAAATTAGGCTTTCTTGTAGCAATATAAGACTTTCGTGTAGCAGTTCGGGGAAATTGTAGAAAACACATGGGAAGGAGATGGCATGTAATGGATGATGAAGGTAAATGGGAGATGGTGCATAGATGCCACTTGGGCCTACTTGTAGTGATTGAATTGATGACTTGGATCGTGATGCAAGTTGACATGTTTGCCCTGATTTGTTGTGTCCTATTGTACCTGCACATAAATTAATGTGAGACAAAAATACTAATTTTGTTCTTTTATTTTTTCTCTCTTTTCTCATGACTTATTTCTCATTGACAAAATGTTTGAGACCCAAATTGAATGCTTGAATTTAAAAATTATTTGTGACTCTAAAAAATGATAGATCTTTATATTTGGATTTGCCTTTATACAATTGCAAGTTTTATCTCAAGAATTAAAAGTGAGCCACAATATGATGTTTTGTGTCTTCATCTCCATGTGTTGCTCCTCCTGCTTATCTTCTTGCTACTCTTGTGCTTTCATTTCATCCCCTATCTCAGTTTCCCACTAATTCTTTCTCAGTGATCACAACCTTACGAACTAAGTTGAAGGTGAAAACAAGTCTATTTTGATGAGCTTAATCTACTTCTTTAATTTCTTCTTGTTTCTTTCACAATAGTTGCTTTTCCTCTTCTGGAATCCATGAATTTCCCTCAACTTCATAGTAATCAATTTGATTATCAATCAAAATGTTCACTTAGTCACATTGTAGTCATAGTCAATGAGCCTATTCTTAGATGCCGCTATTGCAACTTCTCCTTTAGACACAGGGACTACAACCTCCCCAAGAATTGCACAGTTAGAACCTTCACACAACACAAGTACCCCACAAAAGCTGTAAAGATATTCTCTTGTCTATTTATAAATGATCTTTACCACAAGAGAGAAAATTTTCTATAAGCTTATGCCTACTAGCTTGGAAATCACAAGGTGGACCACTTTGATGGACAATTGATCCTTTTGTAGCTTTTACAAGTGAAATCACTTTACCCCCTTTCTTTGTCTTGGTAGCATTGACTTTTAAACATCCTTCGCTTATGTAATTTCTATTGGGAGTTTTGCTTCTAGTTGAACATCTATAGAGTTTCTTTCATTTGAATATTTTGTTGCTTTTTTGTTGCCAGCAGACCACAAATCCTCTAATGTGTATTTCATGCATGCTTTCATATCCTCTTTGAGAATAATGTCTATATAGATATTTATCTTAGAATAACCCCTTTTCAGGTATCGAAATCAAGGTCAGAGGCCATGTTTATGATGATGTTACATAGAAAATGTTATCAAAGTGTCGTGAGAAATGCCTATCATAAAAGCACAAGAACTCTTTACATATTGACACTTTTTCTTGTGAAACATTGAGAAAAGGGTTATTTGGTGCAAATGTTTGTAACTTGAATTTTTTTTTTTTTTTAAAGTCTACCATTTAAGTTGCATTGTAAATAGGTACAATTTTTTTTTTATATCCCAGAGTAACCCAATAGCCCAGCTGACACGTAACTACTAGTAAACCTCTGGGGTTATGCAACCTGTCCTCCTCTCTGTAAACCAGGTCACAACTGGGGGGATTTGAACCTTGGATCTCTTAGCTTTCACATATTTCACATTTCTTCAATCACCATTTGAGTTTCCCCCCGGGACTAAATCAATGCATTTTTAGTTGAAGCCGTCACCTTTAATACGCTTAGCCTGAATTTTTGTAAAATGGCTCAAATTGATGGAGTACTACTGATGTTCAATCCCATTTAAAAGATGCAAAGTAGAAAATCAAGTTTCTCAAGCTTGAATCTTAGCTCTAACAAGATGGATTACAACAAAATATTCAACATTTTGAACTAGTTCTTGTTAAGAATAACTCTCTTTTTTGAGTATGAGAAAGCATCCTGTAAGCATTTAACACTTGATCAAGTCAATGACACCATCTCTGTAGTAGATTCATATGAATATGCACAAGTTCTGCTTGCACTTCCCAAGTCCATCATTAGACCTTGGGATGAAGTCATCAACAACAAGCACAAAACTAGTATTTGATATGAAAAGGAAGTGACCTTTCACATTCTAGACTACTCCAAACCATTTCAATTCTAGAGTGTTGGGTTTCTTCAAGAAATCTCATTTTCACTTGTTCCACATTTACATTTACATCCTCATTAGATTCTTAAATGCCAAAATGGAGTTGGTCACCTAAAATATCAATGTTTTTATCTTTACCCTTGTGAGTGATTATGTAAAATATACTCGTCATTCAAATAGATGTTCTAGTCACAAGACTGTTGCAAGAGAAAAGAGTCACCTTGGATGGATAACTTCTTGACAATGGTTTTCAACAACCAAGAAGATATATCAATAATACCATAGAATTCATTCTCGAGTATTGACATGTCTTAGAGTGGAGATATTTTAATCTTCTAACCTTGTATTTGACAGGGGGAATTGAGAGTTGGCTACTTGTTTCAAAGTCATATCAAGCGAGCCTGAGCGACAACCAAAACCATAGAAACATCCTAGATATAGAGTTATCTTGAGCCATGACCAAAACCAAAGCTAGAAATCTAGATATAGATTCAACCTAAAATAGAGTTGAAGTTGTAGCTAGAGACAGACTCATGTTCCATGAGCACCAATTGGTTTGTGGTTTTCTTTAAACCGCCACTTCGTAGAAGACTTATTGCTTCTACTAGAACAAGTTCTGTGGTCATCTTCAAACCACCTTTTCGTAGTTTTTGATCATCTTTAAACTATCACTAGGGAGCACTTCCATTTCATAGAAGACATCGACTTCCAGTGAGATTCAAAATTGTTCCAGGAACTGCTCTGAGCCAAGTTCTAGTGTTAATGGTTAGCCTTGAACCACAACTAGTAGAAGACTTTGGCTTTTGTTACCCTTTTGGTTTGTGGTCTTCCCTAAACTACCATCAATATAAAATTTTTGGTTCTACTACCCATTTGGTTGTGGTCTTCCTTAAAACACTAGATTCAAAGAGCATATCGAACCATTAGATGCGATCCATCTTCATATTTCAACTCTTCCCTTAGGCTCCCATAAACCCCTTCGAATTAAGGGGGGAATGTTGGGAACATAATCCCTAGAGGTTATGTAAATTTGGGTTATTCACTTGTGTGGAAGGTGAAAAGCCACAAGTGAATGTGAAGGGCCATAAGGGCTCCAAAATACCTCTCGGAAGATGAAACCAAGCATCATTAAAGAATGTATTTATGTGTATCATATAAAAAATGGATCTCACATTTATCTATCTCTTGTGTATTTTGGTGACTGTTTCCAACATGAATGATTCTAAATTATTGATTTAAAATAATTATAAATGCCACAAGTGAATGTGAAGAGTCATGAGGAGTCCTAAAGATATATTGGAAGATGAAATCAAGCTTTATTAATGAATGTATTTATGTGTATCTCACACTTATTTATCTCTTGTATTTTTTCGTGAATGTTTCCAACATGAATGATGAGAGAGTGTATATTTCTACAGTTATTCATATTGAAGGTAATTTTCAGATGGAACTTAGTGGAGGATAAAACATCCTCCACACAGTTTCATCCAAAAATTTCTCTCAACATGAATGGTTCTAAACTATTGATTTAAAATTGAAACTAGTGCAACCAGATAAACCAACCTTGACCACCGAGAGAGATCAATTCTCTTTTCACTCTAAAAGACTTTTGCATCTTAAGAGATTTAATCTCAACCTTTGGTCTATGAATATTATTAAAGAATATTTAGTGGAGGTTAAATCCTCACCATCCACCTAATAATTGCTGATAATTAAATCAAAACTCTAAAACTTCTATTTCAAAAGTTTTTTTCACCTAATCAAACGATATAATTTCAATCAAGAATGTGATTTTTTGTGCTTTAAAATACATATTTATGGAAGATATATTATAATGTCTTGTCCTCTAAACATTTTAACTTGGTCAAATTAACAATGTTTTTGGGACTCTGAGTTTTCAAAACCCATAATATTGACTCATGGTATTTATGTAGAACCATGTCATGATGATGAACCACAATTAAGAATTTGAAACATTAACCGCTAAAACAATATTAAATTAATTGAGAAAAATTATCATTCATCATTATGAATCACAAAACCCTAAATATTCTAAATAAATATAACCTATTTACACAATAAAAACTTCATGATAAATTATATTAGCAATTTTAATCATTTTATATTTTTTGATTTGACTGGAGATTTCGAACATCTAAAAAGGAAATTCTAAAATTTGTTATCACAAAAATAGGCCTGTATAAGATGTTCCTCTTACCGTTCGTGTAAATTTAGACTCTTATATTTCTTATATAATATAAAGCTTTTTTCGTTCCGAACAAAAAAATGTTCCACTTACCGTTTCCTTTTATTTGCGGTCCCAACTTTTCACCGTTTTAAGGGAGCGGGGAATACGAAACAATCACTCAAAATGCATTAAGCAATTCTAAGGAGGATTGAAGACAGGAGTAGTTAAAACCATTTCTTCCACTGTCATAACCGTAAACATTCAATCAATCCTCTGTTTGGGAACTGTTATTTTAAACTAATTTTTTAGCTATATGTAATATTTTGATTTAGCGAAAAATAAAATAAAAATAACAATAATTTATTTAAAAAAAATAAATAAAAATTTGAAGTTATTTTTATTAATTTTTAAGTATCGGTTAAAAAAGAAATAATTGCAAATAATTGCAAATAAAAATAAAAAATTTAAGTTATGATTAATTTTTATTATTAATTTTTTTTGGGTAGTTAAGGTAAATTTGATTTGCTTAAATTATTAATAATTTTGGAACTCATAAATCATGTATGGATTTATGGTATTTATGTGGAATATAACCTATTTAAAAAGGGAAATGAAAGTCTTAGAAATAAAGCTGTGAGGTTAATAAGTGGGTGCGCACAAAGACCCGATCCAATATGATGCAAGTGTTGAAACTCTTACATAAATATTTTGACTCAGTAAAAAAACCTATATTAAAATAAAATTAACTTCAAATAAAAATATAAAAATAAATTTTGAAGTTATTATTATTATTTTATTAATTTTTAGGTATGTGTTAAAAATAATTAATTTTAAATGAAAATAATAAAAATAAAGTTTCTGCATTATTGTTATTTTTTTTTATTAATTTTGTTGGGTAGTGTAAATTTGATTTGCTCAAGTTATTGGTAGTTTTTGATCTCATAACTTATGGTATTCGTGTCGAATATAAACTATTTAAAGGGGAATTAAACCAACTTACTCTGCATCTACCAAGAATCGAAATAAACCAAATCTCTTGAAATGCAAACCTCTTTTAAAGTGAAAAAAATTGATCCCTCTAAAATGTTTGGTAAATCCAGAATTAAAATAGATCTAAACAAACATACATATAAGCAAATTTAAAAATATAAAATATAAATAAAATTATGATAATAATTTTTATTAATTTAAAATATTGGAATAAAGATGATCATAATTTTTTATTAAATAATTTATATTGATTTAACCTATTTTTATTTACATATATGAAATACACCTGAAATCGTGATATTTCTTTTTCCAATATTTTTTGTTGATTTAGTATATTTCTTTTTCCAATATTTTGTATTGATTTAGTATATTTTGTATTGATTAAAATTGTTTAATCAACATATGTTTTGAATTGCAATAAGTTTATATGATCTCAATATAACATGTTTTGAATTGCAATAAAATTTCATTTATATATAAATTATTTAATATATTATTATATGAAAAATAATCTGATATTTAATTATTTATTTTAAAATTTTAATAAAGATTCCATAAAATATTTTTTATTGAATTCTATTTTTAAATCTGATTTTAAATAGATACAAAAGTTTAACTTTAAAATTCTCAAAAAATTCAAACTATACAGAGTTGACAGAATTAAACTATACAAAATTCACACAATCAAATTGATTATAAAGATTTCACAAAATCAAACTCCACAAAATTCACGCAATCAAATTGATTATACAGATTTCACATTATCAAACTCCACAAAATTCACAAAATCAAATCGAGGATTCCAATAGATTCAGATTCCAACGGATTCCTGACGAAAAACAAATTTCATTGAAAAATATGCCTTAAAATCCCTAAAAACGTATAACAGTTAGAATACAGCCCAAAAATAATCTTCAACGCCCGCACGCTATTCACCGTGCAGTCTCCACTGTGATAAAATCTGTCAGTAATTAGACACCCGTTACCCGCGACCTGGTCCAAGGACCGTTATGTGACCGTTAATTGCGCCCAGTAATAAAATAAATCGCGGCATGCAATGCCAGAATTGGACTTCGACTGTTACCATTTGAATCATTGTCGCTGAATATTGCACAGTTTAAGCAATTGGGTCTCAAATCTCGCTGGCATTACCCCATAAAGAACAGCCTTATCTACATTTAATTTACGGACCATGTTAATACGTTGAAAATAATTAGTTTGCCAATAGGCATTAAATGGGCTGGGCTGTATATTTTACCGTTGGATTTTAGGATTTTGACTGGTCAGTTACCTAATGAGATATATACAGTCCAGCTCATTTAATACCTATTCCCAAATTGTAAATTTATTGCATGTAATAGCTTTTTCGTGTATGTATTCATTCATTCCCCCTGATCTTCAGGCTCCCAGAGTGTATTTTTCAATCGATTTGGAAGGATCCCGTTACTGCAAGGCCGGTAATCAGAACCAAAATGTCTCATGGCTCCAGAAATTTTCTCTGTAAACAGAGCGAAGGCAACAGTTCCTCAGGCGATTTATATGTTCTAAATGACCAAACCCATACTGATCATATTAAATTAGAAAGCCCATCTGAAGCTGCGAGGGTCCGGAGAATCTACGATGCTGTGGATGAAAATGGCGACGGTAAGCTCACAATCGTGGAGTTCTGTGTCTTCTTAAACAAGCTCGGATTAGACATGTCTGATGAAGATGTAGAATCCGTTGTTGGTCCACTATCTACCAGCGAGGATGGCAGTCTCAAATTCGAGCAGTTTATTTCATTATACAAATCGCTGTGCAAGGACGTTGGATTAAGTAGCGATCAGGAGGAGGGGCCTGAACCGCCTGATCATCTGATGGAAGCATTCAAAGTGTTTGATATAAACAGAGATGGGTACATCTCTTCTGAGGAACTGCAACAGATTCTTCACAATCTCGGATTGGGTGCGGGCAGAGATTTGGGTAACTGCGAAAAAATGATTTCTAAATTTGATTTGGATTCCAATGGGCTTCTCGACTTCAATGAATTCAAGATTATGATGAAGTATAAAGATTAGTGAGCACGGCGGTTCTCAAGTATGTAAACCATTCAAGTCCAATTAAAAAATTAATATTACAAAACTAAACGCGGAGACGTTATAACTATTGGCAACATAGGACCTGCAGACAAATGCCATCTTATATTGTCCTTCTAAATCGATGTGATTGTTTTTAATGCTATTTTTATTTTGGTATCATTTTTAAAAGATGCAATTTTTGCTCCTGTGACGTGAAATGCAAAATTTGCAGGAAAACAAAATCTCAGTTTTGGATGTTGTGAAGACTTTTGTAACATGATGTGTAGATAGAGCCACAACCCACTGCCGGTGTTTTGTGTATAGTGTATAGCTATTGCATGCGCTGTTCATTAGCTTGCATTAGGTGAAAATAAAATTCTATGTAATTGCTCCCGCAAATATAAATATTTTGAAAATTTAAAGATGAAGTTTAAAATTTCGAAATGTGTTTTTTTAACTCGCAATAGATTCCAAACCCCAAAAACCAAAATTTCAGAGACCAATTGATTTGACAAATATAACCCCTGAAAGTAAAAAAATGCCATCTATCCTTCTGCGCTCTTGGCCACTGATGTGATGTGATAAGTTTTTTACTCTAAATTCTAAGCTTGTTCTTTTCTCTAGGGACATGGGATTACATTATCAAACCCTGGAAATTCTTGAGGTGAAAACTGTGATTGCCCAGGTAAAATATGGTAATGTTCATCATCAATCCTTGCAAATTCTGAAACTGTAAATTTAAACTTCCATCGCTGAAAAACAACACAGGAAATTGGAATGGAGGATGCTTCCAATACCTTAGGAATTCTCTAAATATGTTCATGGAATAAACGGCCTCCAATGAACTACATGCTGGTAAATCTTGTATTCATCTTTAATGTTAGTGTGTGTGTTTGGCTTTTTTATCTTTCATTCTGATGCTTACAGCTTTTCAATGAATCATCACTTTTTTTGGTGCCCTTGTCCAAAAATAGTTATGCTTCTTGCTGGCAGGAATGTTTTGAATGAAAAAAGTTAAAGGTTAGCTGACATGAATTTAATTTATGCTTCTCTGGCAGGAATGTTTTGAAGGAAGAAAGTTTAAAGGGTAGCTGACATGAATTTAATCTAGTGATGTTGCCGTACTACTACAAACATCAGGAAAGCTTTTGTATTTATTTTAAAGCGATTGTGCCTGTTCCCTACGTCCGTGGAGCCTACTCACGGCCATGAATGAGTCTGTTTTTCGACTTTCCAACTAGCAAGCATCAAAATACACAAGGGAAGAATCGTTTTCAAGCTTTCCTAATGCTTTTTTTCAAGGTTTCATAATTAGGCATGGGTCATACCAGGTTCTATAACAGTCAAAATACTGTTCCAAAAACCGTATTGCAATGTTTCAAGTTATCAGCATGTGGGTCTTATCATCCAAATTCTTGTAATGGAAAAGCTTTAATTTTTGGCTCACATGCACTGGATTGATTGAAAGTTTCAGTCAGAAGAAAGTATCCATGTTTTTTTATATACAATATGAATATGCATGATACAATATACATAGTTAATTGACCAACTATGAAGAATGAGCTGAGTTAAATATATAGAGAATTAATTTATTTTATTGTATTATTATTGCATGTTAATTGACTGACTATGAAGAATGAGCTGAGTTAAATATATAGAAAATTAATTTTACTTTATCGTATTATTATTGCATATTTGATTAGGGTGCATATTCTGCTGTACATGATGGGAAGATGTTTCACTCCAGGGATTAGAAAATACTCGAGAAAACCCTTACAATAGTGGGGAGGGAAAATATTGGAGAAAACCCACATGAGAGTGAGGATGGGGAGGAAGATTGGGAAAATATTGGAGAGAACCCACATGAGAGTGAGGATGGGGAGGAAGATTGAGAAAATATTGGAGAGAACCGGAAGATGGGGAAATATTGGAGAAAACCAACATGAGGGTGGGAATGACAATAAAATATTGGGGGAAATGTAGGCTTTCTCTAATATTTCCCCCCATCCCCAACTTATAGTTTTCGCCCACATTTCCTTGCATCTCCACCCTCATGTAGGTGATTTTCTCCAATATCCCCCAATTCACAGTGTAAGGGTTTTCTCCAATATTTTCCCCCAATCCCCAACCCATAGGTTTTCCCCAATATTTTAGCTCTCCCCCAATCTCATGTAGGTGGTTTTCTCCAATATTTTCCCACCATTTCCACTCTAAGGGTTTTCTCCACTATTCTCCCCAATCTCCATCCTATAGGTTTCCCCCAATATTTTAGCCCACCCCCATCGTCATGTAGGTGGTTTTCTCCAATATTTCCCCACCATTCCCACCTTATGAGTTTTCTCTAATGTTTTCTCCAATATTTCCCCACCATTCCCACCTTACAAGTTTTTCTCTAATATTCCACCCCAATCCCCAGCCTATAGGTTTGCCCCAATATTTCCATGCACCCCATCCTCATGTAGATGGTTTTTGCCAATACCCCACCGTCATGTAGGTGGTTTTCTCCAATATTTCCCCACCATGCCCATCTTACAAGTTTTCTCTAATATTCCACCCCAATCCCTAGCCTATAGGTTTTCCTCAATATTTCTCCCCACTCCTATCTTCATATAGGTTTTCCCCAATATTTCTCCCAACCCCACCTCCACCTTCTTGTATATTAAAAAACGACCAAGATAAAACAAAAACTTAAAACAATTAAAAAAAATTTCAATTTAGACCAAAACATCTAGAATGAAACCACTACAAATATGTTGCAAGCAAGTGTTGAAGATGATTGTGTGAGTGAAGAGTGAGTTGTGAAGTTAAAAACACTACGAATTTGAGCACATTGTGTTCCTCTTAAGAGTGGATTCGAATTCATATCTAAGGTATTGTTGCTCCTCAATTTTAGTGAAAAATACTCATGCAAGTGTTGAAGATGATTGCGTGAGTGAAGAGTGAGTTGTGAAGTGAAAAAAATGCAAATTTGAGCACATTGCGTTCCTCCTAAGAGTGGATTCAAATTCATATCTAAAGTATTGTTGCTCTTGAAAAATACTCATGATAGTAAACCTTACTTTGACCAAAATAAACTCATAAGTATTTTGACCATATTTTGTCTAAAGGCATTTTTATCATTTTCTTTTAATTTTTGAATTTTAATAAATTTAATTAATTGTTAATTCATTTTTACCCCTTTTTACAAGAAACTAGGTGTATTTCTCCTCTTTAACATATATGCACCTGAGTTGGACCAAAAAAAAGAACATGGTCTTGTTCTTTATGCTTCTTAGATGGATTTTTTCTTATTGGTTAAACTTAACCAATCAGTATGAAAAATACAATGCTTTAGAAAGGAAATCCACCTAGATTTTTCATATTTTTTTGACTATTTTTGAAGAGAATCTAATCTACATACATGATTAAAATAGGATTTAGTTGGTTGGGAGGAGAGTTATCAACATTTAATATTTTTTTATGATGTATAAATTTACAAGTGAAGCTTAAATAACATCTATTATAATTTAGTTTTAATTATAGCCTTCAAATGTGCAAGTTGAGGTTTTGAGGGCCCCATTCCCTATTCTATGTACCATCTTTTTTTTCTTCATAATTGTGGATTATTTTAGCTATAGGTGTTCATAAATATCTCTATGATTTCTTTTTTATTTTCATGTTCAAATGTGCAAATTAATGATTGTTCATAGATTCTTGTTTATATGCCAACTGGTGCAATTTCTTTTTGTTGATATATTCATTGTTTATTTACACGCTTAATTCTCTTTTATGGTACTTTAATTGCTATAGTGTTATTGAACATAGAGGTGTTATTTCTTTCAAAAATCAAGTTTAATGTTGCTTGATTAACTTAAAGATTGAGGAGTCAGAGTATTGTTGCAATTCCTTGAATCACCATAGTTTCTACAAATAGGGACCCTAATCCATACCTAATCAACAAATTCAAACTTGAATAATTTTGTTTTCCTTATTTTAAAATAGTCTTCTGCTTCAAAGCATGCATGCTTATAATTTCTTCTTTGGTCAATAATCTACATAAGTGAAAAAAGCATTATTGTGTGGGTCTTTCTCCAAGCTTAGATTCTCATGCCTTGCTTTCTTCCAATGTAAGCTTTAGTAGTCTAAATCAAAAACCATTAATTCTTTTTTGTTTTAATCTTTTTTAGTCTAAACTTTTACTTCATATTAATTACAATAGTTTAAAAATAGAAATCATCATACAAGATAAATGGTTTGAACTACACATATAGTACATGGTATATCAAAAGGCTAAAATTTTATTGTGAAAAGAGAAAGAAGATAACTGTGAGAAAAACTAAAGATAGTGTTATAATCAGTGCTGAAGAGAAAGAGAACTATGAAAAAAATAAGTGTGGATTTGGAAGTGTTCTAGAATTCTTAGCCTTATATTTCCACTCCGACACCCGCATGCCTTCCTCCTTCAAACACCAATATTGGTGCTTAGGGTTTAAAACTCCTTTCACCCCTAAATAACAATATATTAACTTAAATTTTGGCCTTGTTAATGTATTGTTTACCTAGTAGTTATCTTAAATTTTGGATGTTTACCTAGTAGAGTTTTCCTCGGGTAGCTTAATCTAAATTCTAGACGAGATAGGTTAAAAAAATATTATGATACAAAAAGACATCACATTGTTGTTATTAATGTATTAATTTTTTTTTGGAAATAATGTTTACAATAGAAAAGAAGTAGATTTGTTTGATTTGTTAAATTTTAGAGTTTTAGAGAATTTTTTTCAACCATATTTTTTTATTTTAGAGTGTTGAATTTAATATGTATTATATATATCTATTATGTATTTTAATTTCAGGAATGTAATAGAAAATAATTTGTATGATGTATTTTAATTTCAGGAATGTAATAGAAAATAATTTGTATGTGTAGTCCTGATGTATTTTAATTTCAAGAATGTAATAGAAAATAATTTGTATGTGTAGAGTCCTGATTTCCTTTTTTGATACCAGAGCCAATTCAACCAGTCTCTAAGTTGGAAGATGAGCTCTTAATTTTGTGTGTGTTTTTTCTCTCTAGAAAATTAAGTAGATTTGATTGGTTAACTTTTAGATTTATGGAGAAATTTTCTCAACAATATTTTCCTATTTTAAAGTTTTAAATTCTTTTTTTTGGTAGGTAAGTGTCCACAGGGGATTTGAACGAGTGACCTATCACAAAGAGTGCCTTAACAATGCACCCATTCACTGTCAATTCAAATCCCCGGGGGCTTAAAGTTTTAAATTCAATATGCATTATATATATATCTATTATGTATTTTAGCTTCAGGAATGTAATAGAAAAATACTTTGTGTGAGTGTGCCATTATGATTTCCCTTCTCAACAATAGGAGTATTGAATTCAATATACATTTTATATATCTATTATGTATTTTAATTTCAAGAATGTAATAGAAAAATAATTTGTGTGAGAATGTAACTCTGATTTCTCTTCTTGATACGAGAGCCAGTTCAACCCGTTTCTCATTAAAGGAGCTGGAAGATGAGCTCTTAGTTTTGTGCGTGTTTTTTTCTCTCTAGGATCATTGTTTGAGAATCGCTGTTGGAGCTATTGAGGTATGTGATAGTGCCATTGTCAGGATCAGTTTTTCCATTATGCTGTTGGCTTGCCGCTATGGGGATGTACAAACTACACGTGATATTTGAGACCGTCGCCTCATCTCTGTCATCAGATTGCTATGGATCTCTACGACCTTTGCGTTGCCTTCTAGTTTTGTTTGATATACTAATGTTGGTGAGGCAGATACCTTAATTAAGGATCCCAAACATTTGCACACGTGCTGATATCAGATTCGTGCATTGGTATCAGATCCGTGAGGTGAGCCACTGGTATTGCATCGCTGGGTTGTTTCATTGCTGTTTGTGACTCAGATCCATGCATATGAGTCAAGCGAGCCATTTTCACCTCAAATCCGTGTGTTGGCATCACCGGGTTCACGTCATTGCTCCCATATGTTTTTATTTGCCGTTGTTTAATTAAATCAGTGGAATTTATATTAAATTGTTTTGGGGCGTTTAAATTATAATCCAGTGATTCCTACATGGGTGAGCACGGATAGTTGATCAACACATTATGAATTTAGTTGCCGTTGTTTAATTAAATCAGAGGAATTCATATTAAATTGTTTTGGGGCGTTTAAATTATAATCCAGTGATTCCTACATTGGTGAGCACGGATAGTTGATCAACACATTATGAAGGGGTAGCTGCGCTGACAAGCTGAACATACTATCTTTTTGGGCATTTAAAAAAAAAATGGAATATTTGGTGTTGGAAAAGTTTAATGGACATAATTTTGATACTTGGAAAGTCAAAATCTAGTTACATAGGATGAATACAAATTTACGGGGATTAGTAAATCATACCTAAACAATTTTTACTGATCCCACTCAAATTCAATTAAGTGTTTGGGATAAAAGAGATGAGAAAGCTAAGTTTATAATTGGATTATTTCTACTGGATTTCCAATTTCATTTGATTGATGTGAAGAAATTTTCTGCAAAAATATGAGAACATTTGAGTAAGACATTGGGGAAAAGGCAGTAAATGCAAAGTTCTTTTTAAAATTAAAAAATTTCAAACTTAAAATGCAGGAAGAGACATCATTATTGAATTTAGGCAATGCAAATTTCTCATGAAAGTTAGAAAATTTCAAACATCATTATTGAATTTAGGCTTCTATGATCCAAATCAAGTTTTTGAGACATGTTTTCAGCGATAATCACATCAAAATTCATTTGTCACCTTTAGAATCAACAGTGTGGTCAAGATGAAACACAAGATGAAGAATCAAATCATGGCAACAAGTTAAATAGAGAGACTAGAAAGAAATTACTACTTTTGACTAAAAGAAACAACTATTTTGATTGGACCAAAATTAGGGGGAAAATATTCACTTAAATTTAAATAAATAACTAAAAACATATATTAATATAATTTATATATCTAACTTAAAAACTAAAAGAATTATACCCAATATATAATTTGAGGGATAAATCATTATCTTTTTAATTTAAAAAGGTAACTAAATAAAATACATGTATACCTATATTAATATTATTATTGGAATTATGATGAGATTAATTACCCAATTGGTATTGAGAGGTTTAGGATAATTTATTAGGATCCAATGTAAAAGTATAAAAATAAAAATAAAAAATCATTTTATTACAAATTTTAAGTACTAAGAATGTCCACATGGGGTAGCTCAAGTGGCAGTGGCCGTGGAAATGAAGACTCACCGAACCGGAAGTCTTGGGTTCAAATCTTGCGCTACCCTTCCCCTATAGTGGGGTATGTAATGGACATGAAAATCGGAGAGCCCTACCAAAGCTTACAAAAAAAAATAAAAATTTAAGTACTAAGAATCCCTAAAATAAATTATAAATGGGATGAACAAAATTAAATAAAAAAGGGAACAACAAATAAATAGAAAAGGCCACAAAGAAGAAGCAACAAATCCCAAGGGGTGAGGGGGCGAATCAGAAACTCACATTAATGAACTCAAGTCCATTATGGACCAGTTGGCAGAAACTTGGAAGCAAGGGGGCGAATCAGAAACTCACATTAATGAACTCAAGTCCATTATGAATCAGTTGGCAGAAATTGGAAGCAAAATAGATGAAGAAGATGCAAAAGCTATATTGTTAAATAGTTTGTCATCAAATTATGATAATGCTATTTTTACATTAAGTCAATTTTCCACGAGAACCTTGGATGAAATGATTGCAGCACTTCTAGCAAAAGAGGAGAGGATGAATCATGTAACACAAAGGATAGTTCACATGTCAAGATAGCACTATTCTCCAAGGACAAAGTAAATAAAAACATGAACTTAGTGGAATGTTTTTATTGCCAAAGACATGGACACACAACGTTTAATTGCAAAAGTCGTGCTAGAGATATTTTGAATGGAAAACTCAAAGAGTCAGCTAACATAGCCATTTATGAAGATACATTAGATGTTGTCTCTGAAGAGTCAATAGATTCTGATAGTGATTATGAATTTACTCCCAACCCTATCAAACTTTTCTAAAACATAGTTATTTAATTATGTCATATTTTGTATATGTTGACCATAAGTTTGTAAAGGTCAAGTTGTATGGTCAAATTTTGAATACATTATGTACCTAGACAACTATCCTAGGTAACTGTCAAATACAATGAGATATGCCATCTAATAGATGGGAGCTTGTCCATAGGATGATTCAACTACTTGGCTATTTATTCTGACAACTGCAACAAGCTATGTAACTTGTCAGAATAAAGTATGTCAATATTGTTGATCATGCACGTTCGTCAATGATGGTCAGAGACAATTGTACCTTAAACGAGTCAAATGGGAAGCTCAAATATTGTGGAGGAGAAAGAGCATTGTCTGTAAGACTTCAGAGTGGTTAGAAGTGCTAGTGAAGACCATAATAGACAAGATGTCATGTAATTCATGTAATTCATGTAATAATGCAATCGTTAAGGGAGGGACTTGGAAATTACACTTGCAACAAAAATAGATAGATTTTGTTTGTTAAATGTTGAATCTATTGAGAAATTTTCTCAACAGTGTTCTCCTATCTTACAATCCGTTTTTTCCAATATGCATTATATATCTATGAAGTATTTTAGTTTTAGGAGTTTAATAGAAAACAAATTTGTGTGTGAGTGTGAAACTCTAATTTCCCTTTTAAAACTGAAATGCACAATGTTTCAAAACCCAAAATCTATATTTAACGATATATTAAGGAAAGTGTATATGCAATTCATAATTACTTAAAAGCACATTCATTGCAGATAAAATCAACTCAATAAAAAGGCAATCCACAGTCATCTCAAACAACGAAATTGTCAACATCCAAGATTGCCCAATTTGGAGCATGCTAGAAAATGAAAAGGGCCAATTAATTGTATGCTTAAATATATAGATAATGCTCATACTTTAGTGTTTTCCTTGACATTTAAATGGCCAATGTTCTGCTTTTCCTTTAAAGCCTACAACTCTTCCTCTCTGGTATGGGTTGTGGCAGGATGTAACAACATAGTACAAAATTAGCCGAGAAGCAAGCAAATCATATGTGTTCATTTAACCATCATGCACATTCTACCTTTTGTGATCGCATCTGATTTTCAATGGGTTGTACAGTAGGCTGCCACAACAGTTTACCAAAAAGCAACAAAAAGCAAGCGAATCATATCCGTTCATTTATCCATCATGTACCTTAAACTCATTCACATTACCATTGTCTCATTCATGTCACCGCTGTCATTGTTTCTTTTTCAAACCGTGACAAAATTGATCATAATTTAGTTGTCAAACTAGTAATTATTATCACTAGTTGCTAGTCGCAGATGCAAGTTGATTCATCATTGTTATTCAAGGAAAATCACGTCACTTGGAATTACTTGCTAGTGGTCCCTAAGGGGGCAGGTTTTCACTCTTTCCAGATGCATGTGGATCTTGGACCATTGACCTGATTAATTACGTTTGAAAAAACAAGTTCTTAAACAACAAAATAAATTTTAGGACACTCCAAGCCAATACGGTCTCATAACAATTGGACTTATAAATAAGTAGAAATTTATTGAATAAATAAATTAAAAAGATAACATTTACTTCCAGTCATCAACCTGTGATAAATAATTTTTGAAACTTAACTTTAAAGTTATCATCTATCCACCTTATCATTTCCCACCACAATCTGCAAACTTCTAATGAGCATAAATTTTGCAAATATTCCCTTCCAACAAGATATATTTTTAATGCATAACAATAATCTATCTTCAAGACACAAAGATAAGGTAGTGTTTTTTCATCTGATACTGTCGTGTTTGATGGTCCATCCAAAGTTTCTAACAGGTTTAGATATTTAAGGATCAACTTCTTTAACTTTAGACTCAATTAGGAACCCTTCCAAGACTCCCTATTCCTATCTCTCTTAAATTTCTTAGCATGACCAGCGTCAAAAGATTTAAATTTGGCAACCGCTTCATTAGAGATAGATCCCTTATGTTGTCACATTGACTCAATTTCACCATTTCAAGGTATTAAAACTTTCATTTTGGTAGATTAATCCCTCGGTACCAAAATAACACAAAACTCTGTAGCTTCTTCATGTTCTTGATGCGATGAGGAAGATCTTCCATAATATCATCTAGAAGAACAAATGAGTAGTACAACACAAAGAGCCTCATCTTCGACCAGGTTCCCATTATTCCCTCTTCAATTCTTAACTTTCTTCCATTTTTCCACACTCTTATACACATTTACAACTACTTCAGATTTGTTAGATCCTTCAAACTCCAAATATTTACTCGTGAGAGTAGTTTAACGAGGCCACTTTTTCCCCATAAAATAGTGGAAATTTTGACAAGATTTTGATGAAATCGAGCAAATTTTTGGGAAATCTCGGTGACGACTGTCAAGCTTCAAGTTTTTGAATGCCCCAAGGGTTTTTGATGGTGCTGCATCCTTTAAAACCATAAACAAATGATTCAAACACTCCTATTGTTGGATTTTTGAAAAAAATGACCATATTCCTGTGAAAAATAACTTTCCAGGCGAAATTATGGCCTTGATAAACAATGCCTTTCCCCAGGCTTCAGTTTCCACACCTAAACATGTATATAACTAGAGCCCACTAAGTGAAGACTGTTTAGACATATCACGTGAAATCATTTGCCATTTATAACATAATTATGAGTTATGATACTTTAGATTTTTGAGCTCCCCTTTTTGAGATGAAAATGATTGTTGACACCTAATCTTTGGGATTAGGTAAACCATGTAAATATTGTAAATATGAAATAAAGAGAATTAGAAGATGAAGAGATACTAGGAGATGAAACCCAAGAGTCTCTCCCTCCATGTATATATTTATGATCAATCTTAATGCAAAGGCACAATTTTCTTTGAGGAGTTACCTCTTGGTCTGACATGGCATTAGAGCCAACCCCATTTTTGGCTTCCTTCCTGCCTCTGTTATGCATTTATGCAGACTGACACCTCTATTGTTGTTGAATGCATTTGTCGAGATTGCATATCATATTTCTACTATTGAAAGGGTCGAATTGCTGCATTGATGCATTTCTTTGGTAGCTGGTGCATAGAAGGTTGAATTAGTGTGAAGACCAGAGCAAGGTGTTGCATTGAATAGTTCAAGTTCAATTGTGTTTGGCGGGTGGTAAGTCTGTTTTAAGAGCCTAAGAAGTTTGCTGATAAATTTTAAGAGTGTATATGCTGGAGTTAAGTCCGTTTTAAGAGCATATATGCTGGAGCCAAGAGCGTGATTGTGTATGTGTATTGCATCAAACCCACATTTTTTTATTATTACTCGTGACCAGTGCTAAAGTCCGAGCATCATCTATGGCTTTGGAAATTAATGAGTTTTCCCCACACCACTGATTTTTCCCACACCCCGGTTTTCCCCACCATCGGTTTTCCCTCTCCTTTTTACAACACCACACCATATATCATTTCCATTCAGATAATTCCGTCATCTACCCTTAGACAGAAATGGCAAGAGCATGGACCTCTGGAATTTGAGATGTTTTCTTGACATTTGGATTGGTTGCAGGCAGAGTTTAACCTGTGCTTGAACACAATACCCTTTGCCTTTGCAGTGTGAAGTGGCTACTGGTAGTATTAAAGCACTTCCATGATTTTGACAATAGCGAAAGTTCTTCTCAGAAACACCCCTCATAGTAAACCAGAGTTTGGTTGAAATACAGTTATAAGTTGCATTTCTATTTCAAGTAGATATATGCATGTATGTTGCTATTTTAGAAGATATAACTCTGATGATTATATAAAACCTCCCCCCATATAACCCCTCCCCCATACAACACCTCCCCCATACATTGACTCCACCATTTCAGTTATCCACTCCACCACATAACCCCTCCCCCAAGTAATAACTCTGATATAACCCCTCACTATTTTCCAAAGTCAAACTCCCGACCATACAATGTTTGCAACCAGAAAAGTAATTTTTACAATATATTTCCAGCAGAGTGCATTTTTTTGACAGAGTACACACATTTTATTCCTTAAAATGCATTCATTGATATCAATTGTTGGAGTAGTTCTCTCTAGAAAAGAGGACTATCCCGAATGGTCACGGAAGATAAAACACACTCTCATTTTCAATGAGTTGTGGAGAGGAGTTTGTGAAGGATGCACTTGCAAATCTCACTACAGATAAGGAGATTGCTATTTGGGAAAATAAGAATAGCGAGGCCTATGCCTTGATTGCAACATCTGTAAATGAAGAGGCGAGTCACCATATTTTTCCATTTTCAAATTCATTTCATGCCTTAAAGAAGTTGAAAGAATTGTATGACTCACACTCTGAACTTGAAGTTGTTCAATTGATGATTAAGTTGTTCAGTCTTGAATTGAAAAATGATGACCCTCTTGCCTTAGCATCAGAAGTAAGATCCATTATGCATGATATAAAAGCCACTGGTGTTGAAATAGATATTCCTCTCATAGCTTATTTCAAGACACTATATCCCACCTATTCACATTATCTTGAGTCATTGCAAGAAAGTGGAAACCTTAAGGAGATTACCTTTGACTCCCTTGAGAAGAAGTTTGTTGAGAGAGAGAAGGCCTTTGGAAAAAATACAACTCCTCAGTCTTCTGAAGAAGCTGTGTTTCTTGCACATAGAGAGAAGAATAATGCACAAGATTCTTCAAGAGGAAGAAGTGGTCGAAGAGGAACAGGAAGGAGGAATTTTAGAGCCAGGGGGGCAGACAGTTCCAAGGAGAAAATTTTTATCTCCATTGTATACGATGCAATAGAGATGGACATGATACATCCACATTTAAGTTGCCTTGGTATTGAAGTAAATCAACATCCAAAGTTTATATTCCTCTCTTAGAAGAAATACATTGGAGATCTGTTGAACAGGTTTGGCATGGCTAAGTGAAATCCTCTGACTAGTCCAATGGAACAAAACTTGAAGCTCAAATCCACTGAAGGAAAATAATTTGAGGATGCAACAAAGTATAGACAACTTGTAGGAAGTCTTAACTACATGACTACTACCAAAACAAACATTTCATTTGCTGTTGGAATCCTCTCCAGGTTTATGCAAAAGCCTTGTGAGGGACATTGGTCTGCTGCAAAAAGAGTTCTAAAGTACTTGAAGGGAACTCAAGACTTTAGAGTTAAGTATACACAGGTGGGTGACTTCAACTTGATTGGATAATTTGATTCAGACTTCGATGGAGATACAAAAACTGGGGTATCTACTTCAGGTTATGTTATGAGTCTTGGATTGAGAGTTGTATCCTAGAGGTCACACAAACAATCAGTTCCAATGGATTCCACAACTGAGGTAGAATATGTGGCAACATCTAAAGAAATAAAGGAAATTGTGTGGCTCAGGAAAATTTTGGAAGATTTGTAGGAGAAATAAGTGCATTCAATTCCTCTTATGATTGGAAACACTTCTGCAATAAAGTTGGCCAAGAACCCAAAGTTCCATGATCGAACAAAGCACATCAATACAAAATACCATCTGATTCAACATCATGTTGAGGCCAAGATAATCCACCTATGCCATTGTTCCACAAATGAGCAGATCACAAACATCTTCACCAAAGTGCTTGGAAGAGAAAAGTTTGAAAGATTCAGAATGATGCTTGGACTCACCAATATCCCTTCAGATTAAGGGGGGGAATGTTGATACCTAATCTTTGGGATTAGGTAAACCATGTAAATATTGTAAATAGAAAATAAGGAGAATTAGAATATGAAGATACACTAGGAGATGAAACCCAAGAGTCTCTCCCTCCATGTATATATCTATGATCAATCTTAATGCAAAGGCACAATTCGCTTTGAGGAGTTACCTCCTATTATGACAATGATTTAGACTTCCAGGACATGAAATATTAAAAAATTGAAGTGTAGAAGGATGACATACCTCTTCACCTAAATATTCGATGAGGAGTCAACTTAATGAGAGAAACTCAAGCAACTTTAGTTTCCTGACTGACATTGGGACTGAAGTCATTTTGGTGCAGCTGGACAAATTGAGAACCTTGAGAGAGGTTAGGATCAATAGAAATTTTGATGGAAGCTCTTTCAAATCTCTATTGACTTCTAAGATGAGACTTTCAAGATTTGGGCATCTGAAGTTGGTGGAGATCTCTAATAAAATTATTGGGAAATGACATCCTTCTGTAATTATCCTCTTGGTGCTATGGGAAGTATAACAAATTTTGGCTTGTCATAGATTTCTCCTCTTTCTCATCTATAAATGTTGCCAAATCACAAATAATATCATGAACTATGATGTTCAGAAAAACATGGTTAAGATGTGTGCTACTTATCATAAATATATTAGTTCTCTCCTTAATAATCTGGAAGAAGCGTCAATCTACAAGGAGTTTTAAGTAGTTGCACCCAATGGCCATGTCCATTATATATGTTCCCTTTTTTATGTTGACCAATCCTTCTCCAATACACATATGCACTAATTGGAACGAATCAATTTCTTGATCTTGCTTATACATAATATATTATCAAAATCAATTATTCACGTTTGAATTAGGAAATTTCATAACTAAATCGCAATAATGCATAGAGTTATGTGTCAAGGCTAGAATCAATGTCTAGAAAATATGGATCTACTTTCTGCAAGAAAGAGAAATAAATATCCCATTCATCCACACTAGTTTGAACAATCATTGTTGTGACTGTGTTTATGACCAATTGCACACCTTTGTACTAGTCTACAAATCTCCTGCACACTCTTGTATCTCTGCAGAAACATAGTCATCTTTAAAATCCACTATGCGAAACAACATCCACCCTTCATCTCTATAGAGGGGTTCTATTTTAATGAGACTCTTATGCACCCATTTCTCTAGTCATATCCCTCTTGTGAGTAGAGAATAAGACTTTCTTGTGTCTATCATCCCTGAATGCCACGCCTAATTCATGCATATCAAACTAACTCCACAAGTTATCTAATTTTAGAGGAAATTTATATTGCTTGACATGCAGACAACTCCATCTAACTGTCAGGGAAGGTTTTATGTAATTGATCTTTAATGGCACTCTCCAAGTCATCAATTTCATCATGTCTTGATAATGCACCACAATAAGTGGTTCAAAATGCATTGACATAAAAATCTCTATGTAATTTCATCCAATTTTTTTTTGGTATAAACCATGAATCATAAAAGCTTGCATTCTGAAATTTTATAAGTATAATGAATTCTCATTTAAATAAATTTCTAGAAGACATTACGAAAATTCTTATGTTTGTGGAAGACCATTTTGAAGAGAGACGTTTTCCCAACATCGAGATGCCATACTAATTAAGTGGACCCAGTCACCTTCATTGAGCCATCTCTCCACTTGTGATTTGGTATTGTAATTCTCATGTGAAAATTTTTATTACATCTATAGAGAATTTGGGTGGAAATAATAATAAAAATTGAAAACAAATAACTAAATATTTCAAAGGGATTAGAATTCAATTTCTCTCTATTTTCTATATGAAAAAACAAAGTATAGTCAAGTGAGTGTAGTTTTTGTGGCAGGGATAGTCTATTGTCTTCCTCCCTACTTGAATTCGCATATCATGCTATGACATGTTTGTTTGTAATATGATTATCTACATTGACTCCTCGAAGTATTAGGTAGATGTTGTTTGTGGACGTAGCTAGTACTAGATTGGTACAATGAACCACTTAAAAATATGAAAATTTGAAGTTATGCATAGAGATGTTATATAAAAATAGCCCCCTTGAATCTCAACTAAGGTGAAAAATTAAATAAAGTGGGTCTCTGCAATATGTAGCCATGTTAGGTATCCAATATATAAGGAATATAATAAGAAAAACGTAAGAGGAAAGAGGGAAAACCCACTGGGAACAACCCCCTTCCATCCCCACCCAACCCAACCAAAGTGCTATTAATACAACTTCTAGGTAGTTATTGTTACATTCACAACAAGAAGATCTTGCAATGTTGCAAATCGTTGTTTTGTGAAGGGCTTGGTGAAGATATCTGCAATTTGTTCGGTGGAGGAACAATATTGTAGATCAATGATACCATTGTGGATCAAGCCTTGAATGAAGTGCATGCGAACTTCAGTGTGTTTGGTACATTGTCGTTGGACTAGAACTCTGAATACATTTAAAGTACCCTGACTGTCACACTAAATGATCGTCATGGTGATGGAACTGTATGCCAAACTCTATGAGAAAGTGTTGCAAGTATATAACTTGTGTGGTTGCATTCACTTCACCCCTATACTCTGCCGTTGTTGAAGATAAATAAATTATTGATTATTTTTTACTTGGCCAACAGATAGGCCCTGATCCAAGGCTAAAAACATAGCTCGAAGTGGACTTGCAATCTGTGTCATCACCATCCTAATTTGAATCTGTATACAGAGTGATATGTAATGAGCACGCTACTAGATAATGGATACTATAATCTATGGTCTCTTAACATACCAAAGAGTCCTCTTTGTTGCTTTCCAATGGATCTCATGTTACTCGTGCATGTACCTAAATATTATTCTAATGGCATAGGAGATGTTTGGATGTGAGCATAGTTTTAAAAACTAGAACTGACTTTCGAACTAGCTGCCTATATACTCGTGATTCGAACCAAAATCAGATCAAACCTGTTTGAATCAAATTCAATGAACTAGAATTGAAAAAAATACAAAAAATAATTAAATTTTAATGAAAAAGTATTTTTAAGATTACAAACCATGATTCCAAACCATTAAAGACAAAATATACAATTTTTTCTCATCTATATACCAATTGAGGGTGCATATATGAAAATGACGCCGAGTGCACTACATATCAACAAAATACATAAGAAATGAGGCTCTAAATGGCCTTTAGAGTCCAAAAACAATGCTACAACTCAAGATACTAGGCCACTAGCCTACTAAAAATCACCGATCAATATAATCACTCATCAAACTTAGGCTTCCACATTAACTTGATTGCTTGATAATAACTCAATGAGTTTCCATATATTAAAATTTTTGCTAAGGCCATGACAAAGGAGTTCAACAATCAACACCACCAACATTGAGGTACATATAGGGCTTGGTGCTCTTGATTAATTTCCAATCACATACCCTCATTCGTGATATAATCTAATGAAATGCCACATCCCATTGATCTTGAAATCCTAAAAAATGTGAAGTATGTTGAATTTCGAATGGGATATGAAATTATATTTTCTCCATATGAAGTCTGATGAGGTTGGAACCACTCTCAAACATCTTGAGTCATTTCATGGTAATGTTAAAAATTTAAGTAAAAGGATGAAAATCAAATATAAAGGAAAATGTCACTTTTACTTTACGAATTTAACATTATCATTAGGGAGCATCTAGGAAGCATAAAGGAGCATCAAGGGAGCCCCTTGGGAGTGGACGATTTAGATTTTCTATCCCTCTCACCAAAAATAAGTATTTTTCTTTAGAATTGTAGAAATAATGCATGCTTATTCCAAGGTGCCCTATTTTTTTACAGACCAAGCCAGTTAGGGCCGGTTAGGACCAGTTAGGTACCAAATTGGCTGGTTTCGTACCTAACCGGTCCACTATGAAACATGTTTATTTATCTGGTTAGAAAGATCAAGTGTTTGAATGATTGGTTTGGCCAATTTCTAGTTCAACCTGGCTGATTTTAAAACTATGGCTGAGTAAGGTACAAAAGACTACCCACCAAATACTTGTAAAGTGTACTATCTACCAACGGTGTTATACTTCCATTTTCTAGAAAGGTGTGGTTGCTGGCTTGCAGTTAGTCATCTTGAATCTAGAAAGTATACCATGTGCATACTTTTATTGAGCCAATGTGATTCCTAAATTAGGCTTACAAATATCAAGACCAAGAGAGTAGTTGAGAAGCCCCATGACATTCATGGAGAACTTGTCAAGTAGAGTAGACTTGACAACAATATTGTTGAGGGTGAACTACTTGTGATAAGTAAGTTGTCTACATGCAATATTATCAACATTAATGAATCTGATTGCCTCAACATATAAACATTTGGATCAAAATTACAACATTGAAAATTGTGGGAGAGAAGGTAGGATTCCATCTTCACATACCATGCACGAGGTGCCTATTTGTGTCCATACAAAGATCGCTTCAATATACACACTAATGACGAGTCCTGGAAATATCATTTTAGTGGCTCCATATAGATCTCTTTGTTAAGATCACCATAAAGAAATTTATTCTTCACATCCATGTGGTGAACCTCTCACTTCTTTGCTACCACAATTGCAAGAGCCATCCTAACGGAGTCCATTTTTTTCATGGTGCACATGTCTCATCATAATCAATCCCATGTACCTATGAAAACCCTTTAGCTACCATCTTGGATTTATACTTGTTGATCATTACATTTACTAGTCTTTTGGTTTTGTAGATCCATTTAAAGTAAACAAGATTTCGACTTGTTGGAAGTAGAATCAAATCCCATGTGTAGTTTGAAATGAGAAAACTGTATTCCTCATTCGTTGTTGCTTCTGTTGAAAATAGAAACAAGAAATGCTAAATATAGAAGTGCTAAAAATAGCATTTCTATAAATAACATTTCAGGATACATTCCAATTTTAGTTAGTCCCTGAACTAAAATCAAGTGTGAAAAGGGTGACACGATCTCTACATATCTGAACAAGATCACCACCTGCAGGGATGAGCTTGGAAGTGTAGGAATCACAACAACCGATGATGACATGGTGAGTCTTGCTCTCCTCGGTCTTCCTAAGAGCTGGCATAGCTACCAAGACTCGGTAAATGGAAGAGATAAACTGCCAGATTGGGAACGACTGTGGTTGGATCTGATGCAGGAGGAGATAAGGAGAAGCACCAGAGATGGATCTTCATCAAAGCATGATGATGAAGAAAATCTAGCCTTAGTAAGTAAGGCGAGGAAAGGGAAAGGGAAGGCTTCCCATTCCAAATCGAGATCTTCCCATGGTGGGAAGAAGATTAACAAATCGAAAGTGCGATGCTTTCATTGTCATGAGGTGGGCCATTATGCTACAAATTGTCCACAGAAGAAATACAAGAAGGGATCCTCGAAAGGATCAGATGGTGAGGCACTGGCCTCACAGTTCGAATTGAATTTCACCCTCATCGCATGCATGGTTTCATCGATGGTGGGTTGTGTTTGGTACCTGGACAGTGGAGCCTCATTCCACATGACCGGCGATAAGAGTTTATTCAGTACCTTGGAGGAGAAGGACCTCCAGATGCGCATAGAGATGGGCGATGATGGAAAGTACTGTGTTTTAGGTGAAGGTATGGTTGTGTTTTAAAGGGAGCATGGAGCTCCTCTCACCCTGACTGATGTAAAGTATGTGCCTAGACTGAAGAAGAACCTGGTGTTCGTCGCTATGTTGGAAGACAAAGGCTATGATGTAGTCTTTAGTAAAGGAAAGGAATTCGTGAGGCACATCGGCACGGGACAAACCAAGAGGATTGGGATTCGAGTAAAGAAGCTCTACAAGCTGGAGGTAGATGACTGTGCTACATTAAGTTCCAAAGCAGAGTTGGTGCAAAGCCAAGATATTGGCGAGCTATGTCATAGAAGATTGGGCCACTTGCACCATGGGGCCTTGAAGATCATGCAGCAGATTTCTACCAGACTTCACAAGGGTAAACTGGAGCAAGTGGATACATGCAAAGGTTGTACCTTCGGTAAGTATGCAAATCTTCCTTTTAGGATTGAGACAGTCAAGTTGGAGCAATCCTGGAGCAAGTTCATATAGATGTGTGTGGACCATTCTCAACAGCCTCCACCGCTAAACAAAGGTACTATGTTATTTTTATTGATGATTTTTCTCGTAGATGTTGGATCTACTTCATGCAAAAGAAGGATCAAACCTTCTCAAGGTTTTGTGAGTTCAAAGCCTTGTTTGAGAAAGAATCTGGAAAGAAAATAAGGGCCTTGCGAAGCGACAATGGTGGAGAGTATGTGTCTCAATAGTTTAAGGACTTCTGTGCAGCAGAAGGAATTAAATGGGAGTTGACGACACCCCATAACCAACAGCAGAATGGGTGGCTAAAAGGAAGAACGTAACGATTATGGGAGCAGCTTGGGCGATGCTGCATGACCAAGGCCTACCACTTCATTTGTGGGTTGAGGCATCCAATACAACAACATACTTGCAGAATAGAAGCCCACATCGTATACTGGGGATGAAGACACTAGTGGAGGCCTTCTCCGGGAAGAGACCAAATGTGAGTCACTTCAGGATCTTTGGATCATCAATTTATTTCTATGTGACAGAAGATGCCCGGAAGAAGCTAGAGCCAACAACTGAGTTGGGGATACTTGTGGGGTACACTGATACACCCCATAACTATCGGGTGTTCTTACCTACCAGTCAGAGGACAGTGGTATGCAGAGATTTGAAGTTAAATGAGCAGAAGGCCATGTGAGTTTCCCTTGAGAGGGAGCTCAAGTTGTATGCAGAGGAGGAACTTTTGGTTCCTAAGGAGGAAGAGCCTCAGACTGATGCGGAGCACCCGCATGTAGAGGATCCAGGAGTGGAGACATCCACTCATGCAGAGTCTTCTAGAGATGGGTAGAAATTCTCAAGGGAAGCTGATAGTTTGATGATGGATGTGAGAGAGAATGCCGGACAACCATCTTCTCAGCACAGACAGAGGAGGTCACCTGAGCGGTACATTGGTTACATGGCCCTGGTTGGGGAGTGTGTAGAGACTGAACCATCTTCCTTTGAGGAAGCAGTGCAACAGCCAGTCTAGGTTGATGCTATGGTGGAGGAGTATGACTCCATAGTTCGGAACAGTGTTTGGGATGTTGTTCCAAGACTGGAGGACAAGTAAGTGGTGAGTTCCCAATGGCTTTACAAGGTAAAGCAAGCAGTTGATGGGAGTGTGGAGAAACATAAGGCAAGGTTCGTTGCCCGTGGTTTCTCATAGGTTGAGGGGATCGACTATGATGAGACTTTTGCTCCTGTAGCAAGGTACTTATCTATCAGATCGATGTTGGCACTATCAGCACAGATGGGTTGGAAGATCCATCAGATGGATGTGAAGACTGCATTCTTCAATGGCAAGATTGAGGAAGAGGTGTACATAGAGCATCTGGAAGGATTTGAGACCTTCGATCGTGAGTCACATGTGTGTCGACTCAAGAGAGCTTTGTACGAGCTGAAGCAAGCACCTCGTGCTTGGTACACCAGGATCGACAACTATTTCACCAGGTTGGGCTTCACAAAGAGTGAAGCGGATGCAAACCTTTACCACATCATGGTAGAAGGTAAGCCATTAATCATTGTTCTTTATGTTGATGATTTGATATTGACAGGTGATGATCAGTTGATCAAGCCTTGCAAGGAGGACCTTGTAAGAGAGTTTGAGATGAAAGACATGGGTCTCATGCACTACTTTCTAGGCATGGAAGTGTGGTAGAAGGATGGGGAACTGTTTGTGTCTCAAGGCAAGTATGCCAATGAGATACTCAGGAGATTCCACATGGGGAAGTGCAAGCCCATGCAGACTCCTCTAGTTGGTAATTGGAGGAAGGAGGATGCTACTTCAGGTGAGGTAGTAGCTGCTACTGTTTATCGACAACTTGTGGGTTCACTGATGTATTTAGTGAACACACGACCAGATTTGTGCTTTGCGGTGAACCGGCTAAGTCAAGCTATGGTTCAACCTACCAAGCTGTTTTGGAAGGCAACGAAGCATGTTTTGAGATACCTCAGAGGCACATCTCAGTATGGATTATGGTACAGACGAATAGAGGGAGTGAAGCTTCAGGGCTTCACAGATGTAGATTGGGCAGGGAGTCCATCAGATCGGAAGAGCACTTCAAGAGGAATTTTCAACCTTGGTTCAGCTGTAGTTTCTTGGTACAGCAGGAAACAGAGGTCAGTTGCACTTAGCTTAGCAGAGGCTGAATACATGGCTGCCAGTCAGGTAGCATGTGAGGCCATTTACATGCAGAAAATTTTAGTTAGATTGTTTGATCAGAGGATGGATCCAACTGTGATCTATTGCGATAATCAGAGTTGTATCAAACTCTCTGAGAATCCAATATTTCATGACAGGTCCAAGCACATCGATATCCGGTATCATCATCTTCGAGACTGTGTGGTGAAGAGGATCATGTTGTTGCTGTATGTTTTGACCAAGGAGCAGGATGCAGATATTTTGACTAAGGCATTGTCAAAATGCAAATTCGAGTTCCACAAAGACAGGATTGGGGTGACAGATAATCCCTTTCTTGTTGAGAGGGAGTGTTGAAAATAGCAACAAGAAATGCTAAATATAGAAGTGCTAAAAATAGCATTGCTATAAATAGCATTTCAGGATACATTCCAATTTTAGTTAGTCCCTGAACTAAAATTGAGAATTAAAATTCGAATTTGATCTTAGCAGCTATTTGAAAAATAATTAATTACTTCATCTTGAGTTAATTAGTTCGAGAAAATCAAACATGAAGTCTATGTGAATACATGCAACAATTATTCCTTTGATTGAGGAAGTTATCCATTAATTAAGGAGATCAGGATGAGTTGTACTTTGAGTTGTAATTAGTTAGCTCAGTTAACTGAGTTAAGTCTAGTTAGATTAGTTCCAACAGTTTGTGGAACTGATTGTGAGTTCAGTTAGTTAATGCATGCATGCATGTAACTAGTGTACTTCAGATAACTAAATATTCTCTCATAAATAACTCATGCATGTCAGTTCAGTTAGAGACCTAGTTGAGATCAGAGGATGGGACAATGTACTATCAGTTGCAGGAATATTCCATTGAGGATATCTCTTGCATGCAGAAGGAATTCATTCCTTGAGGATTGCACAGTTATTTTTGAGTTTGGTGAGTTGTGTGAGAGGTGAATTCACACAGGTGGCAGCCAGAGGACCCAGGAGAAACTGTGCAAGGAAATAGGAGGCTTGGAGGACTGAAGGAAGGCATATGTTGTGTCTATTCAGTCTATGAGCAACATTGAGGGATTGTACTGAGAGCTGGATAGCTTGTGAGCTAAAGCTTTGTGTAATCTGGAGATATTTCCACTTGTATGATAATACAGAGATCGGGGTTTTTAGCTGAGGCTTCCCCTAGAGTATTATTCTGTGTTCATGTGTGACTGATTTCTCATTCTCTGTTATATGTGTTCTATTTGATCTAGCTCAAAATCGATTAAGCTTTCGCAAGTTTGTTTGTAGAAGTAAATCAAGTATTTTGCTTTAGTATATTGCATTATTAGGTGATCTACAGTCAGAATTTCTACAGCTTCCCAATTGGGATTACCTTCAACCTCTTCATAAGATTGAGGATCACAAGCTAATACCATGTAGTAGTGCATAGGCATGCATGTTTATGTAGCTTCTTCCACTTGAGATCTTGTGGTAGGATCATCTAAGAGACCTCATATGCCGAAGGTGGTGGGAAATTCGAATATTCTATGAACTACTCATGAAGTTTGGAATTCTAATATGAAGTGCATGGAGAGTAATCATCTTGACGGATGATATCTAGAGGTGGTGAAGGTTGTGTAGCAGGCTCCTCTAGAGTTGCATGTAGAGGATCTTCTCCAAAATGTACACTCATCTCAATATAGAGTTTTTTTATGGCAAGATCTAGCAACCTGCACCTTTTGAATCCATTTGATTATCCAATGAACATGTAATCCTTGCTTCATGGTCCTAAATACTTTCACTTATCCAATGCAATTTTAGCCCATGCTTATGATCCAACGATATGAAAGTGGGTGACTTTTGATTTCTTACCACAACAAGACTCATAAGGAGTTTCCCCTTCACATATTTGTGTGGTACTTTGTTCTACATGAAGCAACATAGTTGAATGCTTCAACCCATAATTTTTATAGTAATGACCTTGCATGCAACATGTAGTTGGCCATTTCTTTTATTGTCTTATTCTTCCTTTCAGCCACACTATTTTGCAATGAAATGTATGACACTATGTGTTGTAATTGAATACCCATATCTAAACTAATCCTTTTCATGTCCCTATTCACATATTACCCCCCATTATCTATATGAAATATTTTGATGCCTTTTCTTGCCTAGTTTTCTGCATGTGCTTTAAAGTACTTAAAACATGAAAATACCTCTCACTTGGATTAATAAAATATACCCAAGTATAGTGTGACCAATTATCTATAAATGTAAGAACATACCTTGCCTTACTCATAAATGGTTGGGGAAAAGGTCTAGTGATATCATTGTGCACAAGCTCAAGGATTGATGGTGCCCTTGTTTTTTTCCTTTCTTGAACTTTTTCATTTGGATGATTTCCCATAATGCAACCATGACAAACTCCTTTGGAAAATTGAATTTTGGGAAGCCCTGTAAGCATTATTTATCTACTAAGCTATTGGAGGTACCTGTAATTCAAATTCCTAAATCTTTCATGCCACAATGCACTCTCTTGGTTTTCATGCATTAATGTCATAACCAAAGAAGATTCAGAAGAAAATTTGAAAAGGTCTACAACCTTGCAGAATGACAACTGTAGATTCGTCTATCATCTTAGTGATGGAAAAAGTCTCAAGTGTAAATTCCACTCTCTTTCCTCTACAATAGATAATTATTTGGCAGAATGACAATATGTTTGTGGATAACTATGCAATATGCAATACATATTTAAAGAAAACATTTTCCATATCTATTCTTTCTTTTAAAAGTACTTGGACATGGGTATCATCTCCCACCAGTATAGGAGGACCATAACATGTTTCCTTAGTCGAAAAGGAATCTTGTGAGGCAGCCATATGGTGTGATGCCCCACTATCAACGATCCAAGAATCAGAAGAAGACAAAATTGTTACAAGTGCATGAGATTTATGTCGATCATTTGAAGCTTTCTCCTTCTTTTTTGGCACCGTAAAAAATGAAATCTCCAAGATTGTGTTGTTGGAATTTTTGTGCCATGATGTCAATCTGGTTCTTCATGCATTTATATTTGAGTTGAAAGCCTCCATTGCAAGAAATTTCCTTATTCTTTTCCTTCTTCAATCTCCCTTTTTTGGAGTTAGAAGAATCATCATTGGATCTATAATTTGGTCCTTTTCTATTATCATGCTCCTTCTTTCCGTTCTACTCTCATTTGCTCTTGTTTCTTCCCTAAACAATAAGTGCATACACATTAGAACTTTTGAGGGTTCCCATTTTGATAAGTTTATCCTATTATTGCATGAGAGGCTTGAATGAAAGAGTTCATCGATATCCTATTCCAAGCTGCAACCACCATTAATATTGAAGCATGGAATGAGTAAATGAAAGTAGAGTATTCTAGTTTGATGTTGGAGAGAATTAAGAGAATACATTATTCCTCTTTCTTTCCAATATTTCATTCCTTTAGCTCTCAAAGTAGTTGCTTAAAATTCATGAAGAAGTCCTGTAGGGTTTCAAAATTGTTCATCCTAAAAGATATGAGCTCATTATCCAACTCATGCCGTGCATCATATCCTTCTTTCCAAATTAGAGACCCTCAAGGGTTGTCCAAACTTCGTTAGGAGTGGTGGTAGACTCTATGTGAAAGCGTAGATATGGAAAAATGGATAAATAAAGAAGACCATATGTTTCATCCATTCTATTGAATTATTTTCACTTATTGAGAGCTAAATTCAACTTGGCTACATTGCCCATAATGATTCTAAACAGTGCCTTACTTTTGAGAAGATGAAGGATTCCTAGCTTCCATTCATGCTAGTTGAATGGCATGAGAATCAATTGTTGTTGAGACTGTAGATACTGATCCATCTTCTTTAATATTCAATCTTCAATACCTGCAAATATGGTTGTACTTTTCTTGAACACCAATAGTGCTTGATACCATGTGAAATTGTGTTACACATGTAGAGAATCTAGGTGGAAACAAAAGTAACAATTGCAAGAAAATAACTGAAGGTTGCAAAAGAGATTAGAATTCAATTTTTCTCTATATCTGTATATCAATATATGAAAAAATGAAGTACAATACAAATATATATAGCCTCCATGAATACCTGCATCTTGGTTGGGTGTCATAGTACATAGATAACATCTCTCAAGTATAAGCCTAGTTAACTACTTAAGTAAACTAGTTAACTAATCAACTGAACTAATAGTCCCAAAGGTAACTAGAGAATCAACATGCATAAGTGGAACTGTACCGAAGTAAACTAACATATGGTACTATTTAAATATAAAAATCAACATGCAATCATCAGTCAACTATTTCATGGCTCATGCATGACTCCATTCATAGTGTGACTCCACTCATAGTGAAGAGAAAGTAAAACTCATGCCTACATGATTCTTCTCCACTACTTTGACCGAAGTACAACTAAGTGTGACTAAATAAGGAAAATACATAGAGATGTTATACACCAATATAGGGAACCCGCAAACCTAGAAACAACTATGTCTTGAGGTAATTCCTCCACTTTATGAAACAATTTTGATGAAACATACTACAAAGAAGTCACCAATATTGACATGTCACTTTGAAAGATATGATAGAGTTGATAAAAAAATGTGTTCCATGCTCTAATTTGTATAGAGTGTCTACTGGGATTTCCCATGACAAATTCAAGACAACGTTGGCATCGTCTAACAATTGAGTATGCGTTTTTCCTCTACAAGAAAATTGTGCAACAATTGAAACCAAATCTTCATGATATCTGTGAATACTTTTTGTTGATATTGAAAGAGGCCAATATATTGTAGTAAGATCTCCATACACTTCAAACAAATTTGTAGAATATTATGGTTATCCTCATTGTTAATAACACCAGCCTAGATCCATATTAACCCCAGATCTATCAAGTGTCGAGAGGGATAAAATCTCTTGAGGCACAAACCTCTTTTTTGAGTGAAAAACTTGAGGAAAGGTTTGCACTTAAATATATTTGATCCCTCTTGATGCTTGATAGATTTGGGGTTAAGATGGATCTAGGTTGGTTTCAATCTTCTATGACGATGGGAAATGTGTTGAACGTCTAATTATTCTGATCATTTTAAATATGCTAAATATGTCTAAGATAAATATGGTAATTTTAATTTTAAATTTGCCCAGTTACCTCAATTTGTTGAGATGATAGAGATTTTTAATAACTTGAATGATGAAAGATTATGAAATAAAAATTTTGAATGCAAAGTGACAATGTAAAAATTTTGAATGCAAAGGGACTATTTTCTTCCACTGTTCTTATTGACACAGTTAGTTTTGCCATCTTTTCATATGGATCATATGAAAAGGGTGGTTGAAATCGTAGACCATTCAAATCTTTAACTCAAGCTATTATAGTAAACATCATACCTTGTCTCTCTTACTCTCCAATATTAACAATAGCTTTCTCCAAAGTCAATCATTGTGACTTATGGAGTGTTAAACCAAGCCAAGTAAGTTTCAATAACTTATTTGTTTTCTATTACCTCATTTGAATGCAAAGTGACTAACAATGTTGAAAGATGGAAAATGGGAATAATAAGAATGTAGTCAATTACAAATAGATTACATTTTCAAGAATCAAACATTTTAGGTAAGTGAACATTTTACTTAATATGAAAATTTAAGTATTTTGTTTATGGTTGAATTACTATAGCATAGAAATCAATGCACGCTATCAATATTCTTTTGTGTGCTTATACTGAAATCGATGCACATTATTAATCCAATTATTTTGAAATTAATGTACATCATACATATAGTTACATCAAATAGGAATCAACAACTACATTAATATCAATGCATCTAGTGCAAGCATTCAAATACAATTAGAAACTAATATCTTCACTGAAATCAATGCATCTAGTGAAATCAATCAAATATGATTAGAAATCAAGATCAACACTAAAATAAATGTGTTTAGTGCAAGAAATTAAATAGGATTATAAATCAACATCTACACTGAAGCCAATGCATATAGTGCAAGCAATCAAATAAGATTAGAAACCAACAACTACACTGAAATTAATACATCTAGTGCAATCAATCAGATAGGATTAAGAATCAACATCTAGAATGAAATCAATGCATCTATTTAAGTGATAACATTGTATATCCCACTCCCTGTCACCCCCATATCTCTCTCTTCCCCTCCCTCTCCCCCCCATCTCTTTCTCTTTCTCTTCACCTCACCCTCCCTCTCTCTGTCTCTCTGTTCTTCCCTCTCTCTCTCCACACCATCTATATATATATTTCCCTCCACCTCTCCTTCTTTGAATCTATATCTCACCCCCCAACACACACATCCTATCTCTCTCCATATCTATCTCTCTCTCCTTCCCTCCACCCCCCTCTTTCTCTCTCGTTTTCCCTCTCCCCACACTTAATATATATATCTATATGCCTTTATCTCTCCTTTGTCTCTCTATCTCACACCAAACATACACACTCTCGACTCTCCATATCTATCTCTCTCTCTCTCCTTCCCTCTTCCTATCCCCCTCTCTCTCTTCAATTTATGTACCTTCCATCCCAGTCTCCTCTTTCCCTCATTGTCTCTCCATCTATCCCTTGTCACTCCCTCTCTCTCTATGTATTTCTTATTCCCTCCCTCTCTACACTAAAATCAATGCATCTATTCCAGTGAATAAAATTGCATCTCCCCCTCCCTCTCTCCCTCTCCCTCACTCTCTCTGTTTCTCTCTTCTTCCCTCTCTCTCCCCACCATTTATATCTATATATCTATCCATTTCTCATTCCGTGTCTCTCTATATCACCTCCTAAGACACACACACACACTCTCTCTCCATATTTATCTATCTCTCCCCGCCTCCATCTCTTTGTCTCTTTCGTCTTCACTCTCTCCCCCCTCAATTTATATCTACATATCCCTATGTATCTCCTTTTTTATCTTTCTATCTCACTCCCAAACCATACACATCTCCCTATCTCTCTCTCTCTCTCTCTCTCTCTCTCTCTCTCTCTCTTCCCCTTCCATCCCTCTATCTCTCCTTCTCTCTGTTTTCCCTCCCACTCTCCTCTCTCCTTCACTAACTCTCCATCTCTTTCTCTTATCACTCCTCTCTCTCTCTCTCTCTCTCCACCTTTCTCTACATGTATTTCTTCTTCCCTCCCTCTCTCTCCCTCCAAATGCATCTCTTCCCCCCTCCCTCTCTCCCTTCCTTTGTCTTTGTCCCATTATCTTAGACCTCCCTTTGTATCTCCCCCCCATCTCTCTCTCTCTCTCTCTCTCTCTCTCTCCAACTGTATCACTATCTCCCCCTACAAATCCATCTCTCTCTCCCTCCCTCTCTCCTTCTTTGCCTCCCCCTCCCTCTCTCCCTTATCTCTCTCTTTCTCTGCCTTTCTCTCCCTCTCTCTCTATCTCTCTCTTCTTCCCTACCTCTCCCCCTGCATCTATATTGATATCTCCGTCCATCTCTCATTATTTGTCTCTCTATCTCAATCCCCCAAACACACACTTTCTCTCCCTCTCCATATCTATCTCTCTCCCTACCTCCCTCCCTCAATCTCTCTCTTCCCCATCCATCTATATCTCTATCTCCCTCCAACTCTCCTTCTTTGTCTCTCTATCTCACCCCCTAAACATACATATTCTAGATATGCATATCTATCTAACCCCCCCCTCTTCCTCTCCCCCTTCTCTCTCTCTCTCTCTCTCTCTTTTTCTCCAGTCTTTCTTCTTCCCTTCCTCTCTCTCCCCTTACAACTCCCTTTCTCTCTCTGTCCTTCCCCCTTCCTATCTCTCTTCATTTCTCTCCATATGATTGAAAATTGTCACTTTGTGTACTCAATAATATATGTAAGCCATAATAGAATATTATTTATAATGGAGATGCTTATTATTATAATATATTGGAATAATAATAATAATCAATATTAGTGCTTATTAAACCAATAATAATATATAAATAAATAACTTGTTAAAGAAACAATTGTATGCTAGCTTTACATATTACATGATACTTTACATTTAACATTCTACATTCTATCCTATGAAAATTAATATGTTAAATTAATATTAATATCATTTACATCTTAAAATTTCAGCATATTAATATAAACTCAACATATTGATTCTGCATTTAAAAATGTTTACATACTTTCTTACATTGCATTTGGACATCTTCACTATATCTCAATGCAATCATTTCATCATCTATATGACAAGGTTGATAATTGGGTTGCTTTCTTTCCCAGGGGTGAATGTCACGGTGTTCTTGTTATTATGGAAAAAAAACACAAATAAAAAGAATGAAAGAATGTGGTGCACATATCAACAACGGAGCCTACAGGGCAGCTAGACAGGGGATGTGATGGAAAACGACGGATGTGGACTTGGCGTGGATGATAAGGTAAATAAAGAAAACTTAGCTGGTGCAAATATAAGCTTACGATGATCATGTGAACTTTAAAATCAAGCAAAATGAAGAGAAGTCGAAACAAATTTTTTTTTATGAAAATCTAAGAGTTAAGATAAAAGCTTATGGGAGAATAAGCAAAAAAAAATCCTCATATCCATAATGGTATTGGTGATAAATCATTTAAAGGATAAGAAATGAGATACTGTTGTGGTTTGCGCATAATTTAGAGTGGAATATTAAACATTTTCATTTTTTTTCAGAGGAAAAAAACACCTTTTTCATTATAAATAAAAGAGAAAGTACAATATCATGGTTTCGAAACTACATTGAGTCCTACAACCCTGACAAAAAATAACCATATTTCCATGTATATATAAGTATTTCTACCACCATTACATCTTATGTGATGAAATTCAAACTCCTTGTTGTACTAAAAAAAAGAAAAAATAGTAAACATGTTTTACATCAAGGATTTTCATTATTGTTCAACCCCTATAGAAAAATCCCTGTAGTTAAGATATATATCCTTGTTCATCCCAACTTTGAAATTTAGAAGTCCCCTCTTTGCCATAACACAAAATAAAATAAAAAAAGTCAAATCTCTCCTAAGATAATATGATGCTACCAATATTAATGTTGACATCTTGTTCAAATGCCGTGTAATAGATTTCACAAGGAGCCTTCAAAATACCTCGTTTAGATAGAAGATCTGTGGTCGTGTTTTTCTCCCTGTAGATATGATCAAATTGAATGTGATGGAAAGAACATACCAGATCCCTAATACGATTCATCCATTTGGATAAAATGGGTGGATTAAATAGATTGTGTTCCTTGACCCAATCAATGTGTTGTCACTCACTGCCAAATGTGTTTTCGGTTGTCCAAAGTAAAAAAGATAAGTGAAGTTTGAAGACATCTACCAAGCTATAGAAGCTCTCAAAGCTAAATCAATCCCTCTCCATTGGATAGTGCTCGAAATAAGCTTTCCAACAATATATGGAAGTCCAAAAATGGACTTCTGGATCAGAAGTTAGAGCAGATTGAAGCTGCCCTTTGAAAGCTAGAAAACAAAGAGAAAATGACCAAGGGTAAGGTCCCAGCATATCGGAGGTCCTGACTCATCGCAAATAGGAGGTTCCAGTGACATGGCATATCGACAATCACACATTAGGGTCGCATCACATATCAATGATTGCACTTCATAACAATAGGGCATTCAACGCTTCGTGTAGCAGAGCTCTGATATCGACTATCGCACATCGACGATTTCTCATCGGTGGCACTAAGCGCATATCGACAAGTTCAGAGAAAAATTGCGATCAACGATCACCGATATCAGTGATCACATATCAGAGGTCCAAGGTATAGTGTATATCGACTATCGGAGGTCATGTATGGTGCATCAATGGGCTCACATATCGAAAATTGCAACTGCCCAAACATATCACAAATCGACAATCAATGATTTCAGCTGACCACTCTTAAGAAATTACAGGAGGAATATGCCGATAAACGTAAATCACTAGGAAGGGGTGAAAATGATTTGCAAAGGAAATCAATGAAAAACTAGGGGAAGGTGGGCCTTTTCTCTCTCCTCTAGGGGGCCACGTGGCAGAGTATTATTGGATTCGGTAAAGAGATGGTGACGCTGGTGTCAACATGACATGGCAGTATGATGGACACATGGAATGCAGATTCAACACTTTGAGGGGTCATAAGGGGCCAAAACAGGGTGACACGTGTCACCACTCACAAGGTGACACGTGGCAGTGGATGACGTCACATCAGAGATCACAAATCGGCGTTTGTAGGTTGAGGCATGTTGTTACACAAAGTAAAACCTCTGATTGTGATCCACCGATAAAGGGGCTGGCCCTTAGTCACATAAAGAGTTAAAGGAACCAAGGGCTAAGCGCAGAGGGTGGTTGACGATTGAAAATCGACAAAACCTGATATCACATCACTCCAAGTTACGTCCCCGATTGCAAGCCACTGATAAGAAACCTCCAATATAGGGGATGACCCGCAGTCACATAAAGAGTCAAAGAAACCAAGGGCTAAGCGCAGAGGGTGGTCGGTGATCGGTAATCGACGAAACTTGATATCACATCACTCCAAGTTAAGTCCCTGTTTTGGAGAAGTTGGTATCTACAGATAATACTAATTCCCTAGATAAGTATCCATATCTAGAACAATAGTTTAAAGCACTTTAGCCTTTTCCTATAAGCAATAGATAAGATAAAGAGGATGAGAAGAACTACTTGTAGTTTCGCTTTTCTCTTGTCTCCTTTGTATCGGTCCCACTGCTCCTTCCTGTACTTAACACGCTTGAGAAGTACCTGTAAACATCAACAAAAGACAAAGAACCAATCAAAGCAAAAGATCTATTGATTACATGTAAATGGAATCAGATACATTCACACATATAAGCATCATATAACAAGATAAGCATATGGAAAAAGGTTCAAATATTTTATTGAATATAAGGAAGAATTAAAACCATGAAGTCTGATTCGAAGTCACTCCTCCATCTTTGATCCCATCCACATCACGTCAAAAGCATGACAAACTTGTAGCAAACAATAATTGTCTCAAAGTCAATTCTCATAGCAACATTATCTCCTTACAATTCATCAAAGCCCAGCCCTTGATCACTGAGATAAGTGGTCAATATATAGGAAGATGGAGGAGGTTATGTCATAAATGGGGGTATTGAATGGCCTTCCATACTTAGAATTAGTTCCATGGAGGAAGGGATGAGAGGATAGGATGCATCTTAACTCATTCCTCATCCATTTTCGAGCTCATAGGAGTTGATAAGTGAGGGAAACTTCTAGAAGACTCCAAGAGATAAGAATATTCCCCAAACCCTATGTGAATTTCACTCAATCTCGCCCAGCGCAGGTCAAAGAGGGCCTAAGTGCTCTGCAGAGCACCCTGGCATGGACTTAACTACTCTACAATGCACCCTTACATGGGCCTACCTGCACTAGTCCCTTTAGAGATCATTTCAGGATGTCTTCAAGTCATGAAACTGTCTGGGAAGGAGGCATTCGAAAGGTTGAATTGTTTAGGTCATGTAGCAACTAAAATTAGGTCTTTATGAGCCCTAAAACACTGATCTGGATGATAGGAGTGATATGCCCAAATGGATCTGTAATAGCTTCCCCCTAAAGCATGAAGTCAAAAAATGTAGATGTCGAATGAAATGCTTTACGATGTGATGCAGAGGTTTCAAAGTGGAAGGTGACCTACATCAATTACAATACATATATAATGATATTTTGATTTTTTCTCATGAATTACTGAGGGAAGGCATACCCATGCTCAGCATATAAACTTTTCATGTACATAGATAGTTGTATATAGATATAGACCCATGAAATGATGACCATCAGTGTAAAGCCATCGTACACATGATTCAGTACTCCTGAAATTGCAGCCCAGATGGATGAAACTAGATCTGGGGTCTTCTATCTCGTTCAATCGTTCACTCAAGTACGAGTCTAACCATGTGAATATGTGATCTGAAGTCGAACATGGAAAGACACCGTATGATTACCAACCAATGATGTAAGCTGTTAACAGACGTGAGAGAAATCACCGATAATGATAATGATCCTCAAGGTATTGCAGTACATTCTGCATGGTGTGAATGGATGTTTTGATGTCGAACACCATACAAAGTCTTTCGGTCGAAGGCCAGTGATGTCAACCTATTGCCGAAAGTGAGAAACTTTCCATTGATGTATGCAAGCCTCAAGGTATTGGAAGGGTGTTTCTAAGCCAACTTCTTGGATAATGAGTTGATGTCGACAAGAGGCGACTCGTCACAGGAGGGCCTTGATGTATCCCACATCAACGACATGAAACAAGTGTAATGATTTTGGAGACGGAATTTGATTGATGACACAAGGTTCAGGAATGGCGATCATGAAAATGAAGGTTTATGGTATTGCAAAGGATGAATTTTAACTAGATGACTTCTCTTGAACATGTCGGCGACACTGAAATTAATTGGTAGCATTGACCCAAAACAAAGTGATGGATGGTATGATAGATCAACGGTATGATAACCATCAAGTTGATAACCCAACCCAAATAGTCACGGTGATGAAGAAAGTGTCATGTTCAAGAGCGACCTGCTACCATAAAGTGTTTTTCCCCTTTTTCCATTTTCCCCAGTCATTGTTGACCAATATCTCTTTATTTTTTATCAAGCTTGAGGAGGATAACATATTCTTGTTGTATAATTCCACCCTTCGGGTGAATCCATCGCTATGTGATGTTTTAACGAGTCTAGCGAAGATGAAACTTGGTCTTGTCTAGATGGACAAGTTTGTCGTTATTTGATGTTTTAACGAGTTTAACGAAAAATATAACTCAGTCCTTTTCATGTTTCGAGAGTTTGAAAAAGGACAAAAAGAAAACTCCACAAGTTCATTTTCGTAGATTTGTCTCTCAAGTCTGAAAAAGTGTAAAACAATACGATAGAGAACCTATTGACCATGTTCGGTCAACGTATTCCTTTTTCGTAAATAATCTATCTCAGCTCGAAAAAGGGTTAAACTTATACTGAGTAAATGTCGTTTCCAATCCGTTAACGAGCTGAAAAGGACAAGCGCTCGACAATCTTTTCATATTTAGAGAGTCTGAAAAGAGCTTAAAGAGGACTCCACTTTGAGGAACGAGTGGTGTCTAGGATAGCAATTGGTTCTGGTGATGTTGAAACTTCTAAAAACATCTTGATTTCTGTGAAGAGGCTGGCTAATAAGACCACTCATTTCAACTGTTCCTCAAAAAGGATAAAACAACCAAGTGAAAGCGTATGATCGACCAAGTAGATAGTGACAATGGAAGGAGAAAAACCAAGATTTATTTAACAAAAGAGGCTGATAGAATGGCAATCACGAGGGTTAAAATGGAGATGGGTTCATTTTTACACAAGCTTGAACCATAGGGAACTATGCTTGGATTTAGTTTCATGTTTACACAAGCTTGAAACGGAAAACTATGCTTGGATTTGGTTTACATGCCCCCAGCATGATGAAAGGGAGAGTCTCCTGTAACCAGATGGAAGTCGTTGCGGTGAAGCATGAAGGTTATCCAACACCTTTTTAACTTCATCCAGATAGGGAAAAAGGTGAATGCGGTGATTCCCTTCACATAACCTACAGGGAAACTTATCTTTACCACTAGGTGCATGCCCCCCAAGCTTCATTACATTCATCTAAGTAGACTGCTCGCGGCTATGAGGTGGATGGAATGAAGGTTCATATACGAGATCAAGTGAAAGACTCGACTGGGATTTTACGAGATCTAATCAGAGACTCGAATTGGAACTTTTCTCCAGGGAAGCTTGTTTCATTTTTTAATGAGGTTGACACAGTAAAAGAACTATCCTCATATTCCTTGTTTCATTTTTTAACGAGCTTGACACAAGACAAGGAACTCTGCTCATACCCTTTATTTCATTTTTTAACGAGGTTGACACAAGATCACGAACTATCCTCATGGAAGCTATTTCTTTTTTTAATGAGGTTGACACAGTAAACTAACTATCCTCATATTCCTTGATCACAACCCATAAGAGTTCATGACTTCCAAGAGGTTCTCATCAGATGGGAAAACAATGCTCCGGAAGGGATTCATAGCAAGGAATCCATTAGAGAGATCTGGTTCCAATGCCCCCAGTACATAATGTACAACATCACAGAATTGATCATCAGTTGATGTAGGCATGGAACGGGTTGCCACATAATTGACTTGTGGCGGGGAAGATACCATTGGGACAAAAGGACCATTTAGGGAAGATGGTTGACTGGAAGCCATATTTGGACCGGGAAATGAAAGCTGGTCAATGGTGACAATTCTGCCTTCATGCGGGAAACACATCACTCGAAAGAGTGTTGAAACAATAGCTCCCATGTCATAAACATAGTCACGCCCAAGAAGTAAATTGTAATCTAAAGGGCCTAGGACTACCATCACATTGATATAAATTTTTTTTCTTGCCAAAGTAATAGGAAACTGAGGAAGGATCCCTAATGGTTGATTGGTTCCTCTGTTAAAAGCCAACAGATTCTGGGTAACAGGCACAAGTGGCAGTGAACCGAGCGCTTTCCAAGCAGTAGAGGAAAGGATACTCACAGATGCACCTTCATCTATAATAGTGCCAAATACAATCATATTATAAACCTGTACTATGATCTCTAAAGGCACATAAGAAGGAAGACGGGATCCTGATAGTCGATTCCAATCAAAGGAAGTGACCAGACTAATTGGAGGGGGTATCATAAGAATGGGAGAATTAACCCCTTGAGTTACGAGAGTGGGAGGATTTTCCTCCTGTCTTGATGGAACAGGAGGGTTGCCTCCAAGCTCATTGGAATTTGAAGAAACAAAAAGAACTTGAGTGGTATCATATTCACTCTCTTTGGGAAAGGTACAATTAACTGAAGGTGAAATCGGGTCAACTGTTTCCTCGACCTGTTGATTTGGGTCGGGTATAGACTCATAGGATTCACTTTCAGAGAGAGTGGGTTTGACCGATGGTTGATTTGGGTCAGTCACTTTATCAACTAGTGAAGGATTAAGGGATAGTCTCCTGTAACCAGATGGAAGTCGCTGCGGTGAAGCAGGACGGTTATCCAACACTTTTTTGGCTTCATCCAGATAGGGACAAAGGTGAATGGGGTGATTCCCTTCACATAACCTACAAGGAAACTTAACTTTACCCTTCTTTCCATGAACTTTACTACCACTAGTTGATGGTGTGTCACTAACATGATCTCTAGAAGTTGATGGCACAAGATGATGTGAACGAGAAGACCATTCTTCTAAGATTTGAGGAATACCAGGACAATTTTGAAGAAGATGGTCTCCAGTACAAATTTTGCATGGATATCGAACTTTGTGAGGCTTATAAGACAGTTTCTCATTAGAAATTGCATTCAAAGCAATGGTTGCTTGGTTGCCCCTTGCTGAATTTTCTTCTTATTCTGATTCTTTCCTTTCTTCTTCTTCTTAGCCACCTGGTTAATAGTACCAATACTTTCACCAGGCAAAGAGGAAGAAGGGGAGTAAGAAACAACCGAGGAAGAAGGCAAAGGGTCAACTTTAGGATCAACTAGAGGTTGATTTTTTCCAGTTGGAGGAGTACTCGATTGTGGAGAAATCACGACATTTTGAAACAAGGAGGTTGAAAACAAACATACTAGCAAGCCAATGGTAAGTCCTGGAAGGGACAATGTAGCCATATAAGCAACACCAATATTTCTAAAGGAGGAAAATGACTAGGATTCCCATCAAAAAGGAATTCCTTGATTGGTGGACTCCGAATTAGTCTCCATATGTCTCAACCTAAGATCAACTAAGGAGTGAGCATGGAGGATGTTATCCACGATCAATTAAATTTATTTTAATCAAAATAACAAAACAAAACAAAAGAGGGATGATCTAGGAAAAAGGATTACCAAGTAACTGTGAATTGCAGAATACCTCCCGGCGAGCCGAGAAGTACGGGCAGGCAATCTCCCCGAATGTTTTGTTTGGTGTATCACAATGTATAAGGCGGCTGACTCGGTTACCTAAGGATGGATAGCAACCTAGTGTTGTCCTCCCATATATACCCGAAAGTACGTGGAGGCCCATTCTGTATTAGCACCGTCTAATGCGAAACCGCACAGTGAGAGAATTCCCATATACTTTACGTATTGTAACACTGCCCTATATACCCGAAGGAATGTGGATGAGCTACAATATACTCACGTGTGTGGAATGAGGCATCACACTTAGGATGTATTGCAGACAAGTTAGCGACAACTGCTTTGTTTTACGACGCTGGAACATGTCTCTAGCCTAGAACCACTAAATGTTTTTCATTAGATGACAATACTCCATTAGGTAAATTGAGGTTAATTTTAAGTTAATCTTGCTTAGGAATTTTCCTTTCAAGTTCACCACGCGATGTATTCTGAAGTTCCTAGGAATGCAACTATTATGATAAGCATTCTTTCCATTCAATTTAACAATGAAAATTTTAGCTAATAGGTATAGAGCAATCAGATTTCTTTCGATCAAAGAGAAAAGAGCACAATCTAATGCAATTTCCCTAAACTATTCCTATGAGCACACACAAACAATTTCAATGCAAAATGCATGTATTTCTTTTCGATTTCCTTAATGTGAATATGAACAAAAGGAAACTAATGCACATACAATCAATCAACCCTTTAACAAGAATGAAGACTTTACGGCAATTCTGTTTCGAAGGAAAAGAAGACTTTTACTACACTTTCTTTCGAACAAATATTAATTGACTATAATCTAACTTTGACTATGGATCGATAATGACAAAGAAAACATTTAAGAAAAATTAATAAACTAAGTCAAAGTAGGGCTAGAAAATGAGATAAAAACTTGTTTTCTGAGACATGACATTCATTGACCAGTCAATAAGCAATCAAACAGAAGAAATTTGGAAAAAAACTCAATCCAAAGGTGGGAAAATGACCCTAGGAGGATCAGCGCAACCCTGAATGGGAGACAGTGCGCTTCAGAGCACTGTCCCTAAGCCAAGGGTGCTCTACAGTGCACTGTGTCTCTCACAAGCCTACGCTGGTGACAGTAAACCATTTCAAGAGGCAAATTGACACAATTTTTGACCAAAATTCAATGCAATAAGCTGAAATAAAATCAATGAAAACAAGTAGGGTCTGCAAGAGTGTCCTAGGAGGTGGATAAGCTACTACGAAGGATGATCTTCCCCACTGGAGTCGCCAATTTGTTTTCGAGAATTTGGTATCTATGGATAAATACTAATTCCCTAGATAAGTAGCCATATCTAGAACAACAGTTTAAAGCACTTTAGCCTTTTCCTATAAGCAATAGATAAGACAAAGAGGATGAGAAGACCTACTTGTAGTTTCACTTTCCTCTTGTCTCCTTTGTATCGGTCCCTTCGCTCCTTCCCGTACTTAACATGCTTGAGAAGTACCTGTAAACATCAACATAAGACAAAGAACCAATCAAAGCAAAAGATCTATTGATTACAAGTAAATGGAATCAGATACATTCACACATATAAGCATCATATAACAAGATAAGCATATGGAAAAAGGTTCAAATACTTTATTGAATAGAAGGAAGAATTACAACCATGAAGTCTGATTTGAAGTCACTCCTCCAACTTTGATCCCATCCACATCACATCAAAAGCATGACAAACTTGTAGCATAACAATACTTGTCTCAAAGTCAATTCTCATAGCAACATTATCTCCTTACAATTCATCAAATCCCAACCATGATCACTCAGATGAGTGGTCAATTTATAGGAAGATGGATGAGTTTATGTCATAAATGGGGGTATTGAATGGCCTTCCATACTTAGAATTAGTTCCATGGAGGAAGGGATGAGAGGATAGGATGCATCTTAACTCATTCCTCATCCATTTTCAAGCTCATAGGAAATGATAAGTGAGGGAAACTTCTAGAAAAATCCAAGAGATAAGACTATTCCCCAAACCCTATGTGAATTTCGCTTAATCTTGCCTAGCACAGGTCAATGAGGGCCTAAGTGCTATGCAGAGCACCCTGGCGTGGACTTAACTACTCTACAATGCACCCTTACATGGGCCTACCTACACTTGTCCCTTTAGAGATCATTTCAGGATGTCTTCAAGTCATGAAACTATCTGCGAAGGAGGCATTCAAAAGGTTGACTTGTTTAGGGCATGTAGCAACTGAAATTAGGGTTTGATGAGCCCTAAAACACTAATCTGGATGATGGGAGTGATATGCCCAAATGGATCTATAACAGTCCCCGATTGCAAGCCGCCGATAAGAAACATCCGATATAAAGGCTGATCCCCAGATCACAACCCTCGATCCTATGATGCAGAAATACTAAAAGGGGCTAAACCATAGGGGGCCAAAGGAGATCAATGTTCACAATTTTGCAGAGTCTGTTCAGTTTAAAACCCCTGATCTCTGAGCTCCGATACACTTGTATGATTGTTTCACTGGGCATACTGAGTTCCAGTGGCTTGAGAAAGAATGTAAGAGGGGACAGATGAGTTGGCAACTGTGTTCAGAATATGTTATGACCATCATGGGTGATCGCTCCCGCTTCTTGTAAGAGAAGAAGTGAAATTGTTAAGACTGAAAGTGACAAGGAATTGGCTGAGAGAGCATGAGGCATAATGTAGCAAAAACACGGTTGGACGAGAGGCCAACAAAGAGAGTGGCATGGAGATATTTTTACAGGACCATCATTTTAGTTTCACTTGTTAATTTTGTTTTGTTGTTTTTGATTGCTATTGTCATTCTGTTTTATTTTCAAGAAAATGATCTTTCTGTTGTAATAATTAGAGGCAACAGAGCCTACAAACCGAGATAGCTAGTCATGCAGGAAACTGGAAGCTCTAGCCTGAGATATTTTTTAATTTCCATGTTCTCCCTCTCCTTATAAAAGGGAGGAAGAAACACTTAGAAAGGGTTCTGAATCCTAAATATTAACTACATGTTATTTCTGAGACTGTATGACTTCAAGATTTGCATCTTTTAGAATATTAATGAAATGGTGGTGATTCCTACATTCGAGTACTACAATATGTTCCCTCTCTGTTTAAATTCCATTATGTTCAGGTTTCCTCTTTGATTTCATGTAATTGTAGCTACTATAAATGTTTCATATGTTCTTACAGATTCATTTGTATTGACTCATTAATGCACATGCCTGTATGTATCTTTGAGATTATCTCTTTAAAATTGCGCTCCATGAATCATTACACCCAATCCTCTTTCATCCATTATGTCTATCTTTAACTCAGATAAGTATAGAATTCTTGATGTTTCAAGCTCTATATGATGAGTTATTCTATCTCCTTCTCTTCTTTCATTGCTCTGCTAAAGTTGATTAAACTATAGGTCCTCGAACTACTCGACCTCCACTAGTTCATACATATATTTCTGTGAGTTGTATATATGAAAGAGTACCAGAAATACATGGCTTATGTCCTTGGATGAATGAACCAACCCATGTTGTTTATTGTATATATATAGGTCCTCGAACTACTCAAACTCCACTAGTTCATACATATATTTCTGCGAGTTGTATATATGAAAGAGTACTAGAAATACATGACTTATGTCCTTGGATGAATGAACCAACCCATGTTGTTTATTGTATATAATAATAATAATAATAATAATAATAAGTACAAAAATATGTGATGTCTCTAGTTTTCTGAGAATCGTATGAGACACATAAAATATAGATGTTCCAGGCACTGTTCTTGTAAGCAATCTGAGGTTGTCTCTGGAAGCGAAAACATATTTTGGCGCTGTTGCTCGGGAACGTATTGAAGGATTTTCTCCCTGGGGTACGACAAGTTAATCACTCTTTGTGTAGGTGAGAAAAGACGTTTTGATTTCATCCTCATCACCTTGGTGACTCCACAAATCTCATTATCATTTATCATCCTGGCTTTTAGAAAGCCTCACACTCGCTTAGATACCTCTCAGCAGAAAACCCCTTCTGTATCTGACCCAGAGAAATTAATTTTCAGGAGAGTCTAGAAGGAGAAAACTCCTACTACCTATGCTACTGTCTCATCATTATTTGAAGCTTCCTCATCCATCTCCCAACATGTTGTCAGTCACTTCTCAGATCTTACTCCTAAGGTCCTTACATACCCTGCAGAAGATGATCTAGAGCATCGTGCCCCCAAATCAGAGATCAAAGAGGAAGAAATCTCAGTTACGACTCCTTTTGTTTCATTTCCTCCTCCTCCTGAGACTGAAAAAGGTAAAGCTATCCTCAATAATAGAAATATCCACTATACACTCAGTCACATTGCTCTCAGTCTAGTTACTCCAACCACTGTGGTTTTGGCCCAAGTTCCTCTGAAAAATCTCAATCCCCCTCCATTAATCCAGATGGTTGTTCTGGGTTTATTACTGAATAAATATGCCCCTCTTGATTTACCTCAACCCCTAAGTGCTATGCCTCAGGACTACCTAAATATTTTTCCTAGGTTCAATGGGGAAGATGAAAACACTGCACAGAGACACATTGAAACCTTTTGTGCTTTTGCTGAGAATCTAAATGTAGAACAACTGGATGTGGTCCTGAGACTCTTTGTGCAATCCCTTGATGGAGAAGCCAAAAAGTGGTTTAAAGCCCTACCCAATGCATCCATCACCACCTGGGAAGAACTCGAAGACTCTTTCACACAAAAGTGGGGTGAAAAGAGAGATCATGAGTATGTCTTCACAGAGTTCAATGCTATAAGGAAGAAGCCAAAAGAGGATATTTCAGAATTCATAAAAAGATTCAATAAGAAGTATAATAACCTACTTGTTGAGATAAAGCCTCCTCAAGCTGCTGCTCGTGTAGTATTTGTGGGAGCCTTTGAGTCTGAATTTGGCTTTACCCTACTTTGGATCAACTCCAAGTTGATGCTCTTGAGGTGGAAGAAAATTTCACCTCAATAGGGAAGTAAAGAGGAAGGAATGAACCTCTTGAGAAGAAAATGGGGGAAAGAAGAAGCATCCTCCTCTGGTCAAGGTAAATAATTACCATATCTGAAGTGGTAAGAAATCGATAAGCTCATTAAGAGTTTATCTGATGCAGGAGCATCTGACCCCCCCTTAATTAAAGGAGGAATCCAAAGCGGAGAAGGAGGAGACGTGGACCATCAAGCAAAATAGGGGACAATTCTGTTCAAAACAGAGTAAATGATGGAATGGATAAATGTCTCGAGGAGACCTATTAAATGTAATCTGCCACATATGTATGCATGTAGAGAGATTAGGGAGTTGTTGAGTGTTTCATGGAGAGGATTGATCAGATCCTTCCAGTGACCTGATCCAATGTTTCCTTATATATATATGAGCCTGTGTGTTCAATGAATAGATAGAGAGTGACCAAAATGTAACCGAAGGGAGAACTTGTGCCTAAGGTTGAAATGCCTTAGATTGTAACTATTCTGTATAATATAGAAAAGTGTGTGTTAAGTGTTGAATTGATGCCCCTGTGTATTAATGTATGAATAGTCTGCATGTGTGTATTCCATATATAGAGTTGAATCCAGTGTTGCAGGTTCGATCAACCATCAATCACTGTATGGATCGATGGCGATCTAAAATGTCATATATATGAGTGTTTTTCGAAGTGTGGCAGAACTGTGTTTAACACAGAAATCCATCAAAAGGCAAGCGAGATTAAGTTAAGGAGGAAGCGAGTGAGAATGCACAATGACCATTGGATCTCAGAGATCAACGGTCCAGATCCAATTGCTGTGGAGCGGAGATCTCATATCGCATCGGCGAAACCCTTTATGCGATATCAGAACCGGCCTTTGAATTAGTGCGATTGTGATTGTGCGATCAAACGATGATTGCGGTCAAGATTTGATCACTGATCGCATTTCGGCAAAGCCAAATGACAACGGATGGTGATTTGGCAATGTTGCGATTGCGATGGGCCGATATGCCAATACCGATAAAGCACCGATAGCGATAAAGCACTGATCGACGATCGAAGACCGGGCCGATCGGAGATCAGAGGAGCGTAGCGATAAGGCTTTGAAGTGAGAGCCAGACCTGACAGAGTTTTATGAATGCGGGTTAAATCTTTTTCAGATATGGTTTATGCTGCGAAGCGGGTTTTCCCGTGTAATCATGTGTAATCTGATAAAGTGTTGAGGAACCAGTTTTTTAAAGAAAAATTGATATGTTGTATGGTCCCGGGGTCTGAGGCTTAAGCGCTATAAGAACACTTCCAATATGTACTGTGGGACATAACCCACAGGCCTCAGGATTGATTAAATATGTAAAGAAAGGGGAAATGGATAAACCCCTATTTTCCTTTTCATCAAGTGGTATTAGAGCAGGGAAAGTTTTCCTGCAAGAAGGAAGAAGGGAAAGGAGGTACAGTTGTTCAAAGCTGGAGAGTTTGTGGTCTCACTGTCGTGCAGAGAGCAGCAACGGAAGGTGAGAAGATTTGTAGCAACCTAGAGCAAGGTGTGCTCAATTGGTTCCAGAGAAGAGAACCAGAAGGATGCCAAAAGACCGAGTGAGGAGGGCTTGGTGAGGTATCGTTTAGTAGAGGAAGACTTTTATTGCAGAGGTCGGTTGTAGCTCACAGAAGATCATGAAGGCAGTTCCACTGAGAAGTGGGTAGAATTGCTAAAGATAAGGAGAAGCATATGATCAGGAGGTCATAAATTTTTGTGCCTCAGGAGTCTGACGCAGGAGCATCTGACCCCCCCTTAATGAAAGGAGGAATCCAAAGCGGAGAAGGAGGAGACGTGGACCATCGAGAAAAATAGGGGACAATTCTGTTCAAAACAGAGTAAATGATGGAATGGATAAAAGTCTCGAGGAGACTTATTAAATGTAATCTGCCACATATGTATGCATGTAGAGAGATTAGGGAGTTGTTGAGTGTTTCATGGAGAGGATTGATCAGATCCTTCCAGTGATCCGATCCAATGTTTCCTTATATATATATGAGCCTATGTGTTCAATGGATAGATAGAGAGTGACCAAAATGTAACTGAAGGGAGAACTTGTGCCTAAGGTTGAAATGTCTTAGGTTGTAACTATTCTGTATAAGATAGAAAAGTGTATGTTAAGTGTTGAATTGATGCGCCTGTGTATTAATGTATGAATAGTCTGCATGTGTGTATTCCATATATAGAGTTGAATCCAGTGTTGCAGGTTCGATCGACCATCGATCACTGTATGGATTGATGGCGATCTAAAATGTCATATATATGAGTTTTTTTCAAAGTGTGGTAGAACTGTGTTTAACACAGTAATCCATCAAAAGGCAAGCGAGATTAATTTAAGGAGGAAGCGGGCGAGAATGCACAACGACCATTGGATCTCAGAGATCAATGGTCTAGATCCAATCACTGTGGTGCGAAGATCTCATATCGCATCGACGAAACCCTTTATGCGATATCGGAACCAACCTTTGAATTAGTGCGATTGCGATTGTGCGATCAAATGAGGACCGTCGAATTGGAACCAAGATCGACAGTCAAGATTTGATAACTGATTGCATTTCGACAAAGCTAAATGACATCAAACAGTGATTCGGCGATGTTGCGATTGCGATGGGCTGATACGCCGATAGCAATAAAGCGTCGATCGATGATCAGATATTGGGTTTATCGGAGATCGGAGGAGTGCAGCGATAAGGCTTTGAAGTGAGAGCCGGACCTGATGGAGTTTTATGAATGCGGGTTAAATCTTTTTCAGATCCGGCTTATGCTGCGAAGCGGGTTTTCCCGTGTAATCCTGTGTAATCCGATAAAGTGTTGAGGACCCAGTTTTTAAAAGAAAAACCGATATGTTGTATGGTCCCGGTTTCTGAGGCTTAAGTGCTATAAGAATGCTTCCGATATGTACTGTGGGACATAACCCACAGGCGTCAGGATCGATTAAATATAAAGAAAGGGGAAATTGGATATACCCCTATTTTCCTTTTCATCAAGTGGTATTAGAGCAGGGAAAGTTTTCCTACGAGAAGGAAGAAGGGAAAGGAGGTACAGTTGTTTAAAGCTAGAGAGTTTGTGGTCTTATTGTCGTGCAGAGAGCGGCAACGGAAGGTGAGAAGATTTGTAGCAACCTAGAGCAAGGTGTGCTCAATTGGTTCTAGAGAAGAGAGCTAGAAGGATGCCAAAAGACCGAGTGAGGAGGGCTTGGTGAGGAATCATGTAGCAGAGGACGAATGTTACTGCAGAGGTTGGTTGCAGCTCACAGAAGATCATGAAGGAAGTTTCACTGAGAAGTGGGTAGAATTGCTAAAGATAAGGAGAAGCATATGACCAGGAGGTCATAAATTTTTGTGCCTCGGGAGTCTGATGCAGGAGCATCTGACCCCCCCTTAATTAAAGGAGGAATCCAAAGTGGAGAAGGAGGAGACGTGGACCATCGAGCAAAACAGGGGACAATTCTGTTCAAAATAGAGTAAATGATGGAATGGATAAAAGTCTCGAGGAGACTTATTAAATGTAATCTGCCACATATGTATGCATGTAGAGAGATTAGGGAGTTGTTGAGTGTTTCATGGAGAGGATTGATCGGATCCTTCCAGTGATCTGATCCAATGTTTCCTTATATATATATGAGCCTGCATGTTCAATGGATAGATAGAGAGTGACCAAAATGTAACCGAAGGGAGAACTTGTGCCTAAGGCTGAAATGCCTTAGATTGTAACTATTCTGTATAATATAGAAAAGTGTGTGTTAAGTGTTGAATTGATGCGCCTGTGTATTACTGTATGAATAGTCTGCGTGTGTGTATTCCATATATAGAGTTGAATCCAGTGTTGCAAGTTCGATTGATCATCGATCACTGTATGGATCGATGGTGATCTAAAATGTCATATATATGAGTGTTTTTCGGAGTGTGGCAAAACAATGTTTAACACGAAAATCCATCAAAAGGCAAGCAAGATTAAGTTAAGGAGGAAGCAGGTGAGAATGCACAGTGACTGTTGGATCTCAGAGATCAACGGTTCAGATCCAATCGCTGTGGTGCAGAGATCTCATATGGCATCAGCGAAACCCTTTATGTGATATTGGAACCGGACTTTCAATTAGTGCGATTGCGATTGTGTGATCAAACGAGGACTGTCGGATCGGAACCAGGATCGACGGTCAAGATTTGATCGATGATCGCATTTTGGCAAAGCCAAATGATAGCGGACGGTGATTCGGCGATGTTGCGATTGCGATGGGTCGATACACCGATAGCAATAAAGTGTCGATCGATGATCGAAGATCGGAGGAGCGTAGCTATAAGGCTTTGAAGTGAGAGCCGGACCCAACGGAGTTTTATGAATGCGGGTTAAACCTTTTTCAGATCCGGATTATGCTGCGAAGCAGGTTTTCTCGTGTAATCCTGTGTAATCCGATAAAGTGTTGAGGACCCAGTTTTTTAAAGAAAAATCGATATGTTGTATGGTCTCAGATTTTGAGGCTTAAGCACTATAAGAATGATTTCGATATGTACTGTGGGCCATAACCCACAGGCCTCAGGATCGATTAAATATGTAAAGAAAGGGGAAATGGATATACCCCTATTTTCCTTTTCATCATTATCGCACAAGGTGATGAAGCTTGAGCTTGAGAATAAGAGTCACCCGAAACAGAATTCTCAAAGTTACAACTGAGGTTATAATCCACAATACAGAAGGCCACCATTGCAGATACTTCAAAGGGAAAGAAAATATCAACTCAATCAGATCCCTCCTCCTCTATATTTAGTAGATGATCCCAATGAACAACCACCAGATACACATGAGATGCAGGGAAACTTGTATTCCTCCTTCTCTAAAGAGGAACAAGAAAACATGGCTCACCATGATATGTGCCATGATAGAGAAGCAATAGTGAATGAGTGTGAAATAGGGAATTATTGTAAAAAAATTGTGGATTTCATGCAAGCACAACTACATCGAAAGAATGATCTCAGATCTTCAAAAAAGAGGTCGAGGGAACCTAAACAACCAGAGGAAATTGCTCCCCAAGATATTCCTCCAGCGTTAAATAAAGGGAAAGGGAAGATGAATGCTAACTCATCCAAAGTAAAAGTCTCTTTAAATAAGGAATGTTATAACTATGAGGAACACACAGAAGAGAATGCACCCATTCTGCTAAAAAATACCAGTGATAAAGAAAGAGAGGTGGAGCTGGGAGGCATAGAAAAGGGTCAGTCTGCATTCAATCTTCAGAAGGAACTCGAGAAGGTAAAGATCCTTGTTCCCCTAACTAAACTTCTAAAACAACCCACTTATAAAGCTCAAGTCTCCTAGTTCATGCTTCCATCCACCTCAGTACAGACCCATGACTATTTAAACCTTCAAGAAGAAAGACCAATGGTTGTTTTTGGGCCTCATGTTGAAGAAATTGATTCTTCCACTGCACCCTTCTATGTGACCCTGGTAATTCATGACCTCTTATTGCATAATTGTATGTTGGACTCTGGAGCCTCACATAACCTCATGCCCTTAGCCATGATGGAACAACTTGGCTTGCAGATCACTAGACCCTACAAGGACCTATACTCCTTTGACTCTAAGAGGTTCAAATGCTTGGGAATGATAAAAGATCTAGTGGTAAACCTAGCTTAGATCCCTGTGAAGAGCGTAGTGATGGACATAGTAGTAGCATATATTCCTCCTCGATTCGACATGCTCCTATCTAGGTCTTGGGGTTCCAAGGTGGGGGGTTCTATCAAATTAGATATAACTTATGCCACTATTCCCGCTTTTGGAGGTGAAGAAGGGAGGTTATACAGAGAGTCTAGATTTGTAAAAATTGTGATCCCAGCTGAAGGTTCTAAAAATTCTCCAGTGTATGGAAAAGAAAGCGACCTCTCCTGCTTGTTCCTAGAATAAGATGAGACCATCTTAGAAGAAACACAAGTACATCTAATGATGCAATTAGATGACCAACACACAGATAAAAACAAAGTATGGAAATTATACTTTTATGGAGTGAATTCCAAAGAAGGAAATGGAGCAGGAGTATTGTTGGTAAGTCCCGAGGGCAACTTAATATCCCTCTCATTCAAGCTGGAGTTTGAGGCAACCAACAACACGGCAGAGTATGAAACATTTCTTCTTGGTCTATAAACAATAAGGAATATGAATATTGAATGCCTAACTATGCATGGAGACACCGAGCTAATTGTAAACCAGATCTGAAATCAGTGCCATGCTAAACACCCTAGATTGAGGACTTACCAGAATGAAGTATGGAATTTAATTGATAACTTCTTACTAGCCTTTAATATCCAATTTCTGCCAAGAGAAGGAAACAAAATTGTTGATTCCCTTGTGGTAGCAGCAAGTAGTTTCAAATCTCCTCAAAATTCACTCCTCAAGTACGAGGTGGAGGTCAAACACGGACCCTCCATACCTGATAATGTCAAGCAATGGTAGGTATTCGAGGACGATGAACAGATCAAATGATTTATAGAAGTAGTTGGGGAGTTCACTAGCTCACCTAGTCCACTGGAAAGATTATTTAACAAGAGTGATATAGCCTCCAAAAAAATGGCTCCAGAGATGGAAACAAGTAGAATATTTCAATATCGGCTTAGAAAATGAACCCCAGATGGTCAGACTATCAAAAGGAATCCTCACACAATATAAACAGAAGTATTTAAATCTCTATAAAACCTATAAGGATGTATTTTCTTGGTCTTATGAGGATTTAAAAACATTTGATACTAACATCATACAACATAAGATTCCTTTAAAGAGTGGAATAAAACCATGCAAGGAGAAGCTCAGGTAGATTAATCCACTCTTACTTCCCTCTATTGAAAAACAAGTGAGGAAAATTCTACAAGATAAAATCGTAGTGCCTTTAAGGTACTCAGAATGGGTGGACAACCTAGTCCCAGTCCGAAATTAGAATGGAGAAATAAGGTTGTGTAGATTTTCGTAACCTTAACAAGGCATATTTGAACGACAACTACGGGATGCCCAAGATGGATTACATATTACAAAAGGTGGTTGGATCAGTTAGAATTTCCATGATGGATGGGTTCTCTGGTTACAACCAAGTGGCGATCCACCTTGATGATCAGAAGAAGACTGCTTTCACCACCCCTTGGGGAACTTTCATGTATGCTTGCATGCCTTTTGGTCTTATCAATGTAGGGGCCACCTCTCAAAGAACTATGGATATAGATTTTGTGCGAGAGAAAGACAAGTTCATAGTGATATATTTGGATGATATCACAGTCTTCTCTAAGACCGATGAAGAGCACATCCTCCACTTGAAAATCACCTTTGATAAATGCAGGAGATATGGACTATCTTTGAATCCAAAGAAATCTCAATTTTCCTTGAGTGAGGGGAAGCTACTAGGACACATAGTAGTGCAAGAAGGAGTGAAAATTGATCCTAAGTGAGTCAAAGCTATCAGTCACATTCCTCTACCCAGAAATAAGAAAGAGGTCCAAGTCTTTTTGGGGAGAATCAATTTCTTGAGAAGGTTCATACCCAACTATGCAGAAATAGTGAAGGGTATTACATATATGCTTAAAAAGGAAAATGAAGTCAAATGGATCCCTACCTCTCGAGATTATTTTACTAGAATTAAAGAATCTTTTGCTGAAGCACCAATACTAGTCAGCCCTGACTACTCAACACCTTTCTATATCTTTTCTTTTTCTTCTCCGCATACTATTGTTGCAGTTTTGCTACAGAAGAATAAAGATGGTTATGAGTAGCCCATCGCCTTCTTCAGCCAAGTCCTGAGGGATGCTGAGCTGAAATATAACATCTTGGAGAAACAAGCATATGCACTAGTCAAAGCTTTGAAGGCATTTCGAGTGTATGTGCTACAGTCAGAAATCACAACATTTGTCCCAACGACAGCGGTCAAGGACATCCTTGTGCAAGGAGACAGTGAAGGAAAAAGGGGTAGGTGGATAGCAAAGATACAAGAATATGAGTTAGACATAAAGCCTACTAAGCTCATAAAAGGCCAGGGGTTGATAAGATTTTATTAGAATCTAACTGCCAAGCTTTGGAAATAAACCTGATAATAGAGGAAGAAAGAACAAAAGTTTAGCAGAATGGGATTAAACAACAGAGTAAAATATCTGTGCTAAATATGAGGGATCACCCTGGTATAAGAATATAATCCATTATCTCTTATTCCTGAGGTGCCCACTAGGGCTGGATAAATCCAAATACAGGACGTTGAGACTACAAGCTCAAAAGTATATCATATCCAATGGTCAACTCTACTGGAAAGACCCGATGGGAGTTTTGTTGTTATGTTTGGTAGAAGGCGAAAATCATAAAGTGATTGAGGAATTTCATGGGGGAGTTTTTGGAGGTCATTACAGCTGGAATACCACAGCTCACAAAATCCTCAAGGCAGGGTTATATTGGCCTACACTGTTTGGAAATGTGCATTTACAAGTTAGGTCAAGTTAGAAGTGCCAAGTCTTTGTTGAGAGATAAAAACTTTCTCCTCTTCCCTTGATCCCAGTGCATGTGGAAGAACCCTTCAGACAATGGGGACTAGACTTCATAGGAGAGATAAACCCACCTTCCAGTGGCCAACATAAGTGGATATTAACAACCACGAATTATTTCACCAAGTGGGTAGAGGTCATCCCAGCCAGAAACGCTACAAAATCAGTGGTAATTAAGTTTATGGAGGAAAACATATTATTGTGTTTTGGTTGCCCTATCAAAATCATCACTGACAATGCCCAGGTCTTCAAATCGGAAAAATTCAACAACTTCTGTCAGAAATTCAATATCATCATAGGGCACTCCACTACCTACTATCCTCAAGGAAATGATTTAGCTGAGTCCTCAAACAAAACTGTGGTGAGAGTGTTGAAGAAGACCATCACCGAAAATCAGAGGAATTGGGACACCCAATTGAAGTTTTCACTCTGGGCTAACCGAGTGACTCCTAAACGTTCCACTGGAAAATCGCCTTTCGAGCTAGTGTATGGTAAGGTTGCAGTCTTCCCAATCCAATTAGCAATGCCAGTGGTGAAGTTACTACAAGAAGCTGAAGAGGAGCCAAGTGCTTTGACACAAAGGATAAACCAACTAGTTGAGCTTCATGAAAATAGGGAACAGGTGGGGGCTAAATTGGCAAATTACCAACAGAAGATGAAATCCCTATTTGACAAAAAGGCCAAGGATCGACCTCTTCAACTAGGAGATTTAGTTCTCCGATGGGACGTCCAACGGGAAGAAAAAGGTAAACACGGAAAATTTGATTCCCTTTGGTTTGACCCTTTCAAAATTTCAAAGGAAAAAGGAAATAATATGTACCTACTCGAAAATCTGGAAGGTGAATCATTGGAGCTTCTAGTAAATGGTCAATTCCTCAAACTCTATTTCTAGAGTTAAAGGTACCTATCTTGCACTCATTGTAAATACCGGTGTGTACATTGTAATTATCATATGAAATTTCCAGTTTTCTGTTTAAAATTTCACTTTCACAAAATTTTCACTTGTTTAAAAAGACTCCATGCCCAAAAAGAGAAGTTCATAGAATGCAGGTTCTCGACGCATTTCAATCTAATGCCCCATCCCCAGGTGGAGCCAATGTTTTCACTCACTGCCAAATGTGTTTTCAATTGTCCAAAGTAAAAACAAGTGAAGTTCGAAGACATCTCCCAAGCCACAAAAACTCTCAAAGCTAAATCAGTCCCCCTCCATTGGATATTTCTTGGAATAATATTTCGAACGATATGTGGAAGTCCAAAAATGGACTTCTAGATCAGAAGTTAAAGCATATTGAAGTTGCCCTTTGAAATCTAGAAAACAAAGAGAAAATAACCAAGGTTAAGGTCCCGGAATATTGGAGGTCCTAACTGATCGAAAATCGGAGGTTCTAGTGACATGACATATCGGCGATTGCACATTAGGGTCGCATCACATATTGGCGATCACACTTTGTGGTGAAGTAAAATTATAAGTGTGGACATGAAAAAATTCCTCTAGCCCGATAATGGGTCTAGCCACAACATATACATTCTATGGAAGATTTCCTTAGGTTAGAATCAATCAAGAGGGCCTACCTCTTGGTCGCTTATCCTGCTTGATGATGTCCTCGCTTGCTTGCTCCAACAATCTCTCACTTCCTTCTTCAAGCTCCTGAAACAAGTAAACAACAACAACACACAAACATAATAATAGACAAATTGCAATTCAACCTACTTAATGAGTCAAGAAGCATCAAGACATGAATATGTAATATTACAAAACATGTAGGAAATCAATCGATAGTTGCATATATTAATATCAAAGAGAGATTACAACCATTCGTCTTGACGTTGCAGTCTTCCTTTGACAAGACCGGGTTCCCACACACTTCTGCTAGCATTCCATGATGGCTTCAAATAACAATAGTTTAAAGGCCCTTCCCTTTATACTTCACTCCAAACCAAACACACTTCTTCCTCACACAACTAGATGGCTACAAATAGTAATAGCTTGCTTGTCTAATCAAAATAGTATACTCACACTCAGCCAACACTCTAACTAGCTTATGCTTGGGAAGAAGAGAGGTTTATATAGGAGATATGGATGGGAGATGAATCCTCTCCTCATGGGAGAAGGACTTATCTCTTGAGGTAGTTCCATCATTATAGGGGAAAGGAGCCCAAACTTTCATCCTCGACCCCATCCGGCCAAACCATTTACCAGACTTCCGTTACGAAGCTTCTAGAACTGGAAGCTTCAGCTCTAATTTAAAATTTTTTCCATAATAGGACCGTCGTGATTGGAACACAGCTCAGTTGCACCGATTGGCATGGGGAATAGTGCTAATCTCTACACATCGACATGGGGGAGACAAAGGTCATTAGCACCGACCTTGTAAACTGGGCAAAACAGAAGTTTCAGGGGAAATGGTGTAAAAGGGAAATGATCTGCTCATGAAGAGGGACATAATGGGAGTTTCTTCATGAAGGTAAAGCATGCGGGATTCACTGTAGAAGTCCTCCAGGATCAAGGAATGGGGAGTACAGGGATAGTGACAAAATGCTGTGTAACAGATGCCCCCTAAAGCATGAAGGCCAAGCCGGAGTGAGGGACAAATGGTTATAAATCAGTGCGGGGAACCAGTCTGCCATTGGGAAACCTGCAAGAAAGTATAGATACACATACATAAACTGAGATCTCTGTCAAATGATACATGAATCGTGGCATGGACACAACCATCCAGAGAATGATCATGTAAATGGATCTAGGTATGGGTGCATCCATCCATCAAAGAGGATCATAATGAAACCAAGGTATGGTCGCAACCATCCAATAACAAGAAGCATCACATATGATAACTCATGGTTTGGTTGTAGCCAACCATCTGATAGAGACATGCATATCATCATAACCATGTCATACCACTTTGCAACCTGGACTTTTGTGATCTGAGTCCAGGGTCTTGTGCTCCAACACAACCGGATCAAAGTACAGATCCTAGCATGCGAATGGATGTGTTGACGTCGAACATGCTAGAAATTCGCTTGATTACCAGTCAATCATGTAATCTGTTAACAAGCGCGAGAGAAACAACCAATAACGACAATGGCCCTCAAGGTACTATCAGCATAATTCACGGAATGTGAATATAGGAATTGAAGTCGAACACCCGTGAAATCACTTGATCGAAAGCCAATGATGTGAACTTGTCGTCGAGTGCGAAGAACTTGGCATTGAGGCATGCAAGCTCTAAGGTACTGGAAGGGAGTCTCTCGATCAACTTCCTGGATAATGAGTTGATGTCGACAGAAAGCGACCGTGTCGAAGGAGGGCCATAATGAATCCCACATTATCGACGCGAGATGAGAGGATGCAAAATGTTTTTTAGATGATACAGAGAGTCAAAGGTAAGTGTAAGTGCAGAAGGACAACTCTTGAACATATCGACGACACAACTGGAAATTTGGCAGCTTTTGGATCCATGGGATTAGTGGTCATAATGATGCGGCAGAGATCAAATGAAAGGCAAAAATGAATGGCCCAAACCTAGGAAGGTCAACGATGCAAAGGAGGATGTCCCAATCTAACAAAAAACAAAGAGTGTCATGTTCAAGAGTAAGCTGCCGACACGAATCGATAGATTTCCAAATTTCCCCCCACCATTTTTGGCGAGTACCCCAATTAGTTTTTAATCGCAAGCTTGAAGGGGATAGCATATGCTTGCACTGTAAGTTCATCCTTCAGACGAATCTGACCTAGTAAGTTTAACGAGCCCTAGGAAGGAGAAGCTCGTGTTCGTCATGGTGATGAATCCAATATCGTTTAATAGTTTAACGAGTTCAACAAAGGTGTAACTCGGTATCTTTTTCATGTTTAGAGAGTTTGAAAAAGACACGTAAAGGAAAACTCCACATGGCCCCTTTTCATACATTTGTGTCTCTCGAGCCCGAAAAGGTAGAAAATAATACTTGAGAGAACCGCTTGACCATTTCAGTCAAGGAGTACCTTTTTCGTAAATAGTGCCTCCCAGCCCAAAAAAGGGGTAAACTTATACTGGGCGCACGACATTTCACATCCATTAACGAGTTCGAAACGACAAGGGCTCAACCATATTTTTGCTTTTAAAGGGTCGAAAAAGAGCTGAAAGTGGACCCCCCATTTTTATTCTCTTTAACGAGTCAAAAAGGGAAAAATACTTGACAATCTTTTCATATGAGTTTAATGAGTCGAGAAAAGAGTTGAAATGTGACTCATCGCCATCGTCGAACATCCATCACCTATTGCTGCACAAGTAAGGCAAAGTGTATTATCGAGTCCTTGAGGCAAAATAGGTCAAAAATATTTACAAAACCTGATATTTTCATGAAAAATGAATAAAAAGGGGGAAAAGTAAATATATTTTTACCATTTACCATTTTACCTTTGCAGTGAAGACTTTTTACCCACTTTTGCCCTAGTTTTTCCGAAGTGGATTACAAGAGATTTGGGAGGTCAATCGACGAGCTGTCAGTTCTAGGTAACAACCGAAGCCCTGAGCTCCATTTTCATGCTATTCATTTCTATTTTTAGCCATTTTTAAATATTTTTAGGGGGGCTTTTGAGAATTTTTTTTGCCCTCGTCGACGTGATTTCCGGGCACGGGATCGGGCCAGCTGAGGGCTATTTGCACAACCATCCGCGCCAACCGGTGTGACTGTTTCTAAAACAGGCATGCCGACACCGTGGATAGGGAAAAATCATCTTTCCTCAAAAACTAATTGTTAAAACTTGAATTTTATGTGCCAAAATTGATGATTGACTCAAATAAATGGCTTTTGCAAGAGATAAATTTCCAAAAATGGTGGATTGGAAGGAAATAGAACACGAAGATGTTGACACCTAGGCATTGAACGATCCAAATTGCTTGGAGGCTTTGAGGGCTTGCGGGCTCCTCAATTTTTTCCTTACTCCAGGGACGCAGGCCCAACCCGAGCTGCTTTGATACTTGATAAGCCTTTGGGACATTAATCGCGAGATTTTTGTCATTGGGGACTAGGAGCTGGAGTTGACAACTTCAGATATCTACTTCATCACTGGACTATCTCACAGAGGTGAGCTAGTGAACTTGTATGGGTCACGTCCGGTCGGGGCAAGCATATCTTCCCTGCTTGCCGAACATTGTCCTGAGGCCTTGAAATCCAAGAGTGGGAAGATAGAGATTTCCAGTGTGCGGGATTTGACACTGAGGGTGCTTCTGTTGACTATCAATAGAGTGGTGGGGTCCCAAGTGGAACATGAGACTAACAAGTTGAAGTTCCTTTATGCTATTGACTGCACAGCTCCTACGGTTTTCAACTGGGCAGAGGCCATGAAGATGAACATCAAGCGCCAGTTGTCCAAGGCCAAGGCGGGGAATCTAAAGCAATTTGGCTTCGGATCAGTACTTGTGACCTTTTTCCTGGAATGAGTACCATTGTTCCAGTATCAGTTGATTGAGGTTGATCCTCCTGTGCCACGCGATCTACGGATGGCTCGTTGGAGTCGTCTGATGCCCAGGATCATTGGGGGTCAGCATATGTCATACCGACCGACATTCTTCTCATGGCTACAACGACAAAAGATTGTCGTGGAGGACTAGCCGTACAACGACATTGATTTCTGTGGAGACCCAGATATGCCCTTACCAGATGGAGAGGACTTCGATGATGAAGGTACAAATCATATTTTTTGATTTTGATGTTTTTTAATTGTTTTGATATATGCATGCTTATAACATTTCTTTTGTCTATGCAGATGTTGGACTAGAGTGGCCAGCTGAGATGTCCCCGATAGCCAGGTGCATCCCTTGTCTTATTGATACTCTCGCCCCTTATTAGGAAGGGAGCAATAACGAGGAGGAGATTGCGAGGAGCCTCGAGGGGTTGACTCATGGTATCTTGGAGTATGTTCGGATAGGAGACATGCCTCAGCAGTATCATAGGCACACATTGGGAGTCTCAGATTGGATCCGGCGACTACTGAGTCATGTTGCACGAGCTGTCTCGTGCTATCATGACCACCATGCTGAGTAGTTCCTAGGTCCAGTACTTACATATTTTTTGAGGCCTGCGTGCCATGGATGTACGAGGCCTGCGAGTCGCCGATGTTATTATAGACACACATATTATTTTTGGGTTCTAATGTATCAAACATTCTCACATATATATATATATATATATATATATATATATATATATATATATATATATATATATATATATATATATGTTGTATTTTCCTGTCTATTATGGTACAAATGGTTTGTCTTATCTTTCACATGTTTCGTAAATGTCTATCCAACACGTAATTAGCTAATGCATATGTTAATGTATTCATGCGTCTAGGAATATGATGATATGTAATATAATCAAAATGTCTTTCTAATAGACGGATACGGAGATACATTTGTAATATTTGAGGGTTCTTGACGGAATATTGCCTGTTGAGTTGAAGGACGACAAGCTGTGAATCCAGGTTGACAACCAATTCCCTGATGCCTAGGGTGATGGCTTTTGATAACAGTTCGATGACCACACTGTATTTAGCAATGTTGTTGGTTGTACGACCTAGGCAAATACCTTGAAGGTCAATCAACTCACCGTTAGGGTTATAGATAGCCCATGCCGCGAATGATAGGTTTCGGGTACTTCGGCAAGCACCATCGACGAAACCAACATGAGGAGTTGCAGACATCTGCAAAGCAAGAAAAGCATAGTAAACAGGAAATCTATTTGAAAACTATCACACAAAACCACACTGTACAAAAATGAATCACACACTAATGTACATAAGTAACCATGCAAGATGTCCTAAGCATAGTACTTTTTGAGGTAAATCCTGTTTCGGGGCTTATCGAGAGGATTTCCTTCATAATCAATAAGCTCATAGGCTCCTTTCTGCAAAATGCATTTTACAATATAGGGCCCATGCCACATAGGTTCGAACTTGCCTGCCCCCAGCTTATCGTTAGCTTGGTCGTATAATAGGACCAAATCACCCTTAGAGAAAGTGCAAGGGGAGACCAACTGGTCGAAATGGGATTTGACCCGTTTCTTTTGTGCTTCGATGACCAAGGTAATGAGATGGCGAGTCTCGTCCAGTCATTCTAAATATAAGAGGCATTCCTCTTGAGGTGATGTTTCGGGGAGGAGTTCAACAACTAACTTGAGTGAAGGAATCTCACATTCGATCAGCAATGTTGCTTCCAAACCATAGACTAGCTGGAAAGGTGTGAAACTAGTTGCATCTTTGGTTGAAGTTTGGTAGGCCCACAAAGCTGAAAAAAGCATGAGATGCCAATTTTACTTGTGCATCCCAATAGTACGCTGAAGCATGGTGACCAAAACCTTTTTCACGGCTTCAACTTGGCCGTTGACCTAAGGGTAATATGGGGCCGAGACATCGTGGCGCAAGCCCAATGCGGATGTCAGTTTTGCCATCATGTAATCTCTGAAATGGGAGTGATGGTTTGTGACAATGGCTTGGAGTATGGCGAACCTAGAAATAACATGGTTAAAAAGGAATTGAGACGCCGTCTTACCATCTGCAGAATATGTAGGCATCGCTTCGGCCCATTTGGTAAAATAATTCATAACGATGATAATATAGCCATGCCCCTCGACCGAACGAGGGTTACATGTCATATAATCGATGCCAAATTTGGCAAACGGACCAACGATAATGATGGGGTGTAGGTGAGAGGGTGGAGTGCTCATATTGTGTTGGTATATTTGGCATTTGTGACACTTGTGGACAATAAGAATGTAGTCTTTGAAGATAGACGGCCAGAAATAACTAACGCAAAGGATTTTCTGAGCTGTAGCGTAACCAGACATATGACCACCACATGCCCCGGAGTGGCAATCATTGAGAGCTCTTTCAGCTTCCTCGATCATGAGGCATCGACAAAGAATGGAATCGATGCCGACACGGTATAAAGTATCGTTAATAATACGGTAGGGTTGGGAATGATGCCGAATCCTTCGACGATCATCCTTGGTCAACGCAAACCGGAATGTGGAGGTTTGGAGATACATGATGATATCACCATACCATGGATCAAGGGTGCTAATCAGGAAAAGGGTCTCATCTGGAAGTTATTCATCTGCACCAACAAGGAGAGCTTTGGAGGGAAGGGAACAAATCAATTCAGTGAAAACAAGTGACTTCTTAGATTTGGCTGTAGTGAAGACCAAATCGAATTCTTGCAGGATAATGATCCATTTAGAATACTTGTCCCCTAGCAACTAACGAGTCAGGATATAGGTCATAGGGTTGCATTCAGAAATCACTGTAGTCGTACGTAAAAGAATATAGTGCTGAAAACGTTGAACAGCCTGAACGGCAGCCAAAGCCAACTTTTCAACATGTGCATAATGCGTTTCACTGTCAAGGAGATTCCGACTAAGGTAGTAGATCACATGTTTTCTGCCTTCGTCATCATCTTGAACCAACACCATAGTGATGGTGCTAGGGGCTGCGGCTAGGTAAAGGAAGTAATCTCAATAATAGTCCAGTGGATGCAACAGAGGAGAATTTATGAGGACGGCCTTAAGATCATCAAAATATTTTTGGACCACCTTTTCCCTTGCAAAGGGTGTTCCTTGTTTGAGCAACCGGGTAAATACTATAGCTAGCCTAGCATAGTTGGGTATAAAACAACAGAGAAAGTTGACCTTTCCTTGCAGGCTCTGGAGTTCGTGTAGTGAAGATGGAGGGGGTAAATTTACAATGGCCTCAACTTTTAGCGGTTCCAGGAAAATTCCATACTTGGAAACGATGAAGCCAAGGACTCATCCTGATTCCATGTAGAAAACACATTTGTGTGGATTTAACCAAATGTTATAGTGTTTGCAGCGTAGAAAAATCTGCCGAAGATGGTCTGGGTGATCTTGGCGCTTACGAGAATGGGCAAGAAGGTCATCCAAGTAAGGCTGGACAATGTTGCGAATATCATGAAACACATAGGACATTGCCCGTTGAAATGTGGCTCCAACATTTTTGAGGCCGAAAGGGAGCTTCTTGTACACGAATGTACCCCATGGGCAGATAAAGGTTGTCTTCTCTTGGTCGGCTGATGTGATATTGATCTAGTTATAACTAGAAAAACCGTCCATAAAGGAAAAGATCTCGCTCTTGACACATTAATCAATGATTTGATCAATGAAGGGAGTAGGATAGTTGTCTTTAGTACAGGTATGATTAAGATCTCGACAATCCACGCAAAAGTGGATCGTGCCTTGTTTTTTAGTCACTGAGACAATATTGGACACCCAGTCTATAAGGGAGATGGGATAGATGAACCGAGCTTTGAGAAGCTTTTCAACTTCACCCTTAATAACAACGGCCTTCCTAGGGTGCACCGGGCGAAGCCGTTGGTGAACGGGCTTCGCGTGTGGATACGTTGGTATTTCATGCACCACAATGCTAGGATCAATGCCAGGAATTTCTTTGTAAGACCATGCAAACACATCATGAAATTCCTAAAATAGACGAGTATATGTCTTGATCTCATCCGGAGAACAAGATACCCCAATATGAATGTGTTCAATGACACCAGGTTTGATAGAAATGTTAATCGGTATCGTTTGGGTAATATTACCCAAATTTCCTTCCAACCATACTTCATGAGTAACAGTTGGTGGTGGAAATGGAGAAGAGGACTCTTCGAAAGCAGTAGACATGACCGCTAGGCGAGGCAGGAACGAGGAGCGATGATGGGTATCGATCCATGGCGGTTCCTCGAGAGACATGATTTCCATGATACCTTCATCAGTGAGGAAGGTCTCGGCTAAGGGATCAGATGATTCCAAAGTGCCAAGCCAAGGGGATTGAGAGTACATATCGAGAGAGGTCTTCGACATATGAGAATTAGAGGATGCAAAGTTCGAAGCCGAAACAATTTCCACGTAATTGACTTCGACAGGACTAAGCAGCATGACCTCACCCCAAGCATCAACAAGATTTGGTGCAAGTATGACCCAGGGATCAGATTTGATCGAGACCATGTTGACAGTGGCAACATGAGGTGGGAGTGGAAGAGTTCCCATTAAGGCAGAATCTTTGAAGAGACCTGCCCCCACACTCTCATAGGGAGCACCAGAGTGCTTGACGTATGGAACGTTGCCATCTGAGGAGGAAGAAGCAAAGAAAGACAACTGATCGATAGTGACAATCTTCCCTTGATGGGGAAAATGGATCACATGAAACAAAGAGGAGGCCACGACATGCATGGCATGAGTCCAACTTCGGTCGAGTAGAAGATTATAATTGATATTGGTGTCAACAATCTCTACTTCAACTTGCACTGTCTTGCCTTCCAGGGTGATGGAAAGGTTAGGTAAGACACTAAAGGGTCGCGAATCACACCCATCGAAAGCTTCCAAAGTGTTCGGAGACTGGTTTAGTGCAGGGGAACCAATAGCCTTCCAACATGCAGTTGACATGATGTAGGTGGAAGCACCTTCATCTATGACAGTGCGGTGGATGGTCTTCTCGTTAATGATTACCTAAATAAGAAAGGTAATCTGATGAGGGAGCCACGAAACATGGTTCTCTAGATCGAAATAGATCAAATTAGAACCGGTAGGATCAATGCCCTTGATAGCCGACAACAAATATTTCCGCTGCGATGGGCAGCTTTGGAGTCCCTCAAGAGTTGACATGGCTGACGGTGCCTGGGCCATGTTAGCGCTTGAAATTTCACCTCAGGCTAAGAAAGGTAAACTCCAAGGCAACATCAAACCACTTAGCCTCGTAGCTAGCCCTACGGGGCAGGAGAGGGCTCTCTCCGGTATATCTCAGCAAAGATCTTCAAAAGGGCGGAAATAACCAATAAAGAACACTGATTTTAGGCTAGTAAACTGATAAAAGGTTTGATTTGAGATTTTTGGGATTTTGGTGGCAAATCGGGGAAAGGCAATTTTGGGTGCGGGGATTAGGTAGAAATGATATGGGAGGTGGTAAAGGGATGTGGGGAAAAAGTGAGGGTGAAAAGGATGACCTTGAAAACAACAAAACAAACCCTAGCTTTACTAGCACTTTGACATTCTTAAGCAAATACACATGGACTCCTCATTTGAAAATAATGACTTCTAAATACATTCTCATGCTCTTTCAAGCTTTAGCAAACAATACATTTTGATGATTGGAGGCCTACCTGCAACCTTGAAGAAATTTGGGGTCGTTTTGCAGTTTACAGGCAATTTTTTGTGGATGAATTCCCAACACGTCGCGCGCAGGTCTGGACGGGTTGCACGTGCCCAACACGTCGCGCCAGTGCTTTTTTCCAACTGCTATGACCCCCTTGACACGTCGCGCCTACCCAACACGTCGCGCGCAGGTCTTGACGGGTCGCGCGCGGGCTCTGTCTGCAATTTCGCCCAATTTCTCTCCAAATCGCTTTTCACTATTGCTTTGAGGCAAATGATGATCAAATGGAGGGAGGGAGGGGCTTTATAGGCTTGATTTAAATTAATTTCCCCTCAAACCCTCTTTCTAATGTTTATAACTTGACACTTTTTCAAAATTTAAATGCTGCTGACTTTATGGTTTCCTTTTGTCCTGAAATTGGTTGAACTGATGCTTTTTCTTGAAAATTTTTGCAGGGATAGCTTTTGAGGAATATTGGCAAAGGGGACCAGGGCTGCATGTTGACTTTCGAAGAATTTTGAATTTTTACAACTTTTTACAAAAATGAGAAAATGACCTTGTCTTTAAAAACAGGGTTTTTAAATCCAAGGTAAAAATTAGCTGTACAAGATGAAATCTTTTGAAGAAATACTTTGATAGTCATCCCTCTGGTCTGCTGGGCATTTATTGACTTTTAAAGACACGACCTCAAAGACAAATTGGACCTAAACCCTAGACCTAGGACTTTTGACCTCAAGACAAGACAAGAAACCTTGAAAGAGTTTATTGACTGAAACAACTTGATCCAGTAGTGCCAAGAGGGGAATAAAGACACCAGCTCCTCCATCAGGGTTATGGCATGCCTAATGGAATGCAATGAGATGACACTGATGAGACACCTACTTATGCAAATGCAAAGAGCTTTGATCGCTGATGGAGGGCTACTAGACCGACTCTAACATTGGCTCCAATGGGGATGGTAGCTCCTTGGAGGTACCAAGAACCTTAGACCTCTGGAGAGCAGACCAGTGCTTTTCAATCATTGGGCAATGGAGTCATTATTTACATATGTGACCCAAACCGGGACAACTTTATTGACTTTAACAACTGACTGAAAATTGGACTAACTTTGACCCAAACTAACTCAACTTTTGGACAGAAAATGGACTGATAAAAACAACATGAAAAACTCACACCAACTAATCTCCATCTTCAGAATTATAGCCTTCACCGCGGGCCCCAGACTAAAGATGAAAGATCAGTGCACACTTGCAGTGAAATATAAAGTAAAATGGTAATTACAATGATAATGGCTAGAGCAGAAAATGCTCAGACATAGTACCTTTTAAGCAGCCGACCATTGACCGACCCTCCGAGACAATCATCACCATTCATTTCCTTGAGAAGAAAGGCATTTGGACCACGGTATGCTACAATTTTGTAAGGACCTTTCCATAAGTTATCAAACTTTCCATGTTTCCCTTTGTCTTCATTTCGGGCATCCCACCTCAAAACAACATCATCTATCTGGAAGTCATCCGGCTTTGCTTTTCTGTCATAGATTTTCTTTATGCGCTCTTGCAACTTAAGAGTATTTTGAAGAACCTCCTCCCGTGTCTGCTGTAAATGAATCATTTGACTAATCCGCCTTTGCATTGGATCCTCCTCGCCACTAGTTTCTTGAAGCAACTTTGCCACCGGAATACTAAGTGAAGTAGGAAACACCGCATCTGTCCCGTAAACTAGTTCAAAAGGTGACATACCAAGTGACTTTTTCTGACTTACACGATCAGCCCATAATGCATTTACTAACTTTTTGTGCCAGCTCTTCTTATTGTTTTCCAGCAGTTTCTTTATGATGTTTACCAAAGATTTATTCGAAGATTCAGCCAGCCCATTTCCTTGCGGATGATAAGCGGTTGAATGCCCCAAGTTGATGTTATATTTGTAGCAAAAATCAACCATCCTCTTTGATTTAAACGCTGCTGCATTATCTGTAATCAACTTATGTGGACAGCCGAAACGTGACAATATGTTATTTTCAAGGAAAGAAATAATTACCAAGTCCGTGGCCTGCCGGGTGGGAATGGCTTCAATCCATTTCGTGAAGTAATCGGTGGCTGTTAATATCCATCGATGCTGTCCGGAGGATGCTGGATGAATTTCGCCGATGAAATCTAAGCCCCACTGCTGAAATGGTGCGCTGATTTCAATGGGTTTGAGAGGCAAGGGCTGTAATTTCTGCTTTCCTTGAAAAATTTGACATTCATGACAACTCTTGACTGCTTTATATACATCTGAAAACAATGAAGGCCAATAAAAACCTGCCCTTAGGATCTTGTTTGCCGTGGTCTTCCAAAACAAGTGGCCCCCGCAGTCACCTTTGTGAAAATCCTCTACAGCTCTCTTAGCTTCCTCCTCGACCAAACAATTCAGCAATATGCCACCGGGGTCTTTCCAATATAGTGCAGATTTGATGATGCAAAATTTGGCAGCCTTTAACTTCAATGTCCTAGCTTTGTTTCGAGGCATCCCGGGAGGTGAAGACAAATTTTGAAGCACATATACAATATCAGCATACCAAGGAGAGGAAATAAAGATATCAGATACCTGTAGCGCTGAATTTTCTTCATCTTCGTCGGACAAGGCAACAATCAAATTAATGTCTAGGACATGGAGATTTGTTTCAGCCATCAATTTAGCGAGACCTTGGCCCTTGATCAGCTTGGTAGGCTTAATTTCCACATCATACTCCAATAGTGCAGCAATCCACTTACCCTGTTTTCCTTCCGGTTCCGCTTGTACCAAAACATCTTTAACAGCTGCGTTAGGAACATATGCCAAAATGTGGGAATTCAGTATGTACACACGGAAATCTTTCAAGGCTTTTACCAGCGCCAATGCTTGTTTTTCAATGATATTATACTTCAGCGCTCCGTCCCTTATAATACGACTGAAAAAAGCAATGGGCTTCTCAACTCCATCTCTCTTTTGCATCAGCACAGCTGCCAATGTATGCTCAGAAGCAAATGAAAATAAAATAAAATCTTGTGTATAATCCGGGCTGATTAGAGTTGGGGCTGAAGATAAAATTAACTTTACCAAATTGAAAGACTTTACCGCCTCTTCGGTCCATTTGAGCTGGCTGTCCTTTTTAAGCATGTTAGTGATTTCTCTAAGGTGTTCGGCAAGATTCGGAATAAAGCGACGCAGAAAATTCAACTTGCCATTAAAGGACTGAATCTCTTTCTTGTTTCGGGGCTGCTCTAATTGCTGAATAGCTTCCACACGTGCAGGATCTATACGAATGCCATCTTTGGAAATGATGTGGCCCAACAACTTGCCTTCACTCATGGCAAAAAGACTCTTCTTTGGATTCAATGAGATACCATATTTTCTGCACTTTTGAAACACCATTGTTAAATGATACAAATGTTCTTCATCAGATTTAGAAAACACAGTTAAATCATCAAGATAAATGACCAAAAAGACATCCTTCTCATTAGCAAAGGCCATGTCCATCGCCCGCTGAAAGGTGGCACCTGCATTTTTCAATCCAAATGGCATCTTGGCATAATGAAATGTTCCCCATGGAGTAGTGAATGCAGTCTTGTTGCGGTCATCTTCATGCACCAAAATCTGATTGTACCCGGAATAACCATCAAGTAGCGACATCCTTGATGCCCCAACTACCCGCTGCAATATATGATCCATCTTGGGCAGCGGATAATTGTCCTTTAGCGACACCTTATTCAGATTTCTAAAGTCTATACACAAGCGGATCTCACCGGTCTTCTTTCTCACGGGCACCAAGTTGGAAATCCAATCGGAAAATCTGATTGGCACTATAATTCCAGACTTGTACAACCTGTTAACTTCTTTCTCGATCAATGGCAGTAACTTAGGATTAATTCTTCTCAACTTTTGTCGGAAAGGCTTTTGATTTGGCTTTATGGGAATGGTATGCTGAATGATACTTGTGTCATAAGTTTTCAAATCTGAATAATCCCATGCAAAAACATTAGAAAATGAAGACAACAATCTGATATACTCTTTCTTTACCTTTGGCGACAATGCTTTCGATAGTTTCACCATCTTCGGATTTTCAGCTGTTCCAAGATTCACTTCTTCGACACCTTCTTCCGTTGGCCTCAAGGTTGGTTTGCGGGCCACATCATCTTGATCGAACAACTCTTCCAAAGGAATTAATCCTTTAGGAATGAAATTGTCTTTAAGCTGCAATACATCCATTTGATTTACTTCCTCAGGTTCTGTGTCTATGGAGATGTCTTTAAACTCACCTTCAACTTGCAGAAAATCCTTGATTTCCTCATCATCTTGGAAAACTTGCCAACATCTTTGATTGTCTGGGACTGTAGGACGGTGCTTCACATAAATCTCAAACTTATTGCTGGAATTCATGGGGAATTTTAGATTACTTGCTGCCTTAGCCAATGCATCCGCAACACCATTTTGGATACGGGGCACACATGTCAAAGTATGTTCAGAAAACAGCTTCAAGATATCTAGGACATCATTTCGATATGCTCGCATACGAGGATGCTTGGCCTGAAACTCACCTTTCACTTGCTTTATAACCAGCTCAGAGTCGCCATATACTGCTATCTTCTTTGCCTTCAACTTCCGAAGGATTTTCAGGCCAGCAATGAGAGCCTCATATTCCGCCTCATTGTTTGAACAATCAAATGCCAATTTGTAAGAGCATACTCGTACCTTGCTTGGGACTTTGTTTCGGACAGAAAATGGACTTCGAATCCACACACCTATACCAGCACCATCGCTGCCCACAGCGCCATCAAAATCCATGGTCCAAAGACCATCCTCATCATCTTCTAAATGCTGAAATTGTGATGTCTCTGCATTTTCTGTTTGCTGCCCGTTCATTTCAGCTGTTGGCTCCATGACAACGGACCTTTCTTCACTTTCTTTTCTCAAAATTTCTCTAAAATTTTCTGTAATGTCTGGTATATCTTCTGCTTGAACCAACTGACTATCTATCTCATTAAAATTATCAGCAAACAAAACAAACGATTCCAAATCTGTATGTACATAATTTATAGGATGATTCACTGGCTTTTCCTTACTAGTGATCATGTATTTCATCTTTTGCTCCCTATATAACTTCCTCATCTGACCAAAGACCGGGATTGTAGCATAAGAAAAATCAAGCTGAAGTGTACCTTTGAGCTTGGCTCCCCAAGATCTCGAAAGCAACATGCCGAACTACGGAGGAATATCCGCCACCACCACATCCATCAAAACATTCTTTGCTGGGATTTGATCTAGGCTCACCACCAAGTCCTTGATCAAACCAATACATTTTACCCGGCTGGAATCAAATGAATACAAATCATGATATTTCCTTGTGATGTCTAGTCCCAGCTTTTCCATAATTGCTTTCGGCATCAAATTATGCGAAGCTCCCGAGTCAAACATGGCATTATGTAAAACATACTCATGCAATCGTAAACTGATATAGAATGGAGGAACATCACTTTCGGGAGACTCACCATTTAAAGCAGGCCCAAAAATCAATTCCGGCTGATCATCTTCTACATTCACCGTGTCTAGCATTGGATCAAAATTCAACATCTTGGAGATTTGGCCTCGGTAAGTGCTGTTCTTCATGATTTCCGTCAAAGGAATGGACACTTTCAACTTTGAAATTTCATTCTCCAAACTGAAAGCTGAAACCTTCTCACCTTCTTTAGCCGGAACTTCTCTTTTTTCAACTTGCTCTCTCGGTGTACTTGCTGGCTGATCTAACTTGCTTGCTGATGATGATTGACCTACTGAAGGATCGCTTATGTCTTTTCCTTTTGTCTGTGGGGAAGCTGAATCATTCTTTGCTGAAGTATCTTTCCTTTTCTGAATGGGATTTATGGGAACAGCTCGGTTTCTTAATTGCCTCTGCTGAGCGGACAAAGCATTGAGATATCCTCTTTGGTATTCCTCCGATTCTTCCTCAAGTACTGCCTCATTTGATAAGATATAATGCTCATCCTGATGTATGACTGAATTTCTCACAAATTCTTCTTCTTCTGTAATATAGGTAGGCAGATCATCAGGAGTGAAAAAGTGATTTTCCTCTCCCACCGTATCACCTTCATCCTCGGATTCTTGGCTAACAAAATTCTGCTGAAAAGGAGGTTTAATTTGCTGCTAAACTGCTGCCTCTTGTGCTCTTGTTTCACGCTGTTTGATTCTATATTGTGGCTGCTGTGGACCTCGGAAATTAGGATTACGGATCTGAGGTTCTGGCTTGCTGAGATGAGTATGTTCAAGTGCCCTTTCAATCTTTTCAACCTTACGGAGGAGCTGATCTGATGTAGAATCTTCCTCTTTGATTGTGACTCGCTTTTCCGCCTTCATCCTTGCTCTTTTATCATTCAAATTCGCTTCAACACTAACAAAAATTTTCTGCATATCCTCCAACGTAGGCGGATCTCTATCTCACAATGAATAAGCCATCTCTGGATCAAAGCCATCCGGGAATTTGAGGAGCGCTGATTTTCTTGACGGTCTCAAATCATCGGGAATAGCATTGTAAACTGTATTAAATCTGATAATGTAATCTTGAATGGACTCACCATGATTACGTTTGAGGTTGTTGTATTCGGCATTAATCTGAAGCGGATCCTTTCTGATTTCCCATCGATCTAGAAACTGCCTCTGAAGTGCCTCTAAGGTAGCAATGCTCCGGGCTGTGAAACCTCTGAACCACTTTCTTACTTCGCCATCAAATGTTTGTACAAACAAACGCATAGTTACATCCTCTTCATCTATCTCATATAGATCAAAGAAAGTCGTCATTTTGTCTATATGTTGCTGAGCAGAAATACTCTGTGGAGTGCCATCAAACATGGGAATTTTACTCTGATAATCGGCTGGCATATCATGCAGATTTTGGGGAAGAGCAAGAGAAGCAAATCGGGCAGCCATTGCTTTAGGTAGATTGGGTCTAGGAGTAGCAGGTGGAGTAAGTGTAGCCGTAGTATGAGGAGTATGAGGAGGAGAAGTGGTATGGGATGTAGAGGGCGAACCAACTGTAGATTCCGGATAAGTGATTATAGGAGAAACAAAAATAAAAGGAGGATTGGAATGCTCATAAGCCGTGATAGTGGATCCAATATGAACAGATATAGTTTCAACGAACTCAGCAAGATTTGTAGCGTGAATATCTGACTGAAGAGATCTTAGGATGAAATTGTCAACCAATTTATTGTGTCTCTCGATTTCAAGGGCAGCTGCAAAATCAGGGTTGGGAACTAGAGAATCAAGTGCACTTTCAGATTTGGTTTTGAACAAGGACAACTCAAAACTCTCGTCAAAATCAATGTCTTCAAGATACTCAAAAACAGCTGGACATGAATGAGATTTGAATATATGACCAGAATCTAAAGCCAGTTTGGATATCAAGGAACAAATAGCCAATCAGGCTGTGAAAACTCTTAACCAATCATCCAAAAGTTTAGAGTTTGCAAATATACCGGGGTGAAATACAATCGAGGTGGCTGTATTCACAAGCTCACGGAGATTGACTGAAGCAGCGTTTATCTACTTGCGCTGATGCAAAGCAAGAGCGTTTTCGAAGGCTACCTGGCATAACTTCAGGCTCCATCTAAGACTTATGAAACAAACACATCAATCAACAAAAAATTTGTTCTCCCCAGTATGGTCGCCAATATGTTAGCACTTGAAATTTCACCTCAGGCTGAAAAAGGTAAACTCCAAGGCAACATCAAACCACTTAGCCTCGTAGCTAGCCCTACGGGGCAGGAGAGGGCTCTCTCCGGTCTATCTCGGCAAAGATCTTCAACGGGCAGAGATAACCAATAAAGAACACTGATTTTAGGCTAGTAAACTGATAAAAAAGGTTTGATTTGGGATTTTTAGGGTTTTGGTGGAAAATTGGGGAAAGGCAATTTTGGGTGCGGGGATTGGACACAGTTTTCGCAGGGGGTTCTTTGGGGCAAGGTAGGAGACTGTATTGATGCCTTTGAAAGATTTGGATAGATGAGAATGACTGGTGAGGAGCTAAGGAGAGCAAGCAATCACCTTGAATTCTCCTTAAACAGTTGAAAACATTGATATTAAGCAAACTTAAAGGCAGAGCATAGCAACAATGAATTCTACCTTAACACTTCATTTGCCTAATTTGCAGAAGAAAAAGTAAGAAGATGATTCACATAAAAACCTTACAAGTACAAAGAGAAACACACCATCAATACATGTAACCACAGGAATCCCAAAAAGGACCGCAAAACCCTGGTCTTCCTTTACCAAAAATTGCAGAGATACAATGAGTAATACAATAGAAGCTTTCTCCCTCAAGAGTCCAACCATGAAAATGACCAAGAAAGTACATAATATAGGCAATCTAACATCTTTCCTTGCCTCTAGGGGTCGAGCTCACTATCCTAGGAGCTGTTTCAACCAATTCTAAACTGAGCACTGAAAACTAGGCAGTCAAAACAACTTGCCTCTATAAGCTAGGAAACAAATTCATTCATTAAATTTTTGCCTATCTCATGAATGAATCTTCTAGAAGAGATAAATAAGTGTCAAAATATCATAAAATTACATCATTTACAACAAGGAGGATCAAAATTTACTCCAAAAAGTCAAATCCAGTCAAAACTGCGTTTTGCTGAGCTGTAGGTGAATTTCTGTGAAAACTCCACCAACACGTCGCGCGCCGCGCGCGACCCTTTCGATGGGCAACTCCATTTCGGGAAAACTCAGCATTTTTGGATTTTTCATGCAAAGATACACATGCTCAGCAATTACCAAGAGATTTCATTAAATTTTGAGCCTCCAGAAGGTCAAAAAACAAGCAAAAAATGACTTTCTGCCACCTTTTTGACACACAGGAAGAAGTCTTGGGAGATTGAAATTTTGGAGGGGCAAATGGCCACAAAATTCAGAAATTCCACTTGGGTTGGAAAGTAGACATCCATACCTTTCCAACAAGCCCACTTTTACCTCATTTGGACACCTGGAAGTGCCTCAAAAGCAGCTCCAAAGGCGCGCGATGTTTTCAGGATCAAGGCGCGACGTGTTGGGCAGTTTTCACAGAAATTCACCTACAGCTTAGTAAAACGCAGTTTTGACTGGATTTGACTTTTTGGAGTAAATTTTGATCCTCCTTGTTGTAAATTATGTAATTTTATGATATTTTGACACTTATTTATCTCTTCTAGAAGATTCATTCATGAGATAGGCAAAAATTTAATGAATGAATTGGTTTCCTAGCTTATAGAGGCAAGTTGTTTTGACTGCCTAGTTTTCAGTGCTCAGTTTAGAATTGGTTGAAACAGCTCCTAGGATAGTGAGCTCGACCCCTAGAGGCAAGGAAAGATGTTAGATTGCCTATATTATGTACTTTCTTGGTCATTTTCATGGTTGGACTCTTGAGGGAGAAAGCTTCTATTGTATTACTCATTGTATCTCTGCAATTTTTGGTAAAGGAAGACCAGGGTTTTGCAGTCCTTTTTGGGATTCCTGTGGTTACATGTATTGATGGTGTGTTTCTCTTTGTACTTTTAAGTTTGTTATGTGAATCATATTCTTACTTTTTCTTCTGCAAATTAGGCAAATGAAGTGTTAAGGTAGAATTCATTGTTGCTATGCTCTGCCTTTAAGTTTGCTTAATATCAATGTTTTCAGCTGTTTAAGGAGAATTCAAGGTGATTGCTTGCTCTCCTTAGCTCCTCACCAGTCATTCTCATCCATCCAAATCTTTCAAAGGCATCAATACAGTCTCCTACCTTGCCCCAAAGAACCCCCTGCGAAAACTGTGTCCAATCCCCGCACCCAAAATTGCCTTTCCCCAATTTTCCACCAAAACCCTAAAAATCCCAAATCAAACCTTTTTTATCAGTTTACTAGCCTAAAATTAGTGTTCTTTATTGGTTATCTCTGCCCGTTGAAGATCTTTGCCGAGATAGACCGGAGAGAGCCCTCTCCTGCCCCGTAGGGCTAGCTACGAGGCTAAGTGGTTTGATGTTGCCTTGGAGTTTACCTTTTTCAGCCTGAGGTGAAATTTCAAGTGCTAACATATTGGCGACCATACTGGCGACCATACTGAGCGGCTTGGGTGTTGGGATTATACGAGGATTTCCACAGCACACCTCGAGAGGGTGGCCGCGTAGCAGAATTAGGGTTAGGGCACTCGATTTGCAGAGGGCCAGAACTTGGGGTGGAAGAAGAAGGTGCAACTTCTTTTTCTTTCCCAGCTGCCGGAGCTGGAGTTTGATAATCTTTTGATTGGGTAGCCACATTAATGGGCGTGCTCATCATGAACACTTGAGATCCAGAGGAAGTAGATCGGGGTTGGTCTACCATCTGAGTCTGCTGAGACGGAAATGGCTCTTTAAGGACAGTAGGGGTCCCTTTGAGCAGGCGACTAACTTCGGATCATCATGGAAAATCCTTAGTATAGTGATCCTCCTCGCAAATGAGGCAGGGATACTTAGGTTTCTGTTGTGAAGATTCGCCAACAGATAATTTGGGAGGACCCTATTTTGGGGCATCGGCTTTAGCTTTTCCTTTGCCTTTCTTTTTTCCTTTCGAGGATTTGTCTGCTGCAGTAGACTGGATAGTGTGGACCTCTAAGGTTTTACCAGGGCCTGGTGGATTTTGAGATGAACTATTAGGAGCAGCATTCGAGACCGACTTCTGTTTGGAAGAAGTTTTAGTAGGGGTCTAGGATACTGAACCAATAACTCCATCAATGGGAGGAATAACTGGTGACTTTGATGCTGCGGGATCAGATGATGGCTGCAGAGCATTGGGTAACAACTCGTATAAGGTGCCAGATTGAGAGTAAACTAGATCCAAGTACTAGGCACGGGCAATGGCTTGCTCTTCAGTGACGCATCCACCCATAGCTATATCGTGAGCAATTGGGGCTATGAATGATTTGGTAAACCATTAAGTGAGCAACTGATCAGCTATCTCGAACTTGATCAGGCGACATCTACATCTCCATTCATGGATATGATCAGAGATGTGTGTTGTAGTGTCTTGCTTAAGTGATGTAAGAAAATAGGTGCCAATTTCATAATGAATCGACAACAAGAAATGCGTGAGGAAAGCCATGGCTAGCGAATTGAAGTCATGGAAAATACTTTGAGGTAGCTCAATGTACCATTTCACTGCGACACCCATGAGGGTTCGTTGGAAAAGATGAAGATGAATGGAATCATCCACATATGAGTTTGACGAGCACTAGAGGTGATATGTCATCACATGGGCTTGAGGATATTCTTTAGATTTTCCATCAAACTTTGGGCAATCACTTGGTATCTTAGATGACACCAGAGGCCAGTACGGTGAATGAAGAATTAGATCATTCATAAGACACGATACATCTGACAACTCAAGTGTAGCCAAGAAAGGTAATTGAGTGTTAAAAGGCATGGGAGGTCGATAAAAGGGCCCATAGGTAGGAGACCATCCCTGCTGGTAAGGATTTTGGCCCCACAGTGGGGGATTTTGGTCATATAGCATCTGAGGCTTCCCCCATTGCGGATTACCTTGACCAAGGGGAGGATTCAGACCTTGAATACCTTGAAACTGTCCATGCATAGGTTGCTGATAGTCAACGTATAGGTTAAAAGGCTGCTAAGCCTGTTGACCTTGGATATATGGGTATGGGACTTGTTGTCCTGGAACATAGGGCTGTTGGGCCTGTTGTCCTTGAACAAGAGGGTTCTGGACCTGCAGTCCTTGGGCATAAGGTTGATACACTTGTTGCCCTTGGACGTAGGGGTTTTGTACTTGGTGCCCTTGGCCGACAGGATTCTGAACCTGTTGACCCTGGACAAGAGGATTCTGCACCTGCTGCTGTAGGACTTGACCTTGACCCTGGGTTGACCTTGTTGATATGTATACAAGGGTTCCTGTTGCCCTGGTTGGTTTTGTTGTTGCAAGGGCTGACCTTGCAGTTGCAAAATTTGTCCCTGGGGCTACAGAGGTTGGCCCTGCGAGAGTATGGGTTGAGAGGTATGCAGAGCATATTGCATTTGCTGCTATGCGGCCTGCTGCAACTGTTGAAAGGACTGACCTTGCGATTGTTGTAGGTGACCTTGCTGCAGGATAATCTGCCCTTGCTGTTGCGCGGAAAGCCCTTGCTGCAAAAAAGGTTGCCCTTGTGGTTACAAAGGCTATCCTTGCTGTTGCAAGGGTATTTGAACAGTGCTCAAGAAATTACCGAACTGAATCTGGTCGTAGCTAGGCTGGATGTACTACCCAAGTTGGAGGGTGTAAGGTTGATTAACCAATCCTTGAGAACCATATGGAACATAAGGATTTTGGTATTGGACTTGAGCCCCATAGGGCTGTTGATACTGAACATTGCTCAATCCAGACGGACCACCAGGATTCTGAACCTGTTGGTACTGGACATTGCTTGATCCAGTAGGGTCAACAGGGTTGTAAATAATACCAGAAGAGGGCTAGTTTATACCAAGCATGTGAGCTTGCGAGCCGCTCACATTAGTGCCACCTGACACCATAAAGACATTCAGGTTCTGCCCCCCAGGCGGTGGCACTATCTGGCCACTGACTAACAGGACAGAAGAACTGGCGGAAACAATCTTTGAAACCGCCTGTTGTGACTGATGTGTAACTGGGATTGATGATACAAGAGTGTTTGGGATGGTGGGTTGCACTGGGACTGAAGTAACAACTAGTTGGGAAGTCGTGTTCGTGACGAACAGACCTGATGTAGGCCTGACGCCTGACGCCCAAACAAAATTATGGTAGAGTGATGAGGCACTAGGTGTGCCTAAAACTAAGTGTCCCAAAGACACATAGCCGGGTGGAAAACTGGTGGGAATACCTTCCGAATAAGGGAATCCCTCGGGAGGAAACTGCAGTTGCAATTCTTCTCCCTCAATAGTGTGTGGAGTAGAAACTTCAGACTCATTCGGAGAAGTGACTGGAGCATCGCCTTCGGGTTCCATGTCTAAAAACAAATGACGACGAATGGCTGAATGTGTACTGGGGGATAGTTCCAAAGGAACACCCGGTTGGTCGTACAGACTGTAAGGACACTGCGGTGATATCTCAACAACATCAAACAGAGGGTTCGGAGGATAGATAACTAGTCCAAGCTGACCGTCAGTGGTCGACGAGTTCTCTGGAGTTCGAACGAGATTATCTGGAGATTCCGGGCCAAGATCAGCAGATGACCCTGAATTGAAAGTAGGCAGAGGACGAGATGACAATGGTTGAACACTCAAAACAATTGCAAGTTCAACATTTTGGTCCTCAAGTGACTCTGGTAACTTAGGAAATGGCTCCTCAGACAATCTTTCAGACGGAGGAGAGGAAGAGGAATTGGGTGAACCAGATGGTTCAGCCATGATGACCTTGTCTTAGTCGATAGAACAAATAACTTCAAGGCTTTAAAAATGTCCTTTTAAGGGAACTCACGATTTGGTCAAAAAGACTAATAGGATGTTTTGGACCGTGGGCAATCAATTATTAAGATGCATAAAAGACTGATGTTCTTTCATTTTTAAAGAGGTGACAAAGAAACAAAGATGATTTTATCACTTTCGATTGGAAACGAGCTCGAAAGGACAAGTGCTCGAATGATCTTTTAAGTTTAATGAGTCAAAAATATCAAATGACTACTCTGGCTGATCTAGGTAAACATGATTACCAGGCAACAGTGAACTGTAGAATACCTCCTGGCGAACCAAGAAATACGAGCAGGCAATCTCCCCGAATGCTGTGTTTCGTTTATCATGTTCACAAGGCGGCCGAATCGGCTTCCTAAGGATAAAAGGATTGCAACCTAGTGGGGTCTCTCATTATATACTCGATGGTATGGGGAGCATAAATCTATGCTAGCACTGTCTAATGCCGAAGCTAACGGCAGCTGCTAGGTTTACAGACGTCAGAACATGTCTTTAGCGTAGACCTTCTAGATATGATTTTTAATTTCAAATGCGCCTTAGGTTAATTGAATTCATTTTAGAGTTGATCTTGAGTTAAGTTTCAATTTTTAGGCCTTAGCGATGCTACTCGAAAAACCTAAAATGAAACTAAATGGGATAAGACCCTTTCAATTCGATGAAATGCTTACACTAGAGAGGGTAGAAACTACTCAATCAAATGTAAACAATCAAGCAACTGAAAATGAAACGATCTTTCACTACACTTTTTCAAAAAATAAACTAATGAAAAATGGATTCCAATCCCTAATTTCTTGACAAGCACTTATCTATCAGTCCTTTTGAATTGAAAAAAAAACTCTTCCTTTTTCAAATACTGATGCAATTCTAGTTTTTAAGAGATGCAAATCATAATGATGCAAAAAGCTAGAATTTCATATTTTCTCATGAAATAATGAAAAAAACTTTTTGCATACAATCTTTCAATGACATTTTTTTCAAGACTATGAGCTCTTTAAGCAGATGCAAACATGAAAAGAGAAGTTCATTCAGATCGATGAAACACCGACTTTACCAAACACAAGACCGACAATGTAATCTATGCCGGAAAAAGACGTTCAAACTAGTAAACAAAACTTTTTCAAACTTGTGCAAAAAGAGGTCAAAGTCGTAAGAGGGACCAAAAGCAAATGCAAGGAGAAAACACACCCACAACCGGACTTGATGAGTCCACAAGCTGCTGAATGGGCGACTAGCTAGATGCCCTAGTGTCGCTAGCCATTCAATGACTCGATCAATCAAACAACAAGATGACAAGCCAACAAGCAAGAAAAACCAAATGAAAAGTAGCTTCCTAATCAGGGAGAAAACAGTCAAAAGGGCTCACGAGGTCAAAAACACAAGAGAAGAACACACTGGCCAAGATTGGGGTCTAGCCCTAATCTTCACTTACAGGGATTGATGCGACTGCCTAACTGGCAACAAGCACCAGAGGCTAGTCGGCGTGACTGTTCCTCCACAATTCATGCTGGTTGGTGCAACTGTCAGCTGATTAGACGTGTTGTCCAAGGGAATTAAGGAATTTTTTTTTTTTTTGAAAACAGGGACCAGATCTGCTACTATGAATTTTAGACTTAGGCCAGTAAGCAGGAGAAAAGAAACAGAACCAAAGGGAAAACATGAAACTAGCAAAGTTCTCACGAAATCATGAAATCCAAAACAAACAAAAGATGGGATCTCCCTAACGGAGTCACCAATTTGTGGTGAAGTAAAATTATAAGTGCAGACACGAACGAATTCCTCTAGCCTGATAATGGGTCTAGCCACAACAGATACATTCTATGGAAGATTTCCTTAGATTAGAATCAATCAAGAGGGCCTACCTCTTGGTTGCTTATCCTGCTTGATGATGTCCTTGCTTGCTCACTCCAACAATCTCTCGCTTCCTTCTTCAAGCTCCTGAAACAAGTAAACAACAACAACACACAAACATAATAATAGACAAATTGCAATTCAACCTACTTAATGAGTTAAGAAGCATCAAGACACGAATATGTAATATTACAAAACATGTAAGAAATTAATCGATAGTTGCATATATTAATATCAAAGAGAGATTACAACCATTCATCTTGATGTCGCAGTCTTCCTCTGACAAGACTGGGTTCCCACACACTTCTGCTAGCATTCCATGATGGTTTCAAACAACAATAGTTTAAAGTCTCTTCCCTTTAGACTTCACTCCAAACCAAACACACTTCTCCCTCACACAACTAGATGGCTACAACTAGTAACAACTTGCTTATCTAATCAAAATAATATACTCACACTCAACTAACACTCTAACTAGCTTGTGCTTGGGAAGAAGGGAGGTTTATATAGGAAATATGGATGGGAGATGGATCCTCTTCTCATGGGAGAAGGACTTATCTCTTGAGGTAGTTCCATCATTATAGGGGAAAGGAGCCCAAACTGTCATCCTCGACCCCATCCAGCCAAACCATTTACCAGACTTCTGTTACGAAGCTTTTAGAACTGGAAGCTTTGGCTCTAATTTAAAAAACTTTTCATAACAAAACCGTCGCGACTGGAACACAGCTTAGTCTCACCAATCGGCGTGGGGGAGACAAAGGTCATTAGCGCTAACCTTGTAAACTGGGAAAAACAGATGTTTCAGGGGAAATGGTGCAAAAGGGAAATGATCTGCTCATGAAGAGGGACATAATGGGAGTTTCTTCATGAAGGCAAAGCATGCGGGGTTCATTGTAGAGGTGCTCCAGGATCAAGGAACAAGGCGTACAGGGACAGTGACAAAATGTTGTGTAACACACTTTATAACAACAGGGCATTCGACGCTTCATGTAACAGAGCTCCAATATCAGCTATTGCACATTGACGATTTTTCATCGGTGGCACTAAGTGCATATCGACGAGTTCAGAGAAAATTGCGATTAATAATCACCGATATCAGCAATCACATATCAGAGGTCCAAGGTACAATGTATATTGGCGATTAGAGGTCCTGTATGGCACATCAGCAGGCTCACATATTGGCAATCGCAACCACCCAAACATATCGCAAATCAACAATCGACGATTTCAACTGACCACTCTTAAGAAATTGCGGGAGGAATATGTCGATAAGCGTAAATCACTAGGAAGGGCCGAAAATGATTTGCAAAGGAAATCAATGAAAAACCAGGGGCAGGCGAGCCTTTTCTCTCTCCTCCAGGGGGCCACGTGGCAGAGTATTATTGGATCCGATAAAGACACGGTGGCGCTGATGTCAACATGATGTGGCAGTACAATGGACACGTGGCATGTAGATTCAATGTTTTGAGGGGTCATAAGGGGCCAAAACAGGTTGACACATGTCACCACTCACAAGGTGACACGTGGCAGTGGATGACATCACATCATAGATCACAAATCAGTGTTGCAGGTTGAGGCATGTTGTTACACAAAGTAAACCCTCCAATTGTGATCCACCGATAAAGGGGCTCCAATACTGTAGGTTTTAACCTTGTACAGAAATTACTTGCATACGAATTCTAAACATAGAAAATAAATAATGCGAGAGCATAACACATAAAACACATATACACAGAGATTTTCCCTTGGATCCCAAAACCGGGACTACCAGCTTGTTTTTTCATTATATTCCTTTCAATGTTATAATACATATTTATACATGCCGAAGCATCCAATACCATGGACCGAAAACCATCGCATCCAATACCATGGACCGAAAACCATCGTGTCCAATACCATGGACTGAAAAACCATCGCGTCCAAAAAACATGTGCAAAAATCATGCACAAAACCATAGGTGGGTCCGCCCAACCTAACATAGGGTCCAAAATCAAAATTTTCCGAGGCGCTGCCCTGGACCCCATAAAGTGGGGTTATGGGTACCCCTCAAACCCCCTGTTAACTACGTGGAAAGAATATAACACAACCCAACATTCTCCCACTTGTTGTTTTCTTTCCACAGGGGGCCACAAGAGAGCTTAGTCATTTTCCTAGCCCTGAAATGCCCATTGTCTCTCTACACCAAGAGAACTTCTCAGAGCTCACAGATTTTGTCAATGCATTTGCAGTATTCTTCAAAGTGTCCACCTTTACCAGCAACACCTTTTTGTCTTCTATCATATCCCTCACAAAGTGATACTGAACATCAATGTGCTTTGTCTTTGAATGATATGCAGGGTTCTTTGCCAAGAAAATTGCACTTTGGCTATCACAGTCTATCCTTATAGCTTCCTGTACTAACCCCATACTTGAACACAATCTCTGCAACCAAACTGCGTCCTTTCTTGCATGAGTGGCTGCCATGTATTCTGCCTCTGTAGTTGATAGTGCCACTACAGATTGTTTCTTACTCATCCAACTGACTGCACCTCCAAATAGGTTAAACACATACCCACTTGTAGATCTTCTATGATCTAGATCTCCAGCCTAGTCTGCATCAACAAAGCCACGAATATCCAACACTCTGTCCAATCCTGGTCTTCTTTGGTAGCACAGACTATAATCACTAGTGCCATGCAAATAACTAAAAACCCGCTTCAGTACTATCCAATGCTCCTTTCCTGGTTTTGACATAAACCTGCTCAATACACCCACTGCATGTGCAATGTCTGGTCTAGTATAGACCATTGCATACATCAGGCTATTGACTGCACTTGCATATGGAACACGGGACATGTCCTCTTCCTCTTCTTGTGTCTTGGGACATTGTTCAGCAGATAACCTCACACCTACAGGAATAGGAACCTTCACTGGTTTACTATCCTGCATATTAAACCTCTGCAGTATTGTCTCGACATACTTCCTTTGGTTTAACCAGAGCTTCCTCTTTTCCCAATCTCTTTTAATTTCCATGCCCAAAATATAGTTTGCAGCACCAAGATCTTTCATGTCGAATTTGGAGGACAATTGAGTCTTCAAATCCTGGATAATTTCTTTGTCATTTCCAACCAGCAACATATCATCCACATACAAGACCAGATAAATAACACAGTCACCAATTAATTTAAAATACACACAATGATTTGCTTTGCTTCTGGTGAAGCCAAGTCCCCGTATAAATGTATCAAATTTTTGATACCGCATCCTTGGTGACTAATTTCTGATACCGCATCCCTGGTGACTGTTTTAACCCATACAAAGACTTCTTTAACTTGCATACCAGTTCTTTCTTACCCTTCACCACAATGCCTTCAGGTTGTTTCATGTAGATCTTCTCTTCCAGATCCCCGTGAAGAAATGCTATCTTCACATCCATCTGTTCTACCTCAAAATCAGAAGCAGCAGCGATAGATAAAAGTAATCTAATAGAGGTTACCTTGGCAACAGGAGAAAAAATATCACCAAAATCAATTCCCAGCACCTGGGAATAACCTTTTGCTACCAACTGAGCTTTGTAATTCTCCACTTTTCCTTCTGCATTTGTCTTCTTTTTGAACACCCATTTGTTTCCAATGGTTTTCCTTCCAGCCGGCAACTCCACCAGATCCCAAGCATTATTTTTGTGCAAAGATGCCATTTCATCAACCATGGCCTCTTTCCAGAGTTTTCCATCCTCTGAATCTACTGCTTCCTTCACAGTTCTGGGATCATCATCAGTAATAGATAAAGCAAAATTTGAACAGGAAGTAGATGGACTATACCTTTCAGGCTGCCTTCTTTCTCAAACTGATCTTCTCACAGTCGGAGTTTGTGGCTCTTCATCTTCTGATTCATCCTCTGCTGTAGAGTCTGATTCTTCCTCCTTTAGCTCAAACTCTATCTTCTCAGGTTCCTTTGGTTGGACTTCATGTTTAATAACATCTTTCACCTCTCTGAACACCACATCTCGACTGTACACAACCTTCCTTGTTACTGGGTTCCAAAGCTTATAACCCTTCAAACCATCCTTATACCCAATAAAGATGCACTTTTCAGATTTACTATCCAACTTGGTTCATTTCTCCTTTGGAACATGTACATATGCATCACATCCAAATACCCTCAGATGTGAAAGAGAGGGTTTCTTACCAGTCCATACCTCTTGTGGAGTCTTATCCTCCAACGCTGATGAAGGTGACCTGTTGACTAGGTAACATGCAGTGTCTACCGCCTCTGCCCAAAATTCCTGTCCTAACCCGGCACCACTGAGCATGCTTCTTGCCCTTTCCATCAACGTCTTATTCATTCTTTCTGTAACTCCATTTTGCTGAGGTGTATATGGAGTAGTCTTCTGCCGTGTTATACCACACTTCTTACAGAATTCTTCAAATTCCTTACTGCAAAACTCTCCACCATTATCTGTCCTCAGCACCTTTATCTTCTTCTCTGTCTGGTTTTCCACCAGAGCCTTGAATTCTTTAAACCTGTCAAAGACTTCAGATTTCTTCTTAAGGAAATATATCCATGTATTCCTTGAGAAGTCATCTATAAATGATACATAGTACACAGACTTACCCAGTGATGGAACCTTCACAGGTCCAAACACATCACTGTGCACAAGCTCTAATATCTGTTTCGCCCTCTTACTTCCAGAGGGGAAACTCACCCGATTCTGCTTCCCATATACACAATTTTCACAGAAATCAAAATCCAGAGAGCTATTACTCATACCTTCTACCATACCTTTACCATGAAGTATTCGAAGGCCCTTCTCTCTAATATGTCCAAGCCTTTGATGCCACAACATGGTCCTCTCTCCAAAGACGACTAGATTTTCTGCTCCACTTTCAGGAACCACAGAACTGTTGCCCCATAAAAAACAGTGCTATCTTGCAGCTTGTACAGAGTTCCAGTTCGAACTCCCCACATCAATACCAATGCTCCCCAAACCATCTTGTAGGTATCCTTCTCAAACACTATTTTTACACCTGCATCATCCAGCTTGCTTATAGAAATCAGATTTCTGGCCAATGCAGGAATATGTAGAACAGTCGGAAGTGTTCTAACCCTTCCACCTTGCAACTTCAACTTTACTTTTCCGAGACCAATGATTCTAGCCTTCCTGTCATCCCCCAAGAAGACATCACCACCATCATATTTCTCATATTCACAAAACCACTCTCTATGGGGAGTGAAGTGAAAGGATGCACCTGAGTCAATCAACCATGCCTCATGATCTACATGTGTACTTGCAGAAGTCAAGTACACATCCCCACCTTCATCTGAGGTAGTTTTCGCCTCTGTAGAAGGAGCATCATCAGATCCCTTTCCTTTATTAGGATCTTTAGATTTACAATCCCTTTTGAAGTGCCCTTCCTTTCCACATTTCCAGCACACCACCTTTACAGGTTTTCCTGGAGATTTAGATCTCCCTCTAGATTTAGATCTCCCACTCGATGACTTATTTTTGTTTCTGTTCTGGGATGGTCCTCGTACAGACAAGGCATCACCATTTTGGCTCTCCATATTTTTTTGTCTCATCTCCTCCATTAGCAAGGATGAGACTATTTCATCAAAATGTAAGGCAGTTGCATTGCTACCTATTGCAATAACCAGACTATCCCACAAATCTGGTAGAGAACACAACAAACTAATGCACTTATCTTCATCTGAAATTTTAATATCAACAGATGCTAACTGACTTACCACAGTATTAAACGCATTCAGATTCTTTGTCACCAAGTCTCCATCTTTCATCCTTAGGTTATACAGCTTTTTCCGTAGGAACAGTTTATTCACCAGAGACTTAGATTGATACAAAGTCCCTAACTTGTCCCACAAAGCCTTTGTTGTAGCTTCCCCTGATACATTCAGCAATACTGAATCTAAGACATGCAATCATATTGTGCTCTTTTCCTTCCAATCCAACTTCTTCCATTCTTCATCGGTCACTCCCGTTGGTTTAGTACTTAGATCTACCGCGATCCATTGATCTTTATCCACCAACAGATCCTCCATCTTGAGTTTCCACAACTCAGAACTCTGACCATTAAATTTCTCGATCTCTATCTTTCCACCACTCGCGATCTTCTTTCACCAGCAGAATAGATCTCGCAGATCTCCCACTAAACAGGGTCTACCACAGGCCCGAGCACAACCCCTCAGCAACAAAGGCGTCCCCTTGAAGCCAAAAACAACTCCGATACCAAATGTAGGTTTTAACCCTGTACATAAATTACCTGCATACGAATTCTAAAACACAGAAAATAAATAATGTGAGAGCATAACACATAAAACACATATACACAGAGATTTTCCCCTGGATCCCAAAACTGAGACTACCAGCTTGATTTTTCATTATATTCCTTTCAATGTTATAATACATATTTATACATGCCGAAGCATCCAATACCATGGACCGAAAACCATCGCATCCAATACCATGGACCGAAAACCATTGCGTCCAATACCATGGACTGAAAAGCCATCGCATCCAAAAAACATGTGCAAAAATCATGCACAAAACCATAGGTGGGTCTGCCCAACCTAACATAGGGTCCAAAATCAAAATTTTTCGGGGTGCTGCGCTGGACCCCATAAAGTGGGGTTATGGGTACCCCTCAAACCCCCTGTTAACTATGTGGAAAGAATATAACACAACCCAATAGATACAGGGGCTAGCCCGTAGTCACATAAAGAGTCAAAGGAACCAAGGGCTAAGGATAGAGGGTGGTCGACGATCGACAATTGACGAAACTTGATATCACATCACTCCAAGTTAAGTCCCTGATTGCAAGTTGCTGATAAGAAACCTCCGATACAAGGGTTGGCCCTCAGTCACAATAAGAGTCAAAGAAACCAAGGGATAAGCATAAAGGGTGGTCGGCGATTGGCAAAAGACGAAACCTGATATTGCATCACTCCAAGTTAAGTCCGTGATTGCAAGCCGCTGATAAGAAACGTTTGATATAAAGGCTAAGCCCCAGGTCACAACCCTCGGTCCTATGATGCAGAAATACTGAAAGGGGCTAAACCATAGGGGGCCAAAGGAGATCGACGTTTGCAATTTTGCAGAGTTTGTTCAGTTTAAAACCCCTGATCTCTGAGCTCCGATACACTTGTATGATCGTTTCACTGGGCATACTGAGTTCCATTGGCCTGAGAAAGAATGTAAGAGGGGATGGATGAGTTGGCAGCTGTGTTCAAAATCTATTATGACCATCATGGGTGATTGCTCCCGCTTCCTGTAAGAGAAGAAGTGAAACTGTTAAGACCGAAAGTGACAAGGAACTGGCCGAGAGAGCATGAGGCATAATGTAGCAGAAACACAGTTGGACCAGAGGCCAACAAAGAGAGTGGCGTGGAGATATTTTTACAAGACCATCATTTCAGTTTCACTTGTTAATTCTATTTTGTTGTTTTTGATTGCTATTGTCATTCTATTTTATTTTCAAGAAAATGATCTTTCTATTGTAATAATTGGAGGCGACAGAGCCTACACGCTGAGACAACTAGTCATGCAGGCAGCTGGAAGCTCTAGCTTGAGATATTTTGTAATTTCCATGTTCTCCCTCTCCTTATAAAAGGGAGGAAGAAACACTTAGAAAGGGTTCTGAATCCTAAAGATTAACTACATGTTATTTATGAGACTGCATGACTTCAAGATTTGCATCTTTCAGAATATTAATGAAATGGTGGTGATTCATACATTCGAGTACTATACCTGTAACCTCTGAATCCCCAACCACTTTGTAGTAGTAAGAAATCCCCACAACACGATAACATCAACTCTGTTGTTAGTGCTGATTCCTCCCTCCCACCAGAAGTGATAATAGAAGCATGGTTTGCTTATTATATAAGCACCACATTTGCATCTTCTCTGTGAACATGCCCCTTAGAAGAAACCCATTGGAAATACCTTCCATATGTCTTTAAATATGATCTTCCTTCTTTTTCCCCGCCTCTTCATCGGTCCTATCTCATTGAAGTAAACCACAGTTTTGATAACATTCACACGAATCGAAGCTAATTTTTGCTAAAAAATAATAGCGTTTCTACTAAGCCAGATGATCCAAAAGATGTTCATTGGAAGGGAGTGTATTTATTTTAGAATTTGAACCAATAAAATATATAAGATCTTAATGACTGGAACTGTCGACTAGCTGTAACTTTAAAAGCATCTATAATCCTGTTCCAAATTGCCGCAACATATGGACAGGTTAGGAACAAATGATCCACTTCTCCAGGCCCCTTTAAGAATAGGTGACAGATATCAGGACCTACAAAACCCTAACGCTATAGGTTCCTCCATGTCAGTACACGGTTGTGTAAAGCCAACTAACTGAAGCACTTAAGCTTATATGGTAATTTCCAGTTCCAAGTGCTTGAAACCATCTGCATTAGTCACTTTCTTTTTCAGCGTTTGGCATTCTTTGGTATATTTCCTTTATCACCAGCTGCCCTTTTTTAACAGACCGTACCATAGCATGCAATCTTCTTTGGTAGTGATTGTAATGCCAACGTATCGCAGTAATTGAAGGTATGATTCCCACTCTGTAGCAAAATCTCCTTGTAAACCCAATTCCTTTGCTGATTTCCAACCCTAGAAATTAGTGTTATAATTGTGAACATAATATATCTAATGAAGGAATTAAATACCTCTATAATGGATAAAATTGAGCAATTGAGATGATAAGGAATGGTTCCCTATAATACCCTTCATTACGTTTAGACCAACCTCAATCTTAGAACCATCACCAACTTCCCAACGGGTGAAAGCCATCAACCAATAAAGATTTTTCAACATGCTACACCAAATAGCAGACCCATAATATTTCCTTCTTACCCCATTCCAGAGCCATGTGGAAAATGATTATCCATACATATATTTATCTCTAACATTGACGGAACAGAGGCCGAAACCAATCATTTCCCTCCACATATTAAACGTTTTCATTTATGAAAGCTTATGACTCAGAGGCATGTCCAAGCATCACACATTTCTTGTTGTGTAGTGTAATGATATTTGGATCACTTGAGAGTGAAAGGTATCATCAATGTGCTTTTCTTTTTCCCTTTTTCGTCATGAATAGCGAAGAAAGTGATTCTCGAGATCAAATGCCCTCGTAGGAGAAAAGTAAAAGCATCAAGATTGAGAAGTCTCATCATAATTCCGAACATTAATAGCTAAGGAAATTAAAGGAGTTGTAACGAAAGAAAAGGAATAAATTTATTTAATGGAGTTGTAAAAAATGAAAAGAGTCATAATTATGTAAAAATTGTAATAATGAACATGTTTAAAAAAAGAAGAGAGGCCGAAAATGATAAAAATAAGTTTTATATATGTTTTGTTTGGAGAAAAAATGGTAAAAGTGTTATGACTGAGGAGTATCATTATCTTAGAGATTATCTAAAATAAATTGTAAAAGTGAACGAGTTTTTAGAAAATAAATGAAAAAGAATAAATTTTGTATATATGACTTATAGAATGGAGCGGTAAGGCGAGCAAAGGATTATACTTACGCTACTTATATATAAAAATTAAAAAAATGTATTATTATATCTTTTATATATATATATATATATAAAAGTTAAGGCATTTTATATTAATCAAAATCAGTTTTATATGGATTTACAAGGGATTATCAGAGTGATATGGAGGATGCAACATTTCTCATTAGTCCATCTCATTCTTCTAGACCAACTAAGACTCAAATCCCACTTAGAAACAAAGAATACATAACTCAAAAAACATTAAAACCAAGGCCAAAACTAGCCTGCAACGTTTCCCAACAAACCCACTCAAAGATAGCTAACGTAATTTCCAAAAACCATCGTCACCAACATTCTATAATTCACGAGGGGTCTGCCCAGAAAACATATAACTAAACCAAATTTTTGTGATCCATTTACAAAATAAGCATGCTAAGAAAAAAAACCATGAGATAAGCGCCACGACCGACCATAAAACATACAAAAAGGGGAAGAAAAGAGTTGAGACATGCCACCAGAGATACCAAACATCCATGCTAACGAGTCAAGAGCCCTCACACAAAACTATCAAGTTGCACCTCCACCCAAAAAGCACTCTATTCATTCTCAGAAGAAGAAATATTGGCTGGAGCCCTCACACTAGAGCCAGGTGGATCAATCATATCTCCCCCATTTGATTCACATGCAAAGTGGCTTTCTATATGAGCCAACTGAGAGTCGATTATACCTGAATAGAACTGTTGATTCCTAAGCATTCTCTTGACGTCATCTAGAGATGCAAAAAATTGTACTTCTCAACTTGTTTTTCCCTTAGGACTAGACCTCACAAGGTCTCCATTTTCCAATGAGAGCCATGTAGTTTAGGTATTGTTTCTTCTTGCCCCTAGTATGCCTATGGTCAAGCATCCAACCCGACATATTCTCCATGAGCTCTGAATCAGAAAGGGATTTTCTTTCAACCCCCTCCCGTGTCTATAACTTTCAAATTTCTCTATGCATTTTCAGCGGAACAAGATTGAAAAGCATGCCATTCGAGTCATGAGAGAAGAGCCTAGCCCCATGCCACCCTTGTTGGACTTGGCCACTACCTCCTCATCTGCTCTTCCCTCTCTGCCTTGGCAACATAGTTAAATCAAGGGCGAACTTCCAACAAATGATATGAGTCCTCTACCTACAAAAGAACACAATAACGAATGAGACACAGCACCAACAAGACCCAGGAACCAACAAACTGAAACATCATAGAAGTCTAGACATTAGACCCATACTCCACAAATGACACATCAATTGAGACAAAGGAGAAACTATCTCCTCCCTAAAATTTTCACCATTAACCATTGAACCCAAGAAAACCAACGAAATGACTAACATATTGTGAGACACAGTGAACCACATCTACCCTAAAAAATTTACTGTCCAAATCTTATCCAAACTAAGAATACACCAAACCCTGCAAAGCCATTGTAATTCACTTTAAACTAGAGTCAAATTCTTTAGATGGCATCTTGAGTGATGGCTATAGACCAACATTCGAGAAAGAATTGACATGAGTGCTCGGATTAAAAATATAGACTAGACTTGGGAAAGACACATAGCTTCATACCCTAGACCTCCAAGCCTAGACACTATATCCCACCAAAAGAAATAGACCAAGAATAATAGGGATATAACTTGAGAATTATCTTCTCAAAGAAGACTAAAAATCCACAACGACCTTTCTAGACAAAAATCCTCGAGCATCCAAGCACATGAATAGATGTTCAAGAAGCCCAACACATTCACCCTAAACTTACACATGCATTCACACCCCACTCTCAGGCTTTCTAATCCAGACACCAACCACAACACGATGGGATTTACACCTTATAACTTAACCAAACTGTAGAACTAGGAGGTCGAGGACCATCCCTTGACTCCTCTCCATTCACTATAGACTATCCCATTGTACATCTAAGCCAATTAATAGAAGCATTGTGCCCATTTTTAGACTGCATGCACATGCATGCAAAGGCAGGTCGTGGCTTGCCCCCATTAATGCTTGATACACACTATAACCACCCCTCCCACATTTACCCAATTTCATAAGCTCGACAGGGTAAACATGATACGAGTTCCACTATGACATGACCAAACCTCCCAATTCTAGTTAACGAGGTGGGGCCTATAAACTGACCACAAACTGACATCCTATAGGGACTACAAATCACCCAGGAGTTGAAGAAACATCCTAGGTGGTCAATCCCTGAGTTGGAACCTCGTTTTATTGACCTAAACCCATAACTCCATCCTTCACAATGCTTCCATGTGGTTATGAGGCTCCAACTGCACTCATAAGCCTAGTTGTTAGCGGTTATGACCTAAATTCTTCAGTTCTGAGCATGCAATCTTGAGATTTGTGCCATATTTTTAGGTCAGCCTCCAGACCACTACCCAGAATTTCTTGAAACTTTCCATAATGCAGTCAAAGGTACTGACGATGCTAGTCAATCAAAATCAAGCAAGAACTTGACCAAAAGATGCCTGATCCATAAAAATCATTCTTTAAAACACTTGCAAAACATAGAAGATACAGCTCATGAATGCATATTTAATCATAAGAGTTTGATATTCATTTGAGAATCACCAAGAAGGCTCTAAACCTTCTCTAGCTAGTTGCAATAACACTTGTTAGTCCATATATTCATCAACCAATCATATATTCATCAAACATGTCAAGAGCCATAGATAATACACATCATATAACTAATATATAACCACAAAATAACTAACATAGAGTGTTATAGGTCATTTTGTCACATCCAATCAAATGGCCCCGAAACTAGATCAATCAACATCTAATGACACTTTGCACTCATCCACTGCAAATCCTAGAACATATTCTCTCTCAAAAGTCCCAAATTTATGGGTTTAACAACTTCAAACCCTCATTTTTGGACCCATCACACTTTCCCTTTGAGCAACCTGCACTGTTGCATGTTGCACATTGAGTAATTGCGCTGATCAGTGGATGTTACCTTTGCTGCAAGTGCGATGGCCTCTAGAATTCAGTAGAAAATAAAAATAATTTCAAATATGCTCTTTCCAAAAACTTCCAAGGTGGTTTTAACAATTTACTATTGATTAATATCTCTAACTCCTACTCTTGAAGTCTTATCTCTTATCCCTAGATCTTATCCTCACTCATATGTGGATCTAAGTCCTAAATTGGTAAATCCCAAACCACCCCATTTACCCTATAATTTTTTTGCCTTCCATGGAGTCTGGGTTGGCTTTTGGAGACTCTTAGTTATACCCTCAAGTTGTTTCTTTGTGCCTAGGGATCCATCATCCATCCATACACTTGAGTTGTGATTGAAGGCTTTCTTGTGGCAAAAGAAGGACAAATAGTTGGGAGACATCTACATGGTCAAGATTTGTAAAGGGTTGTAATCTCTCCTACTTTTGTTAATACAAAAATTCTTTGTTTTCCTATACTTATGTCTCTTTAATACATATGTATCACAATTCCCTTTTGCGTCATTGTTTAGAGATGTTAGTACATGCTGTTTATATCTTGTAGTGTTTTTTCTTGTTTTAGTTGTCTTGTAGGTCATATTTATAACATTTGGAATTGGAGCTAAAGATTGCAATGAAGGAGAAGAGGATAAATTGCATTGGATTCCAGGTATGTCCTTCTTCCATATTCTAATTTCTGTAAGGAAAGCATTAGTATTTTTGTCTTTGTTGTTTCTAGATCAACCACTAGATCTAGGGAATTCACTCTTGTCTGCAGAAGAGAATTTTTCGTCAAACATAGAGGTCATCGAAACTAAGCCATAATATCACCAACATAATCACTACAAATATCCATGAATCAAAGTAGATAAATAACTCTTATTAATATATGAAATACCAACCAAATTAGGGACTTCCATGTACCACCCAACCATAGATTACGATGAACCAAATATCTCTTTCAACTAATCACCCTCGTGCCATGCTCCAAGCATGAACGTGGGATCATATGGATTAAAAAAAATCAATGCTTCCATAAGCTAAACCACCTAAGCCCTCAACCACAATGATTCCACCTCTACGATCGAGTTTCACTAACACCAACCATATCGGTCTCTACCCAAGCTGTCGAGGGCTCTAGGAAACTAGTAACTCAACCCACAACCTTGCAAGGTTCTAGATTGTTTGTCCAACCTGGCTCTAGGGACTAGTGACTTAAACCACCAAGGGATTCAAAGCATTTGTCCCAACCTAGTCTCCAGGACTAGTAACACAACCCAAGCTATTCCAGGGCTTCCAGAGTGTTTGTTCCAACCCACATCCATAAGGAACCCGAGCACCAATAAAAAAACAAGTGGAAAATCTCAAAACACCATAGCTATCCAGGAAATGACATGGAAATACTAAAACCACTCTCAATCCAAATAAATCTCTATGCCAGTGTCAACACATAACCAAAAAATTACATGCATATACCATGCATACTAGAAATCAGCAAGGAAATCACAAATGCAACCTGTTACCTGCAAAAAAATGCATCTGTAGCTACCGATCCAATTGTTCCCTCGCTCTTTCCTACTTTAATTTTCTTTCTTTACCCATTCCAAGTGAATCCCCAAGTTCTCCAAGAATTCTCCAAGATTTCCTTAAGTGTGCAAGAGTATGAGAGAATGAGAGAATGAATGAGAGCTCAACTCAAAACTGTCAAAAAACTGAAATGATAAAAAGCTAAACCAATAGAAGCTGTGAACTGATCCTGAGAAGCCTTTTTTATCATCGAGGCCTCTATTTTCTTCATTTTCCTTCATTTTTCCTCTAATTTCTGTAGCATGCAAATATGTGTCTCTTCAAATTCCTTTTCTGTAGAAATTATGGTTAAGATTTGCAATTGCTTATGAAGTTTTAATCAAAATCACAAAACACAAACCTACTCTACTGCTCTACGAACATTAATTCACAATTTAGAATAAAAATCTCAGATATGCAATAAGAAATCACAAACATGCAAATAATATTTGTCTTGAGGAAAGAAATCCACTAAAAACCATAATTCCTTCTTGCATTAATCTGATGAATATAGATGTATTACAATTGCTTTGCTCAACTGAACACACTCTGCAAGTGAGTAAACTGTATCTATGCTCACTGAGAAGCTCTGACCCATACTTAGTCAATTTTAGTCTCTGCTTGAGCCCCTATTTTCTTGTGCAATTCCTAAGGAAATATGCCCCTATTAATTAGGAATTTCTCCAAAATGGATTGCGTAATTCCTCAGGTTGATCATTAGGTTGCATGCAACACCTGTGCACTCTGAAATAGTCTACAACTGATGTTACACCACCTTGGAAACTCCACCTCAATTGAGTAACTCAAATTCTCTACATTCACTAGCTATTTTGGGCTGATTGATGAGTTAGCTGGATGATCACTAAGTTTGAATGAAGTCCCACTGCACAATTGACCTTCCACTAGTTCCTCCAACAGTTGGCTAGTTTAACTGAAAAAAAATTGAGATAACTGACTTTGATTGCTACAAATTATAAATCACATGTTCTTAACTAAACTCTAACTCCTCTAACTCAAATTTACTGAGTAAACTAGGCGACACAAGCCATGTCACACAAGTTAACTGCATCCAAGTTGTCTGATGATGTGGAAATTTGTTTTTTTCTCAATTTAATTAAGGAAAAATCAAATTGAGAATTTCTTGCTCATTTTTCAACACTCCCTCTCATCAAGAAAGGGATTATCAACCATTCTTATCCTGAACTTATGGAATGTACTGCATGCAACACATCCCACTGTCGCTATTGCTACTACAATATCTGCAATTGAGAAGCATAAAAAAAACACTAAATCAACTGTGTCTGCAACTGTCTACTGGGAAAACTGTGTTGCTGTTGACTCTGCTACTTAGCCTCCTACTTTGCCGTCAACACTCCTCTGCACTACTTAGTATATGACTGACACTGATCCTCCTACTACTAAATACTGTACACCCCTGTAGAAAGGTAATGATCCATGAGGAGAATGCCTCAATGGACCCTGCTCAAATTTCTACAACTCTTGGACTAAGGATCTACATCACTCCACCTCACTCTTGGAGGTATAGTTGCATGTGATCCCTCTTCCCACTTAGATCAAACTCTCCCCCTACTGGCGGTCTACGCTTTAATGTATGTCTCCACTTTGCCACCTCTCTACCTCTCCATTTTTGGATGCTCCACAAATTCTCGAGGCTCCTTTTGAGGCTCCATTTTGAGAGGTCTATCTTGCTCCCTCTCAACCACCATAGCTCTAATATATGCCTTACTCCTCAAGGATGTGCATGCATATTCTACCTCAAGTGCATACAGTTTCTTGACTTGAACCCTGATCTGCTTCACCTGTCCCATGGCTATGTGTCTCAAGAATGCCTTTCCTTTGTTGAATGTCACATCATAACCACGATCTTCCAAAACTGCAACAGAGATGAGATTTTTCATTAGGTCTGGAACGAACATGACATCCTTGAGTCTAAGAGGGGATCTCGACTCCCCTTGAAAGGTGACTGTACCAATCCTAATCACATTGTACCTTCTGTCATGTCGAAACTCAATATTCATCTAGATATCTTTCTCCTCCAAGTCACTAAAAAACTCTCTACACCCATTCATGTGGAGTGAGGCACCCGAATCCAAGTACCACACACCACCCATCATAGTGTTGTACATGCATGCGATAAAGGTGAACTCTAACTCAAATTGTGAAGCCAAAGCTTCACTTGCTGCTACTACTGCAAACTCCTTCTTGCTATACTTTTTGTGTGAACACTTGGTAACATAATGCTTGAATTAATGGAAATTGAAGAATTTAATTTTGGACAAGTCTTTCTTCTTTCCCTCTTGGCTGCATTCAAACTCACCTTGGGACTTCTTTCCCTGGGCCTTCGTTCCTTTGATGGCTAGAGAAAATTCCTCTTCCTTTTCTTTGGATGAGGTGGGATCTTTGGTATTTCACCTTATTTCCTCCTGTACCAAACCATACCATAAGCGCTCCAAATTCGATAGTTTCTCCCTCCTGTTCACTGAATCTTGATAGCTATGTCAATTCTTGGGAAGGCCTAGAATGGCTAGGCCTACCAAGTCTTCTTCAAGAAGACCAACACTGACCTCGCCAATTTCATCAAGACATTGTATGAACTTGCTCAGATACTACAAAATAATGTCATTATTCTACATCTTGATACTTCAAAGGTTATCCTTGAGTGCCAGCGTCCTACGGTCATCACTGTTCTCGAATAATTCTTTCAGTGCTTTCCACATTGAGAATGTAGTTTATTTTCCATGTATATTTGCAAATATACACCATAATATCAACATGGTATCATAGTTGGATTCATATTAGAGCAAGAATTTCAAATTTATTTCTTGGTAGGTTCAAATTTGGAGTTTAGTGCAGCAGGATCTCTTTAGAGCCGAGAAGATGGCCTTCAATGGACTAAGGCTAGAGTATGCCTTGGAAGGCACCTCTAATTTTGTTGCATGGAAGGCTCGCATGGAGGTGGTATTGTACGACAATGTGGTCGTACAATACCACCTCCATGTGATCCTTCCATGCAACAAAATTAGAGGTGCCTTCCAAGGCATACTCTAGCCTTAGTCCATTGAAGGCCATCTTCTCGGCTCTAAAGAGATCCTGCTACACTGAACTCCAAATTTGAACCTCCTGAGAAATAAATTCGAAATTCTTGCTCTAATATGAATCCAACTTTGATACCATGTAGATATTATGGTGTATACTTGCAAATGATTATGAAGTTTTAATCAAAATCATAGGACACAAACTTACTCTATTGCTTTGTGGACATTAATTCACAATTTAGAACAAAAATATCAGACATGCAATAAAAAATCACACACATGAAAATATTATTTTTCTTGGGAGAGTAATATGCTAAAAACCCTAATGTATGCTTACATTAATCTGATGAATAGAGATGTATTACAATTGCTTTTCTCAACTGAGTACACTCTGTAAGTGAATAACCTATATCTTTGCTCAATGAGAAGCTATGACCCAAACTTAGTCAATTTCAACCTATGCTTGAGCACCTATTTGCTTGTGTGATTCCTGAGGAAATAAATTATCCCCTATCAATTAGGAATTTATCCAAAATGGATTGCACAATTCCTTAGGTTGATCATCAAGTTGCATGCAACACCTGTACACTCTTGAATAGTGTACAATTGATGTTACATTGCCTTGGAATCTCCACCTCAAATGAGTAACTCAAATTCTTTGCATGCACTAGCTATTTTGGGCTTATTGACCACTTAACTAGATGATCACTAAGTTTGACTGAAGTCCCACAACACAACTAAACTTCCACTAGTTCTTCCAACAACCAGAACTAGTTTAACTGAAAACAACTTGAGATAATTGACTTTGATTGCTACAAATTAGCAATCACAAATGCTTAACTGAACTCTAACTCCTCCAACTCAAATTTACTGAGTAAAATAGATGACACAAGCCATGTCACATAAGTTAACTGCATCTAATTTATCTACTGATGTGGAAATTCAAATTTTCTCAATTTAATTAAGGAAAAATAAATTTGGGAATTTCTTGTTGCATTTTTCAACATTTTCTCCTATTTTTATTTATTTTCATAAATAAAATACTAATTATTTCCTCTTTTCCTTTGGCAATTCCTTTTCCAATTTCCATAGCCATTAATTAATCACAAGTGATACCCATCACTATGCTTTTCCCAACATTCAGATTGGAATACATGTCCTGCATAACTCTTCTGCCTGCCCTATGCTTCCTTCAAATTCCTCTTAATAACCTACATTTCTTGTTCCATCTCTGCCAAAATGTCTAGTCCAATCAACACCATGTACACTACATCACTCCAGCTAATAGGAGTATTATAATTCGGCTCATAAAGAACCTTAAACAGACTCATCTTTAAGGACTCTTGATACCCATTATTATATGAAAAATCAACTAGTGAAAGATACTCCTCCCACTTCCACTGTTGATGCATGATATACATCCTCAACACATCCTCAACATATCCTCGAGGATCATGTTAACCCTCTCTATCTTTCCATCTATCTACAGATGATAAGATGTACTGAAAGCCAATTTTGTTCCCAAGCCTGCAAACAACTCCTTCTTGAACTTGGAAGTGAACTTGGCATCTCTGTCTGATATGATATTCTTAGGAACACCATGCAACCTCACTATCTCCCTGATGAAAACATGAGCTACCTCACTAGCTAAATTTGTAGACTTAACTACAATGAAGTGCACTACCTTACTTAAACTGTCAACCACAACCATGATGAAATCATGTTGTCTCGATGTCCTTGAAAAAACTATAATAAAATCCATGGAAATGACCTCCAATTTCCATTCTAGAATTGGCATCAACTGCAACAATCCACCTTGATGCTCACACTCTTCTTTTACCTGCTAAAAATCAAAGCACTTCGCGACAAAATATGCCACATCTTTCTTCAAGTTCGACCAATGATATAATTTCTTAACTGCTGTCATTGTCTTCTGATATCCCCGGTGACCTGAATATGGCTTGACATGAAACTTCCTCAAGATAAGCTTCTTGACCTAACTAGCATCTGGTACATAAATCCTGTTCCTGAACCTGACCAAGTCATTTGTTGTGAGATGATACTGCTCATCCCTATTACCTTCACCTTGCTATTATAACCTGTGGCTCAACTGCTGATACTTGTCATCATGTTGTCCTACCTGCAAGATCCGCTCTTGCAACTCTGTCCCGTAAGAACTCACTACTACAATGTGATTCACCTGCACTCTTCTTCTAAGAGCAATTGCAACCCTGTTCTTTTTCCCCTTAATGTACTTGATCTAGAAGTCAAACTCACTGAGGGTAGCCAACCATCTAGCTTGCCTGACATTCAGATTAGGCTGGTTAAACAAGAATCTTATGATCACTCATCAGAATAAATCTCGTACCAAGAAGGTAATGTATCCACATCTTCAAGGCATGAATGATAACTGCCAACTCAAAATCATAAGTCACATAGTTCTGCTCATGCTCATTCAACTTCCTTGACTCATATCATACCACTTGTCCTTCCAACATCAAGACTGTACCAAGTCCTCTCTTGCAAGCATATGTACAAACCATAAACTCTTTATCTAGATCTGCAATCTTCAAGACTCTACCAAGTCATCTCTTGCAATCATATGTACAAACCATAAACTCTTTATTTGAATATGCAATCTTCAAGACTGTAGCATTTGTAAGAAAATGATTCAACTGCTCAAAACTAGTTGCACACTCCTCAGTCCATTCAAACTTCTTTCCTTTTCACTGAAAAGATGTAATAAGATAGGAAATCCATGAGAAGTTCCTGATGAACCTCTTGTAATAACATGTTAATCTCAAGAATGATTTGGCGTCATCCACATTACTAGGAGCCGCCCACTCCATGATAACTCTGATCTTTTCTGGGTCCAGTGCTATACCTTCCGTGGAAACATGTCCCAAGTAATGAACTTCAGTCTCAAAGAAACTAAACTTGCTAAATTAGGCATACAACTGATGCTCTCTCAACAATTTTAATACTACTTCCAGGTGCTTTGCATGCTCTTCCTCATTCTTAGAATATATCAATATATCATCAATGAACACTATCACAAACTTGTCTAGATAAGGACACAACACACTATTCATCAAACACATGAAAGTAGTTGGAGCATTAGTAAGACCAAAAGGAACCACTACAAACTCATAATGCCCATACCTGGTATGGAATGTTGTCTTGTAGATGTCCTCTTCTTTGATGCATACTTGATGATATCCTGATCTCAAGTCAATCTTCAAAAACATTGCTGCTCCCTTCAATTGGTCAAACAAATCATCAATCCACAATAAAGGATACCTATTCTTGATCATCACCTTGTTAAAATTCCTGTAATCAATGCACAACTTGATAGTACCGTCCTTCTTCTTCGCAAACAATACTGGTGCACCCCAAGGCAACTCACTTAGCCTTATGCATCCTTTATCAAGCATTTCCTTAAGTTGCAACTTCAATTCCACCAACTCTGGAGTGATCATCTTATACGGTGCCTTTGATGTTGGTGCTACTCATGGCACCAACACAATAGAAAAATCCACTTCCCTGTGAGGTGGTGAATCTGAGATTTTGCTGGAAATATATCCTGAAACTGCTACAAAACCAGATATCTCTTCAAGACTTCATCCACCTCAACATTCTTCCCTTTGTCACTAGAAATATGAACTGCAAACAATGCACACCCTTTTATGCTAATGCGTTTTACCTGCATAGCTGTAACCCTTCTCACTGATGTAGGATTCTTTTTTCCCTTCAAGGCTCTTCTTTCCCCATCATCGTTCATGCACTCAATAGTCTTATCATAACAATCCAATTTAGGCATATGAATGTACAACCAATCCATGGCCAAAATCATATTGTATGACCCCAAAGGAAGGACATTTAGATGTGCTAATGTAGACATATCATTCAAATCAAATGCACAAGATCTTACCTAATGATGAACTCTTTTCTTAGTACCTATAGCCAACTGCGCAATTCCAAGTAGCAGAGCAACATCACTGAGGGCTGAGACTGTGCAATGTGCATCTCAGTGGGGGTCTAGTGAAAGAGAGTTGTCCGGTCAGAAGGATTTTCAGGAAAATGGCTAAGTGCGGGAGGCAAGTGAACTTGTGAGGAACTTGACATTGTGATCACACACTTAGCATACTTTGATGACACGAAAACATAGACCACTAGAGCTACAAGACAAGGCATCACCCTCTATGAGACTGTCTAGAACTAAAAGCGACAAGTGCAACACTTGAGATAGACCTTAAGATGATCGTGATGACACTTGTGTGACAGTGCTTAAAACTTTGTGTATGAGTGCGACCATTGCTTACATATTTAGGACAACTCAAACACAAAAATAAAAACCTTCAAAATCACCAAAATAGGACCGCAAGCATGATAAAGCCATCAACATGCCAAAAGATGACAGTTGGTCAAACAAGAAAAAGGGGTGGAAAGACTCTGAAGGAGCTCATGGCATGAGCTCGAGTGTCTACAACGATCAAGGAAAAACCAAGGAAGGCTCTGAAATTTGAGTGCGAGCCAAAATTTTGGAGGGTGTTGCAACTGCTACAACACTTCCTTCTATGGGCATTAGTTGTTCCCTCCCTATATTTATACCATGTTTTAAAATCATTTATGTCCATTTTATGAATATTGGGACCTCCTATAGGACATATACACAATTGGTCTCCCCTCTTCAAGAGGCAGTGTCCTTGAAGCAAGGTTTCTAAGCAAATACCCATTAATGCATGTTGTATTTTTATCCATCTATTGACATCATAGATCAACACCAAGTGGCTATTTCAATTTTACACTATTATAACTCATTCACCCTTTCATATCCAAATCATTCCTAACTGATGATAATATAAAACAATATATAACACATTAAAATGGAGTAGGGTTATCCATCATAGATACATCTTAACTCCAAATCTACCAAGTGCTGAGAGTAATCAAATCTTTGGAGATAAAAAAATTTCCTAAGTTTTTTTTAGATGGATCTATGGAAATAATTAGCTTAATGGAGAAAATAAACTTGTTAAAATAAACGTGAATTCTCACGAGCTTCATAGTGAAACTAGGTGTTGAATAAAGCCTAAATAATGTGGGATGAAAGCATGCCATTTTTGTGATATTAAGAGAGTGGAAAATGAAAATAAGTTTCACTTATAATATGATTTATGTGCTTGCATTAAATCAAGCATATAAATCTTAATTTCAAAATATATTTAACATATAATTTTCATAACTTCTTAACTCAACGATGCTAACGAAATTGAAGGAAGCTTTTAGGTCAATATTTGTGACACAATTTTGATAGAGACTAAATAAAAAAAAAGAAAGCACTTAAGTTTCTATAAGAGTTTTACAAAACCATAAAAATATTTATATAGATTGGGTAAAAAAAATTCGTTGAACAAAATAAGTTTTGAATAGGGATAATTTCATATCATAACATGCCATCTATTCAAAGATATGGAAAATTGGTTTGTCTGTGAGAGATTTATTAGAAATATGATTTCATGTGAGTATATGATAACACATAATTACTTTAAGTATCTGCATTGCCAGGGAGTCTATATGTGGGTGTTCGTACAAGTTTTCCTGTTTTGATATATGTAAGATTGAGTTGCCCAAGGTTTGTGGGTGCAGGTATGAATCTTCAAATCGTATATTAAGGCAAGGAGAATTTGTGTTGTGCAACAGATCCCCTGACCTCAAGTCATGTTTTGCAAAGCAACTTAAAGAAAAAAATGTATATAAATATCCAAATTCAAATGATAGAGGATTTGTATCTGTTTATCCATAGCCCTAACATGACTCAAAATTGATTGTATAACAGGCATTTAAAAGGTTTAGGGTTTGTAGGGTTTAGAAAAAAGGATTGAAGTTTCCAGCTATACCTCATTCCAGAGGCTAGAAAGTTCCTCTAGAGAAGCAATTTTGACTTTCTCACATTACGCTTCAGTAAAGCTGCAGGAAATCAATCTGCAACAATGGGGACATTTCATAAGGAACAAAATAATTATAGCGGAAATGTGACCATTTTCAAGGAGAAATCTCTTGCATTTATTTGACGTTATGAGTACCATTATAAATCCCATTTCACAAGGAACAAAATAATTATCGTAGAATGTGACCATTTTCAAGGAGAAATCTCTTGCATTTATTTGACATTTTGAGTACCATTATAAATCCCACTCGCGAATTTATGGAATGATGCTTCCAAATGAATTTTGAATTCAAGAGGACTTTCCACTAATACTACGTTTGTTGGTAGAAACCATATGTGAGGACCTATTTTTACATTTGACTAGGAACTATACCTTTGTTCCTCATTTTAATGACAATGAAGTCACCTTCATATCCAATATTTTTGGGTCTTTTTCATTTGATCCTCAATTTTCCTTCCTATTTCCACATCGGTGCTTTGGTATATACTCATACCCTAAGTGATATAAAGGTAAATCATATTCAAAATCGGAGGGATATTATGATATTTGGCAAATTGCATGACATCATCTATTTCCTAATCTTCCCACAACAATCGAAATAACTTTGCGGGATCCTTGCCATCAAACTTCCTCATATCGATTTTTGGAATATGGTGGGTCTTTGGTTCAACATTAGAGTCTATGAGATCATGATTAACATTTCTTTTGTTCTCATCATGAGTTTCCTTTACTAGCCTTTCACCATTAGTAAGCATTTCTTGTAGAAACTTTGTCAAATCTGTCTTCAAATCTTCCATGCCTGTCTTCAAACCTGTCTTCAAATCTATCTTCAAATCGTCCATCTTAGCTTCCATGTCATTCATCTTAGCTTCTATGCCTTTCTTTAAACCATCCATCTTAGATTCTGTTACTTTTTGTGCAAGTGACACTTGTTGCACTTGGTCTCGTAATTTTGATATATCATGTTGCATTTCTTCCTCTTCTTCATGAGTCATGCTAGAGCTTTCAGGTTGCTTACTAGATGTTTTCATTTTCTTTCCTTGGGGCATCAATTACCGATAATAATGCTTTACTATGCCCTTTGAATTCCTTCAAACTAATTTTTCAAACCAAGCTTATGCAAAGATTTAAAAAAAAAACTACACACCTTTTTTCACTTTGTAGGAGCTTGATATTGAATCTAATGTATCTCTATAATTTCGGATCATCCAGTTTTGAAATTGCGACCTGTAGTAGCCCCATGTGTCCTCTTTCCAATGCCACTAGTTTGATCCAAATTGGATTCTCCAAGGAAGAGTTATGCACAATCTCCCAAGATGACCTGATTATAGACCTTTCCAGAAGAGCAAACTTGTATGAAGTTCCACGTGTCACTGTTTTGACCTTTGGCTCTGAAAAATATAGACAAGAAACTACAGTCCATCCTCTTTCTGTACCTTCTTACAAAATTTCAATCCGATGCTCAGAGAGAAAGTTATGACGATTTTCCCCAGGTCACCTATTTGGAATGTAATTCAGGAGTCCGCAAAAATACCAACTTCCTCAGATCATATATCCGCAAATATAGCGCGAAAAGCTCTAAAATTCGGACCCAAGGTTCAGTGCGATTTCGTCTCAAATGGGTTTTTTTTTGCTTCTGAAACACCGCAGACAAAAAGTTATAGCAAAAATTCCACGATGACCTATTTGAAGCAGCGAAACCCTAGAATTCAAAGCTCTCATACCAAATGTTATGAAACCAGCTCACAAAAAGATAGAAAAGATAGATCAACGCCTTAGAATTCAGCCTCTTCGAGGGGGAAACCTCCTTTACATTACATAAATGAACAATTCTTGGATGATTCAAATGACAAAACCTCCTTTCTATATATAGGAGTCTAAGGGGTCCCAATATAACCAAGCCGACCTAACAATAATAATATAAAGGCACAAAAATAACAATAGAGGGATTCTATGGGGCACAGTTAAAACAATATGGGGATAATAGGGACACAACAATATTAATAAGGGATACAACTACAATATTAATGGGGGCATCACTAGTATTATAGGGACCTAACATGCCCCTCTCCTTCAAAAAAGTATTGTCCTCAACGCTTGAGTAGTTCTGGATGCTTTTGTATAAAATTCTCTTCCTCCCATGTGGAATCTTTAGCGGATAAGTTCTTTCACTTGATGAGATATTCTGAAATGGATCGATTTCGTAGTTGTCGAGTTCTTGTTTCTATGACTGCTTCCAGTTCCAATATAATTTTTCCTTCCTTGTCAAGTTCTGGCAATATTGTTTGAACTAGGAGCTTGTTGCCTATAACCTTATTTAAACATGAAACATGGAAAACTGGGTGCAGTCGAGAAGTTGCAAGAAGCTGCAATTTGTATGCCATAGTACCAATCTTTTGCGATGCCTTGTAGGGACCATAATACTTTGGTGAAAATTTGTTATCATTCTTAGCTTGCTTGAGGGACATTTGTTTATATGGTTGTAGCCGTAGGAATACCCAATCACCTACATCAAAACTTCTTTCACTGCGATGTTGATCTGCTTGTTGTTTCATTCTATTCTGCGCCAACATGAGGTTATCCTTTAAGAGTTGGAGAACTTGTTGTTGATGCTCAATGTGATGTTCCACTGCTTGAACCTTATAATTTTCTCGTAGATATGATGTGATGGATGGTGGCTAATATCCATAAAGTGCCATAAATGGGGTCATTTTTGTTGCAGTATGGAAAGAAGTGTTATACCACCATTTAGCCAGAGGCAACCATTTGACCCATTGTGTCTGTTTATCAGATACAAAGCAACGAAAATATCCTTCCAAACATTTGTTTACTATCTCCGTTTTCCCATTAGATTGAGGATGATAAGATGAGCTATGAGCTAACTGACTACCAGGACAAGAAAATAATTTTGTCCAAAAATTTCCTGTAAGAATTGGATCTCTATCACATACAACAATCTTTGGGTTTCCATATAGCTTGTGAATTGTTTCCATAAATTCCGTAGAAATTGTACTAGCTTTAAATGGATGTGATAATGCACAAAACTGTGCATACTTGGTAAGTCTGTCAACTACCACCATGATGACACTCTTTCCCTCAGACTTGGGTAAACCTGTGATAAAATCCATTGAAACCTTCTCCCAACGTTGGCTTGGAATGGATAAAGGTTGTAATAGACCTGGTGTCTTAATTGTTTTAGCTTTATTTTGTTGGCATACCAAACATTTCGCCACAAACATTTGAATATCCGATTTAAGGCCATCCCAAAAAAAATCCTTCTTAACCCTGTGGTAAGTTTCTAAAAATCTTGAGTGCCCTCCTAAGGGAGAAGCATACAATTCCAGAAGAATCTTTTGTTTGAGTTGGGAATTCTTATAGAGGTAAAAGCGATCTTTGTACCATAACGAATCATTTTTCCAGCTAAATGTATCAGATGTACTGGAATCTTGTTGTAACTTTCGAATAAGTTCCTACACTTCTTTGTCATTCTTCCATTCCTCCCCTGCTTCGTTTTCCCAATCTGGTTGGATAATAGAAATGGCACACAACAATGCTTCCACATCCTCATCCTTTCTTGAGAGTGCATCTGCCACAACATTTTGCTTCCCTTTTTTGTATATGATTTCAAGGTCATAACCCAACATTTTTGTGACCCATTTTTGTTGTTCTTCAGAGGATAATCTTTGTTCTAAAGAGTATTTAAGGCTATCATGATCTGTTTTTACCTTGAAGTGTCTTCCCATTATGTAGGGTCGCCATTTCTTAAGTGCATCATGTAGTATTGCCAACATTTCCTTCTCATAAATAGCTTTGTGTAAATACTTTCCCTTGATTGGACGACTTTCGAAATCAATGGGTCTTTCATCTTGCATTAAAATAGCACCAATTCCATTTCCGGAAGCATCACATTCCATAATAAAGGTTTTTGTGAAGTCTGGTGTAGCTAAGACCGATGCTTGGCACATTGCTTGTTTAAGATATTCGAAGGCCTTTGTTGCTTCTGGAGTCTATGAAAATGCATCTTTCTTCAACGATGTTGTTAGAGGTACTGCTATTTTCCCATAATTCTTAACAAATTTGCGATAATACCCTGTCAACCTGAGAAATCCTCGCAAATGCTTTATGGATGTGGGAATTTCCCATTCCTTAATGGCTTTAATTTTGCTAGGGTCTACCTTAACTCCTTCATGAGATACAATATGACCCAGATATTCCACCTCTTGTACTCCAAAGAAACATTTGGATCTTTTTGCATATAATTGTTTCTCCTCCAATAGTTGTAGCACCCTGTCAACGTGTTCAACATGATCCTTCCAAGACTTGCTGTAGATTAGTATATCATCAAAAAATACTAACACAAATTTTCTAAGGAAGGGTTTGAAAATGGAATTCATCAAACCTTGAAATGTAGAAGGTGCATTGGTAAGGCCAAAAGGCATGACCAAAAACTCATAGTGACCCTCATGAGTTCTAAATGCTGTTTTCAGAATGTCTTGAGTCTTCATTCTGATTTGATGATATCCTGAACGAAGATCTAACTTGGTGAAGTAAATTGATCCATGCAATTCATCCAATAATTCATCAATGACAGGAATGGGAAACTTATCTTTAATAGTGAGTTTGTTGAGCTCCCTATAATCCGGACACATGCACCATGATCCATCCTTCTGGTGCATCAATACTACTAGAGCAGAGAAAGAACTTTGGCTAGGTTGAATTATACCAGCCTCAAGAATTTCTGCAACCATACGTTCAATTTCACTCTTTTGGACATAGGGATATCTGTACGACGTGATGTTTGGAGGAACACTTCCTAGAATCAAATGAATAGCATGATTATGATCACGAATAGGTGGGAGACCTTTGGGAGTCTCAAATACCTTGGAATGATTATCCAAGACTTTTTGGAGATCTAGAGAAATAGATGATTTCGACGTGGAAACATCTAGCGAACATAAATGTGCAATTACACCTCGTTGTTCCTTTTTTAGAAGCTTTTTCATACCGTTAGAGCTTATTATCTTTCCCAGTTTCCCTGCAATACCCCTTAATTCAACTTCCTTTCCTTCCGCGTAAAATTTCATGAAAATTTCTTGAAAGTTAAAAGCTATTGTACCCAAGGATTGTAGCCATTGGACTCCTAGTACAACATCAGCACCTCCCATTGGAATGGAAAGCATTGGGCTTTTCAATACATATTCTCCCATGGATAGCTTCATATTATGGCACTTTCCAGAGCAATTTATCGTTCCTCCATTTGCAACCATTACTTGACATTCTGGTGCTGGATATAGGAAGCAATTCAATTCTTTTGCTATCTTACAATGAATAAAATTGTGGGTACTTCCTGACTCAATCAACACTGTTACCTTTTTTTTTCTTGATTTGTCCTTCTATCTTGATGGTTTGAGGAGTGGTAATTCCAGCCAATGCATTACAAGATATGGTTGGATTCATTTCTTCTTTATCTAGGCTTTGTTCTTGGAGTATATCCTCTTTTTTTGACCTTTCTTTCTCCTTTTCTTCTTCCTCTTCACAATCTATGTAGAATAATTTCTTCTCCGCACACTTATGACCTTTAGTGTATTTGCTATCACAACTGTAACAAAGCACTTTTGCTCTTTTTTCTTCCAATTGTTGTGGTGTCAACCTTATAGGTTGTGGAAGGCTAGGGGCAACAACACTTCCATCTTTATAGTTGTGAGTGGTATGCTTCCTGGTTGCCATAATTTTGATTTCTATTTTTCTTGCTAACCTGAATGCCTTCTCTAATGAATCAGGTTCCCAAAGGCGAACATCATGTTGGATATTATCCTTTAAAGTCCCTATGAACACATCAATCCTATTCTTCTTTGGAATATTTTTTACCCTTATGTTCAATTTTTGGAACTCCTCAATGTGCTCCATTATTGAACCCTTTTGTTTGAGACTTATCAATTGGCTAAAAAAAGTGTTGCTTTTTGTATCCTCATAATGTGCCGTCAATTCATACGTAAAAATTGCCCAAGTGATAATTTGTTTACGAGAGCAAAGCCATTGATACCATACAAACTAATTTGGTTCCAAATATAAAGTTGCAATACGTACCTTTTGTGTGTTTTGCACATTATTGAGATCGAAAAATTGCTCCATTTGTAATATCCATGTTGTGGGATCCTTGCCATCAAACTTCCTCATATCGATTTTTGGAATATGGTGGGTCTTCGATCCAACATTAGAGTCTATGGAATCATGATTAACATTTCTTTTGTTCTCCTCATGAGTTTCCTTTACTACCCTTTCACCATTAGTGACCATTTCTTGTAGCAACTTATTCATATTTATCTTTAATTCTTCCATCTTATCATCCATGCCATCCATTTTAGCGTCCATGACATTCATCTTAGCTTCCATGCCTTTCTTTAAACAATCCATCTTAGCTTCTACACCTTTCTTTAAACCATCCATCTTAGCTTCTACATCTTTCTTTAAACCATCCATCTTAGATTCTGTTACTTTTTGTGCAAGTGACACTTGTTGCACTTGGTCTCGTAATTTTGATATATCATGTTGCATTTCTTCCTCTTCTTCATGAGTCATGCTAGAGCTTTCAGGTTGCTTACTAGGTGTTTGCATTTTCTTTCCTCGGGGCATCAATTACTGATAATAATGCTTTACTATGCCCTTTGAATTTCTTCAAACTAATTTTTCAAACCAAGCTTATGCAAAGATTTAAAAAAAAACTACATACATTTTTTCACTTTGTAGGAGCTTGATATTGAATCTGATGTATCTCTGTAATTTCGAATCATCCAGTTATGAAATTGTGACTTATAGTAGTCCTCTACGTCCTCTTTCCAATGCCACCAGTCTGATCCAAATTGGATTCTCCAAGGAAGCGTTATGCACAATCTCCCAAGATGACCTGATTATAGACCTTTCCAGAAGAGCGAACTTGTATGAAGTGCCACGTGTCACTGTTTCGACCTTTGGCTCTGAAAAACATATACAAGAAACTACAATCTGTCCTCTTTCTGTACCTTCTTAAAAAATTTCAATCCGATGCTCAGAGAGAAAGTTATGATGATTTTCCCCAGGTCACCTGTTTGGAATGTAATTCAGGAGTCCGCAAAAAGACCAACTTCCTCAGATCATATCTCCACAAATATCGCGCAAAAAACTTTGAAATTCGGACCCGAGGTTCAGTACGATTTCGTCTCAAATGGGTTTTTTTTTTCGCTTCTGAAACATCGCAGAAGAAAAGTTATAGCGAAAATTTCATGATGACCTATTTGGAGCAGCGAAGCCCTAGAATTCAAAGCTCTGATACCAAATGTTATGAAACCAGCTCACAAAAAGATAGAAAATATAGATCAATGCCTTAGAATTCATCATCTTCGAGGGGGAAACCTCCTTTACATTACATAAATGAACAATTCTTGGATGATTCAAATGACAAAACCTCCTTTCCATATATAGGAGTCTAAGGGGTCCCAATATAACCAAGCCGACCTAACAATAATAATATAAAGGCACAAAAATAACAATAGAGGGATTTTATGGGGCACAATAATAACAATATGGGGACAATAGGGACACAACAATATTAATAAGGGATACAACTACAATATTAATGGGGGCATCACTAGTATTATAGGGACCTAACAAAACATCACATACTTCATCATATGGGTTATTAGATTTGTACTCAATTAACTCTCTAGCTCGAAAAAAGTTAACATCTTGATAATCCAATGATCAAAATATTCACTTGTAAACATAGGAGGTAGTAGCAAATCAAAGCTACACCAATCACCCTCGATATCTTCTTTGTCTTCTGCTAGACTTCTCAGTTCATCGGCTATGGCTTGAACCTCTCTAACCATGGCAATGATATTTGCCTCTTATTTTCGATTTCTTTTCTTAATATGCTTCAGTCGTGCTTTACGACCCATGAATGCCGTCATTCCTTTTCTTATAGCTACTTTTTTGATTGCATTAGGTTTTTTTCCATATCACCCTTGAAAAAAAATATGATTTTCAATATGCGCCCCCATAAGGCACAATCTTCACCCAAAACACTGTCATGCTTGACAAAAATCCAAATAATTTTATAGATAGACAAACTTTACAAAGCTTTAAATTCTTTTCAATAAAAATTAATTTAAAATCTTCCCAAAAAATCTCCAAATTTTACAAAAAAAAAAACAACCCTTTGGAATAAAATATATTCCCGAACCTTTTAATTTTTTAATCTTGATTTTTTAATAACTTTCAACCTCGAATAAAAACCTTTTCTTAAAATCATTGTGGAAGCGTTTTAAAAAATTACATGGGCCTTTTTTTTAAACTCTGATTCCAAAACCTTCGAATATTGTTTCAAAGTTTTAAGATAAAAAAACTTTTTATAAATCTTTCCTTTAAAATTTACCTTTTCAAACCTTTTAACTTTCCAAACACACTATGTGGAGGCACTTTAAAAACCTTTTGACTTTTTAAAAATAATAATTTATGTATGCTTTGAATTTTCAAACCTTCTTCGGTGGCTTATTCAGTTACGCTTCGACCCTCACTTGATCCTACAAATCGACTTGTAGACCGCCATTTGTCGACTTCAATGACAATAGGATTCACAATGGTGGCAGAGGTCCCTGGCGGCTTTCACCTCTATCACACTTACAATGGTGGTTGACAGCGGCTGTGGCTACTTGAATTTCCTCCAACAAATAATAAACTAGTAATTTTCTCCATAGACTGCGGCTGCATATTTTATTGATCCAAAATGGATTTTGGATAGACTCCTAAGTCTAAGTGGTCATCACAGAGGAAAAATGAAAGTCCAAGGAAGTTCCTGGAAATAGCCCCATTGTATAGATCTTTTCCTTTTGAATCTACTGCAACTTGAATGGGCTAAAATGGACTTAGGATGCAGAAGTTATCACATGCAGAAGATGCCCAGTTTCTTTGAAAAAAGAGGCAAAAACCCCTAAAAATGGCAAAAAAACCCTTAAAAAGGGAAATCACATTGGAAAAAGGGAAAGGGACAGATTTACACGAAGGCAGAGGAAACTTCGATCCGTCAATCCGATCGATTAGATCGGAGGCAGAAAGAGATGTGATATCAGGACCTGGATTTGTTGATCGTTGATCAACCGATCGTCGATGATCGGATCGACGGATCGCAATCGGAGCTACACAGAGGAGCGGCTATATATATATATATATATATATATATATATATATATCTATATATATATATATATATATATATATATATATATATATATATATATATATATATATATATATATATATATATATATGCGCGATGTGATAGCTGAACCCGATAAATCAATAAACGATATTCCATAAAATCTGAGATCCGTCAAACAACAGATTCCTATGTATTTCGTGTATTTTGTTTATTAAACGGAATACAAAGGGAAGCGTCGATGTGATGAAATATGGACCTGAAAGGGGTTTCTAAATACAAATGTATATTATTTCAAGTCCGTCAAAGGCCATTTCACGAGATTTTTCAATGTTTTAATGTATTTTTAAATACAAAGGAAACAAGCGGATTTTGGGAGGATTGAAGACGGTAAGGGGTTTTGGCCGGGCTCCACCCGAGCTCGTACATTGGCTGCCACTTGTCCAGGCTCTGGAGAGAAAACCACTCTTTTCGGGCGGTTAACTCCCATATGCATGGGCCGCCCGAAATGAACCACAGCCGTTGGATCTAGATCTTCCAAATCAACGGTGGAGATGTGATCCCGATATAAAGGCGGACCCGATAGAAGTATAGGGCAGATTTATGGATATTTGAAATCCGGTGAATAGTGTTTGGCGGATTTTTCCCGTGTTTTGTAGCATTTCTCTGTGTAAACAGAAAACGACTGTTTCTGGGGATTTCAAGTGCCGAAGGGTCCATTCCGTTACGGAACAGGTGGCCACCATCCCTGAAGGCGTTTGGCAGTGATTGCTAATGCTCAGAGAGGGGATTTGAAGGGACAGCGACCGAAAGCCACAGAGCCCGAGAGGGAAAATGAACAGACAATCACCGATTGGCTTAAAAGCCATGAATGTCAGAGACAGAAAGGTGGTTGTTGGAGTTGTTGCTGAAACTGAGCATAAGCTGAAAGCGAAGCCAAAGCAGGAAGCTAAGGCGAAAGAGCACAGAAAGCAAAAGCTGAAGCACACACAGCCAAGGGAGTCACTTGGAGTACAAGTGGAAAGCCAGAGAGCTGTACAATGTAGAGAGCCAAAGAAGCTAGAGCCGAAGAGCCAGAGCCAAGAGCCAGAGCCAAGAGCGAGAGCGAGAGCCGAGAGCCAGAGAGCCGAGAGCTTCAAGAGTTGGGGATAAAATGGTGTATAAACCCATTGTTTCTATGTAAAATAGTGGAGTTGAGCCAAGAGCTTGTAAAAATACTTTGCCATAATCCTAGAGAGCCTAGTTGAGTTGACTAGAGCTCACAGAGATGTAGCCCAAGAGTTTTGGGTGAAATCCTAATTAATACTGCTATTCTGTGTGTTTTATTGCTGCATTGTCTCTGCTGCTTTATTTACTGTTATATGTATTTATATATCAGTCTGAGCACATAAACTTACGGCACAAAAATAGAATTTAAGACATATAATCAGTTAAAAACAAATACCAGCATACACCTATATTTTCAAGCATTTTTAATTCCGCATTGGTTAATCAATAAGACTTGGGAATAAATAAAGCTTTGGAAGTGGGAGAGGTCCTTGTAAGTTAGACAAGGAGCCTAAGAGCCCCATTTTCAGATCACCGATATTCAGGGTTCGAAATTTTTGGCTTAATTTTGCTTTGATATCAATTTGGAAAGGTGGAAGAGACAAAACATGAATTCACACATAAAAAGATGCGGCATTTCTATTCATAACACAAAATATGATTCTTACAATGAACCAGGTGAAGCGTATATAACCTTTTTACTAGCAATTCACCCAAAATATTTTGACATGCACACACACTCCATCACTCAACTTGACTCAACCCTCAACACTCAACACTGACTTAACTGACTCTCTAATTTTAGTCAACTCCACATACTGAAGTAATTACAATTTCTAACAACTTTCGAAGAAAATCCGACTAAGAATCTAGAAATAAGATAATTCGTAGAGGACTCAAGCTCTAGAAATTACCATAATCAATATGTTTAGCAAAGGAGATGAAAAATTATAAGCATAAAACACATATCCATTTAAATTCTAGAGAAGAAGCTTGTAATGATTCCCTTGTATCCAGGCCAACATTGCTTGGGCATCGTTTTCTGCAAGCGCTCTTATAGTTGAAACAATTTCATCATGAGAATGTTCTGGTACAAGTTTGGTATCCAGTCAGGTGCGCTAACAGATTTATTCTCACAACTTTAGAGAAACCCCACATATTGGATGAGCGGAGTTTGAGTGTCATTGGCTATCAGCAAGTATCGATGGGTTATATATTTTACACAGAAGATTCTTTGGGAGGTTTTCTAGGGCTTCCTGGTAGGGTTTTCCTAAGAGGCATGCCAGAGGGGAGTCCTTATGTTAAACTTTACAACACAAGCGAGTTTTTGGTGCACGGTTTCATAATGATTAGGGAAGCCTTATTGTACCAATTTTTGAGCTGGATACTCGATCTCGTATTGTGGTTGTGGAATTGGTCACTACGAATTGTGGTTGTGGAATTGGTCACTACGATGCATGAAATTAATTTTGTTTTAGAAATCGATCTTGTCTTACAATAAAAAAAAATTCAATGAAAAAATTGAATAAGTTGTATTTAATTAAAGGAAAAATAAATTTTATGCCTATTAAATTGAGTCTTTTAATCTACATCCAACCAATCCACAATCTTAGTGTAGGTATCCTTGCTAAGACAAAACCAACCCACACTAGCCAAAATTACAATGCAGCACGATGTAACAAAAACAAATGTGCAATGATATTCACTTTAGAAACCCTATTTAAACCGACGAAGTGTGCTTCATTTTGAATTGACAACCCCACCTCTCTCCTTATATCTATATATATGATATCACCGGTGAGAAAAGGAGACGAGCATCGAACAATCAATCCTTCAGATCAATTTCAGGAGTTGTAGACCCTGTAAACCGACGCAAATAAAAAAAATGGCATTTCCAAATATCTTGGGCATGATATTCATAATATTTCTCACTGATTTCGCGTCACAGTTCATCTTGTGTGTGAGGCGATCGTCCTTGAATGATAATATATTCAACCATCAGAGGGTGGAGTAGGATAAGATTTGCAGGTCCATCTTTTAGTCCTCAACTTTAAATAGGTAATAAAGAGTGTTATTACCAACCAATTTATCACTTAAGTTACTTTCAAAGTTCTCAACACATTTCCATATTGTGAATTTAAATTCCCGAGAGCTATGGATCACCCTAATCACAAATTGGTTACTGGTACCAACTCGCTTTTGTATATGAGATATTAGAAGCTTTGACAACAATTTGTGAGACTTAGAAAATGCCACTAGTACAAACCTGGGTTCTATGCAAACATTCAAGTATTTTAGTTGATGAGAATTGGAATAAAACGGTAATGAATAATATTCTTATCAACTTAAGATAAAGATGCCCTCAACCACAACAACGTGCATTTCCATTTATATTCTTAATTTGATTTTTTTATTATCAGTTATGGAACGGATTAAGGCCGGTACGAATGACTCTTTTTTGAACTCCATATCTGGGACCAACTTCAACTCCTGCATGTCTGTATGACATATGAGAACAGTATGGCCTTGTAACCTATTTTTTAAATCAATCATTTTTTTGTTCTTTTGATTTTTTTAGTGTTTTTGCTCTGCAAAGTTGTGTATTCAATCTTTACTAATTAGATTCATCTGTGCAGGTTTTCTAACAAATTTACACATATCTGGGACCAACTTCATCTCCTGCACGTCTGCATGACATATGAGAACAGTATGGCCTTGTAGCATCCAATGCATGGAAGGCCTGAAGGTTCGTATAGTCTCTGTTACGACTTGTTGCTTCCAGAGAGTTAGCTGATAACACCACAAAAACATATAAAACAATAATCCAAGAAAGTACTGCTCCTATCTTGTAGTCATTAAAACTTTTCCCCATTACAGAGAATCCCAAATCAATGAATCCTCTATAAATTATAATGCTATAGATGATAAAAATAGCATAATTTACCCAAAACCACTGTTGATCATGATTTCAGTGCCCTGCTTTTATTTCGCTGGTTTACAAAAACTTCAATCATTTGTCATCTCCCATCCCATGATGTCATGGGAAACATCTTTTCCCTTATAAATTGCTTCAATCAGGCATCCTAAACGCTATGAATTGAAGGAAGATGACAACTTCAATCAAATTCAGAGCCGTCCAAAACTAAAATACAATGGGTGTTACGAAGGAGCCCCATCGACTGTGTATTCCCCTGACCTGTCCATCACCTATGAATCAAAATGAAAGCAAAATTAAATAAGTGAATTGAAAATAAACCAAAAATGAAAGTTAAAGCTCGAAATGTTACCGCCTGGCTGAAGAGTTGAAACAATAAATTTTTAGCTGCGACACTAGAACCAGTGACTCTTCTGGTTGTCATTCAAATCTCGGTCGATGGATGTGATGACCATCCATGGGCGCAAACGAATGACGAGCTACTCAATTTCATTTTTTTAAAAATCAACATGGGTTCTTCCACCGAATCCAAATAAAAACTCCTTATATGAATTATTCGTTAAAGCAAATTTTATATATACTTTCTCCATTGGAAAACTTATGTTAATACTTTCTAAATGAGATATTAACCATTTTTTTTCAAACAAATTGATTATTTATTAAGTATTAAAAAAAAACCAAACATTTCCACATGTATGAGTTGGTGCAAACCAAATAAGAACATCCACGTATTTCTCCAGAATAAAACATATCTTTAAACATGTAAATCATCTGATGTTTACATGAATCTGAGAAGCTTGGAGATATAAATCACCATATGTTTGAGTGAAGATGAGAAGCTTGGATTTTTTTCCCTTGGAAAAATTGTAATTTTCATTATATTAAGGAAAATTACATGTTGTAGATGCTGTTAACATATGCAATATATGAGGCTATATGCCTGTAAGTAGAGGAAATACAAAAATAGATATAATCTCTTCATGCAGGGAGACTCTGCCTTCATTAGTGTTCATATAAGGTTATAAAAAAAATACTCTACAAGGAGTATGTATGTCTGTAAATACAACTGGTAATACATAAGCATGATAATATTAACATGTAGCAAAGAACAGGCTCCTGCTGAGCCTATACTATATGGTCCATGAAAGGGCGATGGTAATACTGGTAGTGTGCTCCATCCCTCTGCTCCTGTATCAACCATGTGTCATGTGGCTTGACCGCTGCCTCCTTGGATAGCATATTGGCAAGTGTGTTGCGTTCCCTGTATATATGATGAAAAGCAAAGTTTTCAAATAAAGAGATGAGTCTATGGGCCTCATCCATGATAGGCCTGAGAGAGTAAGCATGACAGTTTGATGTTTTATTAATCCAATTGTAAACAATTTTTGAGTCCCCAAAAAGTTGTAGATTCCTACAATGTTTTTCTAATGCAAACTGAATGAGATGTTTGGCAGTAAGGAGATTTGCATAATTGTTTGTGCCCCCTCCAAGCCCCATTTGGATTTGGAAGCGATGGGAATTTGACAGATATAGGATGGCACCGCCCCCACACCCTGCTTCTTGTGGAGATCCATCAAAAAATGCCCATGGCTGGGTGTGGTCAATGTTTTCCAAGACAATATGTCTGGGGGGGGGATTTTCATCGTCTTCAGGAATGTTGTTAAAGTCTGCCAGAAGTTGGGTAGAGATGGTGGGCCAGTGAGGAGCGATATCCTTAAAAATGAGATAGTTACGAGCAATTCATATTTCCCAGCAGATGAGGAGGGGAAGGTTCCTGGCCTTTGTCGGGGATGCGGATGCCCACCATGTGGTCCAAGCTTCTCTGGCAGACAGTCCCCACCATGTGCACTAAGTAGGGATGTTCGAGAGGACAGATATCCAAAGGTCTATAGTGATAGGGCAGGTGAGGAAGAGGTGATCTGTAGATTCTGAACTGACTTTACATAAGCTGCACCAAAAAGGTCCATGCTGTCCTCTCTTGATCATATTGTCTCCAGTGGGAGTCTTGTTTTTCAAAATTGACCACATGAGTAGTCTGGTTCTAGGGGGTGCTTTGAGTTTCCACATGCCTTTCCACCATAATTCTATAGGCTGAGGTCTATGAATGCTTGCTAAACAGAGGTATCCCTCTTTGGGAGAGTACCGCCCATTTTTTGCATGCGCCCAAATAATCTCATCCTCCCCTTCTACTATTCTGATATGAGATTCGGTTAAGGCAGCTGTGTAGTCTACCCAATGTTGATGCCACTATTGAGGAATGTGCAGACTGCGGGCAGATTTCCAGGCCTGGTGGAGAAAGGTGGATCGTTCCATGTCAGCAATGTGGTTGATGTGAGTAATGCCAGAGTTGGAAAGGAGGAGCTTAAGTTCTTCAGGTAGCTTGTGGGCATTACCACACCCAATCCATGGGTCCAACCCGATGTGGACATATGTGCCAACTTGTATTCTCCAAGTGAGTCCATCTCGGATGAGTGGCAAAGAATTTAGCACTGCTTTCCAGATGACTGAGATCCCTATTTTATTCCAGCTTGTCTGTCTGAGCCAGTCCATCAGGTTTAGGGGAGCTATGTACTTAGAGGAAGCCACCATAGTCCAAAGGCTATTTGTTGTGATCAGTTGCCATCCTAGCTTGGCCGCCAGAGAAGAAGAGAAGTCTTCCAGTTTTTTTATGCCCCACCCTCCCCATTTCTTTGGGAGGGTAAGAAGATCCCATTTTGCCCATGCAAAAATCCTCCCTGTTTGTTTGCCTTTCTAGAGGAACTTGCAACAGATATTTTGTATTCTAGTAAGGATTCCTCTAGGTATCCAAGCTAGGGACATCTAGTACACCGGAGTGGCTTCAAGAACAACTTTGATGAGAACTAGTCTTCCGGCCCTGGAGAGATACTTATGGTACCAGATATTGAGTCTTCTTTCTAGCTTTGAGATTAACCATGTCCAGTCAGCGATTTTGTAGCCATGGGGCTTTATCCTATAACCCAGATATCTGAGTCCATCCTCCAACTGTAAAAGGGTGAAGGGGAACTGGTGGAGAACAAACTGGATCTCATGTGGGGTGCAATCAGAAGCTGTAATGGTGGATTTAGTGTTGTTGATGACCATGCCTGTTGTAGTTTGAAAAAGGGAGATGGTGTTCTGTAGGGTAGTCAAATCCCCAATTCCACCATTGAGGAAGATCAACACATCATCCACAAAGAGTAAATGAGTTATTATGCATCTGTTAGTGATCGTGATTCCCATGAGTCTTCGTCTGTGGTGCATATATTTAATAAGTCTACTAAGTCCCTACAAAACCAGCAAAAAAAGAAATGGGGATAGGGGGCACCCTTGCCTGAGGCCTCTTTAAGAGTGAAAGAAAGGTGTTGCCACTCCATTGACCAAGACACTAAAGGATATGTTTGTGATGCAACACATGATCCATTTTATAAACTCATATGGGAATCCTAAATGAGTTAGGAGCATTTGAAGGTATATACAACTTACCCGATCAAAGGCCTTTGAGAGGTCTGCCTTAATGATCATACCTTTAATCTTCTTCGTCTAGATAGAATGCATCACTTCTTGAGCAGTACCAACTACTTCATGAATCTGATGATCCTGGAGGAAGGCAAATTGTTCTGAGGAGATGTGGGTGGAGAGAATGGGTCGGAGACAGTTTGCTATGATTTTTGCAATGATTTTATAAATGCAATTGCATAGGGAGATGGGGCGGAAGTCATCAAAGGAGGTCGGGTTGTCTGATTTGGGAATGAGGGTGATGAAAGTGGAATTGATGGCCCCATGCATACGACCAATGGTCCTGCATTCTTCAATGACCTTAAGTAGATCATCTCCAAGGATTTCAAAAAAGGCTGTATAAAACTCCACTGACCAGCCATCTGGTCCAGGACTCTTGTCGCGCTTAAACCATTTCAAAGTAGCCTCTAGTTCCCCTAAAGTGACTTCCCTATTCAGCTCCATAGCATTCTCCTGATCTACAAACCGAGGGAAGAGTTGTGCTACTCTGATGACTTCAACAAGAGTGGCATTGGGAGGTGCCTGATAGATCTGTTTGAAGTGTGATGTGGCTAGAGAGGCCAGTTGCTGGAAGGTATGCACATCATTCCCCTGCTCATTTGTCAGTTGCCATATGGTATTGATTGCCTTTCGGCCATTTGCAAAATTGTGGAAATTTTTTGTGTTGTCATCTCCCTCCATCAACCATATTGCTCTACTTCTCAATCTTCAGGTTTCTTCCCAATATTTTAGTATTTTTCCTCTCTTCGATATTAACTCGGTGAGCTTATCCTTTTGATCTCTTGATATGAAAACCCCTCCTTGCTCGACCTCCAAAGCAACAATTTCTGATTCAATATCTCTTAGGGTTTTTACTTCTTGTTCTCTCTTACTATGTGCCCAGATTTTTGATAGCCTTTTCAACTCTTTTAAGTTGTTGACAAAACCTTTAGTAATGTTCCCACCAGCAGCAGGGGGTGGGACTTCCAAAAGTCAGTGACCAATCGAGTATAGGAAACATCCTTCAACCAGGTGGTATTGAATTTGAAGGGGGCTCTAGGTTTGCATATTCCTCCCCTTATGTCAAGGAATATCGGCAAGTGGTCAGATATACCACCTGATCCAACCCACTGTCTGAAGATGAAGCCTAACCCCAGTAATTGTTCCTTGATGAGGAATCGATCAAGCCTTCTTGCGAGGCTGTCCTCTCCAATCCTTCTATTCCTCCATGTAGGTAGAATCTTTGCAGAGGGGATATCAATAGAGTTCTCCAGGATATTTTCAAAAAAAGAAGATAAGGGATTGACCTGGGCATGATGTCCCCAAGATTTCGAGAAACCCATAGAGAAGTTAAGGTCCCCACCCAGGATGATGTTATCAGGTTGTAGGATGTTGGAGGTCAAAAATTGTTCCCAAAAAACTTCACGATGATGACAAGGTCCATATACATTAATCAGTCTGATGTCTATACCCAATTCAAATGAGTAAATGTTTGCCCCTATGTATCCTATGCCTCCCCATATGTTGCACAGATTGATAGAGCGGGGATTGTAACCCAAGGCTATGCCCCCTGAATGACCATTTACATCAAGGGCTTGGAAGGACCATCCAAGAAGCATGGATTTGAGGAGGTGAGATATGGCTTCAGCAAGGCCCAGGGTTTCTTGTAGGAAAACAACATCAATATGTTCGGTCTTAAGAAGTATTCGCAGAGCTAGTTTTTTCTCAGGGCTAGCTACCCCTCCATAATTGAATGAGAGCAACTTCATGGGGGAGACGAGCTCAGGGTGTGTGGTGAAGTAAAATTATAAGTGCGGACATGTATGAATTCCTCTAGCTCGATAATGGGTCTAGCCACAACAGATACATTCTATGGAATATTTCCTTAGGTTAGAATCAATCAAGAAGGCCTACCTCTTGGTCCGCTTATCTTGCTTGATGATGTCCTCGCTTACTCGCTCTAGAAATCTCTCGCTTCCTTCTTCAAGCTCCTGAAACAAGTAAACAACAACAACACACAAACATAATAATAGACAGATTTCAATTCAACCTACTTAACAAGTCAAGAAACATTAAGCCATGAATATGTAATATTACAAAACATGTAGAAAATCAATCGATAGTTGCATATATTAATATCAAAGAGAGATTACAACCATTCGTCTTGACGTTGCAGTCCTCCTCTGACAAGACTAGGTTCCCACACACTTCTGCTAGCATTCCATGATGGCCTCAATCAACAATAGTTTTAAGGTTCTTCCCTATAGGCTTCACTCCAAACCAAATCACACTTCTCCCTCACACAACTAGATAACTACAACTAGTAATAGCTTGCTTGTCTACTCCAAACCAAAATAGCATCAACACTCGACCAAAAACTATGACTGCAACTAGTTTGTGCTTGGGAAGAAGGGAGGTTTATATAGGAAATATGTGTTGGGTCTTGAAATTGTCATTCATTTCCATTACACTTTCACTATTATGTCCATTATATCACCTCCATTTCACCTCCATTTCACTACCATGTCACTACATTCATCTCACTTTCATTATCATTGGGTCACATTTATGTTTTTCCAAACTTGATTAATTCTTAGCATTTTTAAGTGAATTTGTGGTTAAAATTAGAAAATAATGTGCATATGCCTATACCTAACAAGTGGGTTGAGATTGTTGACATGTGTAGGTCAAAAGGAGACTTATAAAAGACCTTTATGTGGCACCCTAAGGCCAAATTCGAATTTGAGTGGAGAGGATCATGGGATCATGAGGATATGTGCCACATTTCCTATTTGTATTGAAACTCTAAGAAGACATGTGTCTTATCATTTCCTATTTTGATTAGGACTCTAGAGGTAGAAGGAGAGATTCATGGACTCTCATTAATGAGATGGCTTCTCATGTTTTTGTATAAATAGGAGATCTCTCTCCTTCATTTGGTAGTTTTTTTTGGGTAGCTTTGGAAAGCTTTGGAGAGCTTTGTTGTACTTTGTAATTTTGAAGAATTTGAATAAATATTTGATGTTCTCAACATGGAAGGAGATGTGAAGTAGATGTCACGGAGCATATTAAAATGTAAGGTAGAGTAGATTTTGTTTTGTAGTTTTTCTTTGATTTCATTCAAGTATGTCATTTCATTGTTTTCAAGTTTAATAGTTTAGATTTTCCATTCATGCAAGTTTAATTCATGCAAGTGTGTTCAACCGGTTGATTGTAGATTTATCTAACTGTGTAATCTATGCTTATCAAAATAGTCCAAGAAAGTATTTTCCAATTGGTGCTTGGAGCATTAGAGCACACAGTAGATTAGTTTTCCTTTACATGTTTTTGTATTTTCTTATTAGAGTAGTCACTCATTACATAAATAGATGTTTCCAAAGCCTTTTGTTGATGGTTCATCCTCAAACTAAATGGTGAAATGTTGAGTTTATGAATGAGATTTCTTGTTGTTCAATGCATTTTTCTTCTTAGTGTAGTCACTCATGATATAAAAAAATATTTCCAAAGCCTTTCGTTGATGATTAATTCTCAAATTAAATGGCGAAATGTTGTGTTTATGAATGAGATTTCTTGTTGTTCATTAGTTTAGAGTTAGATAGCTAACTCATGTTGTAAGTGAATATTTCCAAAAGCCCTTGGTTCACTAAGTGGTGAAGTATTTCATTTATGAATGAGTCTTTTTTTGCATTTTTATGTTTACTTTTTCTTAGAACAATGAAGTATTTGATCCATCCAAATGCTATCACAAGGAGGTAGTTCTCCCGAAATTGTGTAGCAAAGTGATAAAACACTTCATTTAGCTGTTATCATTTTTTTTGCTTTCGTTTCATAGACATTTTTCCGGCTTAGATTAATCTAACTGTTCAAAGTTTTGATTTGTTTCCTTTTCTCCTTTCTTTAGAAATCAATTTTTAACATTAAAAGTCATTAGATTTAATTGTCCATTAACATTTAGAGATTTTCACCTAGAAGCATAGCTTTTCTTTCTTAGATTAATTTCTTTAAGAATAAGAAACCAAACCCCCAAAAACAACATAAACTATAAGACAAAGAAGTAAGAAAAATGTTAACTAAGCACATATGGTGCACCACACTTCATCAGTTTACGATACCCAGATTGATAATTTATGTAGAGCAATTTAGGACACTAAATTGACTAGACAATATGGATTGGAGATGGATCCTCTTCTCCTGGGAGAAGGACTTATCCCTTGAGGTAGTTCCATCATTATAGGGGAAAGGAGCCCAAACTGTCATCCTCGACCCCATCCGGCCAAACCATTTACCAGATTTCTGTTACGAAGCTTCTAGAGCTGGAAGCTTCGACTCTAATTTAAAAAACTTTCCATAATAGGACTGGCGCAACTGAAACACAGCTCAGTCACTCCGGTCGATGTGAGGAGTAGTGCTAATCTCTACACATTGGCACGGGGGAGACAAAGGCCATTAGCGCTGGTCTTGTAAACTAGGCAAAACAAAAGTTTCAGGGGAAATGGTGCAAAAGGGAATTTATCTGCTCATGAAGAGGGACACAATGGGAGTTTCTTCATGAAGGAAAAGCATGCGGGGTTCACTGTAGAGGTCCTCCAGGATCAAGGAATAGGGATTATAGGGACAGTGAAAAAATGTTGTGTAACATATGCCCCTAAAGCGTGAAGGCCGAGCTAGAGTGAGGGATAAAATGCTTTATAAATCAATGTGGGGAACCGTAGTCTGCCGTCGGAAAACCTGCAAGAAAGTACAAATACATATACATAGACTGAGATCTCTGTCAAATGATACATGAATCATGGCATGGATGCAACCATCCAAAGAATGATCATGTAAATGGATCCAGGTATGGGCGCAGCCATCCGTCAAAGAGGATCATAATGAAACCAAGATATGGTCGCAACCATCCAATAATGAGAAGGATCACATATGATAACTCATGGTCTGGTCGCAGCTAGCCATCTGAAAGAGACATGCATATCATCATAACCATGTCACATCACTTTGCAACCTAGACTTCTGTGATCTGAGCCCAGGGTCTTGCGCTCCAACACGACCCGATCAAAGTACAAATTCTAACATGTGAATAGAGGTGTTGACGTTGAACATGCTAGAAAGTCACTTGATTACCAGTCAATGATGTAAACTGTTAACAAGCATGAGAGAAACCACCAATAATGAAAATGGTCCTCAAGGTACTATCAACACAATCCACAGAATGTGAATAGAGGAATTGAAGTCAAACACCCGTGAAATCACTCGATCGAAAGCCAATGATGTGAACTTGTCGTTGAGTGTGAAGAACTTGCCATTAGGGCATGCAAGCTCTAAGGTACTGGAAGGGAGCCCCTCGGTCAACTTCCCGGATAACGAGATGAAGTCGACAGAAAGCGACTATGTTGAAGGAGGGCCATAATGAATCCCACATCATCGATGCAAGACAAGAGGATGAAAAATAATTTTGGATGGTACAGAGAATCAGAGGTAAGTGTAACTGCAAAAGGACAACTCTTGAATATATCGACGACATAAATTGGAAGTTTGGCAGCTTTTGGATCCATGGGATCGGTGGTCATAATGACGTGGTAGAGATCAAATGGAAGGAAAAAATGAATGGCCCAAACCCAGGAAGGTCAATGATGCAAAGGAGGATGTCCCAACCCAACACAAAGCAAAGAGTGTCATGTTCAAGAGTGAGCTGCTGACACGACTGATAGATTTCCAAATTTTCCCCCACCATTTCTGGAAAGTACCCCAATTATTTTTCATAGCAAGCTTGAAGGGGATAGCATATGCTTGCACTATAAGTTCATCCTTCGGATGAATCCGACCTAGTAAGTTTAATGAGCCCTAGGAAGGAGAATCTCACGTTCATCATGGTGACGAATTCGATGTCGTTTAATAGTTTAACGAGTTCGACAAAGGTGTAACTCGATATCTTTTTCATGTTTAGAGAGTTTGAAAAAGACACGTAAAAGAAAACTCCACATGGTCCCTTTTCGTACATTTGTGTCTCTCGAGCCCGAAAAGGTAGAAAATAATACTTGAGAGAATTGCTTGACCATTTCAGTCAAGGAGTACCTTTTTCGTAAATAGTGCCTCCTAGCTCGAAAAAGGGGTAAACTTATACTGGGCACACGACATTTCACATCCGTTAACGAGTTCGAAACGACAAGGGCTCGGCCATCTTTTCGCTTTTAAAGGGTCAGAAAAGAGCTGAAATCAGACCCCCCGTTTATATTCTCTTTAACTAGTCAAAAAGGAAAAAATACTCGGCGATATTTTCATTTTGTACGAGTCAGAAAAGAGCTTAAAGGTGACTCGTCCTAGAGGAACGAGTGGTATAAAGGGTAGCAATTGGTTCTGGCAATGGAGGAACTGCTCAAAACATGTAATGGCCAAGGGGCTGGCTAATAAAACCACTCATTGCTGCAGTCCCTCAGGAAAGGAAACACAACCAAGTGAAAGCATATGATCGGCCAAAGAGATGGTGGTGATGGAATGAAACAACCAAGGCTCATCTAGCATAAATTAGCTGATAAAAACGATAATCACGAGATGTAAATTGGGCATGGGTTCATTTTTACACAAGCTTGAACCATGGAGAACTCTGCTTGGATTCGGTTTCATGTTTACACAAGCTTGAAACGAAAAACTATGCTTGCTATAAGTTTTCATGCCCCTAGCATAATGAATCAATCGAGGTACATGCCCCCCAAGCTTCATTTTAGTCAACTAGGCAGATGAAATGAAGGTTCAATTTTGAGATCCAGGAAAGACTCGACTGGGATTTTACGAGATCTTAATCAAAGACTCAATTTGGAAAAGGGAGTTGCTTCATTTTTTAACGAGGTTGACACAGTAAAAGAACTATCCTCGAGACCCTTGTTTCATTTTTTAATGAGCTTGACACAAGACAAAAAACTATGCTCACACCTTTTATTTCATTTTTTAACAAGGTTGACACGAGACTAGGAACTACCCTCAACATCTATTTATGAACCATATGGGAACATGGCTCCCAAAAGGTCTTCACTAGATGGAAGAACCACGCTTTCGGAAGAATTCATGTCAATTGGTACTAGAGACAGATCAGATTCCAATGCCCCTAGTACATAATGTACAATACCATCTATGTGATCATCAATAGATGCGGAGATGGAACGGGTAGCCACATAATTGACTTGTGGCAGGGAAGGTACTGCTTACAAATAAGAGCCGATATGGGATGATGGTTGCAAAGGAGGTGCCTGGTGACCAATGAACGACAATTGATCAATAGTCACAATTCTCCCTTCGTGCGGAAAACAAACCACACGGAAAAGCGAAGAAACAAGAGCTCCCATGACATAAACATAGTCGCATCCAAGGAGAAGATTGAAATCTAAGGGACCTTGGACTACCATCACATCTATATAGATGGTCTTTCCTCCCAAAGTAATAGGGAACTTCAGAAGGACCCCCAAGGGTTGACTGGTTCCTCTGTTGAAAGCCAACAGATTCTGAGTGACAGGCACAAGCTATGGGGAGCCCAAAGCTTGCCAAGTAGTAGAAGACATGATGCTAACAGATGCACCTTCATCTAATATAGTGCCATGTACTACCATATTATAGGCTTGTACTGTAATCTGGAAAGGCACATAAGATGGAAGGCAGAAAGCAGTCAATGGAACCCAATTGAAAGAGACGACATAACTACTTGGTAGGGGTATCATATGATTGCCACCATGCTATACATGAATAGGAGAAGGACTCTTCTGAAAAATTGGGATGGGAGGGTCACTCTTTGATTCATGAGAATCTGAGGATACGAGAAGAACATAAGCAGTATCATCACCACTCTCTTCCAGAACAAAGTGAACAACTGAAGGCGGAGCCAAGTCGACACTCTTTGCGACCAATGGTTGGTTGGGAACAGACACAAGAGATTCATGCCCAGGAAGAGTAGGATGGGAAAGAGATGAATCCAAGTCAATCTATTTACCAACTAGGAGAGGGTTAGAAAAAAGCCTCTGATAACCAACAGGAAGTTGGGGTTGAGGAGCTGTAAGGTTTTCCAAAACTTTGGAAGCTTTATCCATAAGAGGACAAAGGTGAAGAAGATGCTCTCCTTCACATAACCTACAAGGGAATATAATCTTTCCCTTCTTCTCACCATCATTAGCTGAAGGCGTAATATCGACATGATCTCTAGAGGTCAACGGGGATGGTCGGTTTAGGCCTTGAGACCATACCTCTAAGACTCTAGGAATGCTGGGATAGTCTCGAAGGAGATGGTCACCCTTACATAGCTTGCAAGGGAATCTAGCCTTTCAAGGAGGATCAGAAGGTTTGTCGATGGTGGGTGCATTGGGAGTAATAGCTGCACGATTGGCCTCTCACTTATCTGACTTCTTCTTCTTCTTCTTCTTCTTCTTAGCCTCCTCGTTACTGGATTTCAAAATTTCACTATGAGAAGTAGAAGAGGAAGAGGAAGAAACAGGGGAAGAAGGGGAGAGTTCAACCTTAGAATCAGCATGATGTGATTCAAATGAAGGAGATGGCGGGGCAGGAGTTGGGACACTTAGGATCACTGAGGTCGAAAACAACCAGACAGGCAGACCAATGGTTAACCCAGGAAGCGACAACGTCACCACATAAGGAGCGCCAACATTTCCAAAAGAAGGAACAGGACCAGGATTCCCATCCGAGGGGAACCCCTGACTGGAAGACTCCAGGAATGTTTCTATTGGAATCGAATCTAAAGAACCACTAAGGAAGATAACTTTAACCAGGAATATTTCGTGGGCAGTTAATTTTAGGACACTGAAATAAAACTTGGCCTTTTCATATTTTAAGAGTCAAGAAAAGGGCGAAAGGTGACTCTAGTTGCTTTCAGAGTTAACGAGCTCAAAAGGACAAGTGCTTGAACGATATTTTAAATTTAATGAGTCAAAAAGATCAAATGACTGCTCTGGATGATCTAGGTAAACATGATTACTAGGCAACCATGAACTGCAGAATACCTCTCGGCGAACCGAGAAGTACGAGCAGGCAATCTCCCCGAATTCTGTGTTCGGTGTATCACATTTGCAAGTTGGCCGACTCGGCTTCCTATTGATAAAGGATTGCAGCCTAGTGGGGTCTCTCATTATATACTCAACGGTACGGGGGGCACAAATCCATACTAACATTGTCTAGTGTCGAAGCGAATGACAACTGATAGTTTTAAAGAGGCCGGAACACATCTCTAGCCTAGACCACTAAATGTGAGCATTAAGTTTCAATGCTTCCTTAGGTTAATTCAATAAATTTTAACGTTTGATCTTGAATTAGGTTTCAATTACAAGGCCCTACCATTGTCATCTGACAAAATATCCTACATGTAGCCATATGAGAAAAGAGATCTTGGTCTTCGATGAAAGTTATCACTAATTGAGAGATAGAGAACACAACACTAATGCAACAATAAAAAAGTGAAATCTTTCTCTAATAAATCTCCCAAATGAACTTAATATTCCTATAACAACATAAGAAGTTTCATTTCATTTCCAATGCTTATGATGATGCAAATATAGCTTCCCAATAATGTTACTAATGCAATATTTTAGCTTAAGTAAACTAGAATGATGTTCTTCTTTTCATAAAATGAAAAATGAATCTTTCACATAAAGCACTTTAAATGAAAATTTTCACAATTTCGAACAAAAAAGCATCAATCAAATCCAAAGCATTTTAAATGAAACTAAAAGCAACTTCTTCCCTGAATCGAACAAACCAAACACATAAATGCTTCAATCAACAAACCAAAAAATGTAATCTATGCTTTGAAAGAGAAAATATACACTCGAAATAAGAGAACAAACGAGACCCTTTTACTCATTCAATTGAAAACAAAGCATCCTAGTCACTTCTAGGATGAATAAGAGAGTCTGAGGGTCAAGACACACTAGCACTGGAATGGGACAAATTTTGATTTTTTCTTACCCCTGAGACTGGAGTGACTTTTGGGCCAAAAGTAGTGCCGTTCGACATGACTGACCAGTACTACAACTAGTGCTGATGGCTAATCGACGCGAATTTTTGGCCAAAAATAACGCCGATTGAGGGATTCAAAGAAAAAAAAGAAAAAAGAACTTCACACAGGGCCAGACTTAACACATCAGAGGGTGGGCTAAACTAAGCAAGCACACAAAGCAAGCTAAATGAAGCTTTCTAGTCAGGGAGAAGACGGTCCAAAAGGCTTACGGGGTCAAAACCACAAGAGCAAAACACACTAGCCAAGATTGGGGTCAAGCCCTAATCCTCACTTACATGCATCGACGTGACTGCCTAACTGAAAAAAAGCGCCAGAGGCTGGTCGGCGCGACTGTTTCTCAGCAACTCGCACTGGTCAACACGACTTTCAGTGGATTAAGCACGCTGATCGAGGTAGCTAAGGAAATTTTTTTTTTTTTGAAAACAGGGACCAGATCTGCTACTATGAATTTTAGACTCAGACTAGTAAACAAGATAAAAGAAATAGAACCAAAGGAAAAACGCAAAACTAGAAAAGTTCTCACAAAATCATGAAATCCAAGACAAACAAAAGGATTGGGATCCCCAGTAGAGTCACCAATTTGTGGAGAAGTAAAATTATAAGTGCGGACACGAACAAAATCCTCTAGCCCAATAATGGTTCTAGCCACAACAGATACATTCTATGGAAGATTTTCTTAGGTTAGAATCAATCAAGAGGGCCTACCTCTTGGTCTGCTTATCCTGCTTGATGATGTCCTCGCTTGTTTGCTCCAACAATCTCTCACTCCCTTCTTCAAGCTCTTGAAACAAGTAAACAACAACAGACAACAAACATGATAATCGAAAAATTTCAATTCAACCTACTTAACAAGTCAAGAAACATTAAGCCATGAATATGTAATATTACAAAACATGTAGGAAATCAATTGATAGTTGCATATATTAATATCAAAGAGAGATTACAACCATTCATCTTGACGTTGCAGTCTTCCTCTGACAAGACCAGGTTCCCACACACTTCTACTAGCATTCCATGATGGCCTCAATCAACAATAGTTTTAAGGCTCTTCCCTTTAGACTTCACTCCAAACCAAAACACACTTCTCCCTCACACAACTAGATAGCTACAACTAGTAATAGCTTGCTTGTCTACTCCAAACCAAAATAGCATCAACACTCAACCAAAAACTATGATTGCAACTAGTTTGTGCTTGGGAAGAAGGGAGGTTTATATAGGAAATATGGATGGGAGATGGATCCTCTTCTCATGGGAGAAGGACTTATCCCTTGAGGTAGTTCCATCATTATAGGGGAAAGGAGCCCAAACTATCATCCTCGACCCCATTCGGCCAAACCATTTACCAGACTTCCATTATGAAGATTATAGAGCTGGAAGCTTCGGCTCTAATTTAAAAAAATTTCCATAACAGGACTGACACGACTAAAACACAACTCAGTCGCTCCGGTCGGTGAGGAGTAGTGCTAATCTCTACACATCGGCGCGGGGGAGACAAAGGCCATTAGCGTCGGTCTTGTAAACTGGGCAAAACAGAAGTTTCAGGGGAAATGGTGCAAAAGGGAATTTATCTACTCATGAAGAGGGACACAATGGGAGTTTCTTCATGAAGGCAAAGCATGCAGGGTTCATTGTAGAGGTCCTCCAGGATCAAGGAACAGGGAGTACAGGGACAGTGACAAAATTCTATGTAACAGGGTGTTCTGTGCTCTAAGAACTTGATCTATAATAAGTTGTCCCCTTGCGACAATCTCTTCCCCTGCTTGTAGCTTGGCTTTGGAAAGGGAGGATGGTCGACCTTTAGGGGGCTTCGAAGGGATGGGGGAAGATACCAGGCCAATGTCTATGGAGTCAGGGCCCGTGATCGGGAAAGGGAATGAAGCTGGTATCTGTGGGGAAGAGAACCTTGATCAAAGTCAAAAGATGCAGATGGTTTCGCCTTTGGGAAGGATGGGGGGGTACAGGAGTAAATAGGGGGAGGGGGATGCAAAGGGCAAGCTAGGGTAATGGGGGGGGGGGGGGGATGGCATAAAATCAGAGCTCTGATGAAACCCCATAGAGACATCCATGCATTCAGATAAATTAGAGAATTGTACAGAGCAGGGTTCAGAAGTGGACATACCCGAAGATAGCGCGGCTTTTGCAGCCGCCCTTGACCTAGTCAGTGGAGGAGAGGGTGGCCAAAAATATGATTTTCCATGCTTCTTCGGAGTCTCCAAGGCCAGGGAAGTCTCTGCTGCTTCAGGGGCTGAGTGTTCCATTGCTTCATGCGAAGGGGTGTGTCTTGCTAATGCCTGAGGAACCTTTGTAGGTATTGTCTTCCCCTTGTTCCTGTTCCTCGCTTTCCCAATCAGGGGGTAGTCCTTGTAGAGGTGACCCACTTTATGGTAGAGCCTACACCTAAATGGAACCCCCTTGTAATCAAGGATCTTTGTTCGCATGAAGTTCCTCCAACGCAGACTAATTTGCTCTTGTAAACCTTCTTTGATGTCTAAATGGACTAAGATCCTCGCAAAAGCCATGATTCCAGTGGAGAGGTAGGTTTTTTCATATTCCAGATAGGTGCATAGAGAGTTCCCTATGTGTCTGAAAATGTCCTCAGACCAGAATTGTAGCGGCAGGCCGGGGAGGTGAACCCATAGAGGCCCAGCCCCTAACTGTTCCCTCTTTGGATCAAAAAGGGGGCTCCATCCCCTCAGCAGCACAGGGGCCTGTTCAATATGATAGAAGGATGACAAAACCCAGTTTGTATGCTCAGCCCGAGCAAATCACAGTGCAAACCAACCATGGAAAAAAGTTTGAACGAAAGGTAGCATGGCCAGGTGTTGTCCCCATATTTCTGCAGCCCATTGTTTTAACCGTGCCACCGTATAGTTCCTGCCCCAAACTCTTCCAGCCAGGACTCGTTCAACAGTGTCCATGGCTTCACCCCACTGTATGTCTTCTTCCAAACTGATGATAACATCCTGCGACCTTGATTTCACACACCTCTTTCTTTTTCCCAGCCTATGCCCGCATCGGTGGCGTCCTCTTGTGTTCCACTATAAGGAGGGTTTGTAAGGTTAAGGTTAAGGTTCAGGGGGTTCAGACCAGGGCCAGAGGGGAAGTCGTCCGAAAGAGGAGGGATATTCGTGAAGTTGCCTGAAAGGGGAAAGGATATTTCAAGGTCACAACCAAAATATTATTAACTTGATAGGAGGGTTTAGATGCCAAATATCATTTTGACGTGAACCAGAAATACAACCCTAGCAAATAGTTGGATCAATTCAATCTCAAGGATGATGTTGATCTCACCCCCTTGAAAATGAACTCAGCCCATAGGCAACTTGGACTGACAATAAACATAAGATGGTCTCATCCATGACTTCTTGATTTTTGGGACAACTTAACTCAACAAGTATGCTTAGTTTGTTGCTTAATTAGGGTAGTTCAATTGTATTCCACCTTAGCAAAAAAAAAGAGGGTGCTCCTAGTATGAGAGTAGGAGATTTCCTATAGGAATCAATTGGATATCTAGTGTCACAGAATATGTTATTAGTATTAAAATAAATAGGACCTTCAACCAATTGTATATATAAATAATATAACAATAAAGAAAGTAATAGGGAATCAACTTTGAAGGAAAAACTTGGAATTGGGGAAGTAAAAGGTTTAATATTATATATGCATGTATGGCTATGGTTTCCATTTCGTTTCTAGAGCTAGTTTATAGAAAAATACCAATAGCATGATAGTTAAGCTTTCAATGTCAAGTAACGTGTCATCTTGTTGAGTTTGTGACTGCATTATGATCAATGTTGTTCCTATCCCATTGGTATAAGTGTATAAAAATGGAATAACTATGGTAGGATGATGAGCTAAAACCATGGAAGTGAGTCCATGTGAAAAAGATTGAGCTCCTAAAAAAGTCGAAAAAAAAAGATTCCTTTCAAAATTATATTATTAATTATTAAAATCAAATTGTTTGGATCTAGTATTGATACAAAAACTAAAAACGAAAAAATGCGTCTAGTGTTGAGGGAGTGTGTTCAAACAATCAATACTCAATAATATTAAACAAGAGCCACGTGGTGGCAATGTCACTGTTTTTTTATTTTTTGTACATTGCCACCACTAGGAATTTGTTGCTTGGAAGCTTGAGTTAAGTCTTCAACCTTTAAAAAAGTGTAAGAAACCCATCCTCCTTGCCACATTTCTACTTTGATGGTGAACTTGAGCTCATTGCCTCACCATATATCTGAATCTATATAGCACCAAAGCCTATCCATCTATACATCAAGTGCCGCAAATAAGGAAATTCATAGAGAACCAACTACGATAGAGAATGATTCCTCTCACTCGTGTAGAAGTGAGGTGGAGAAAGCTCATGAAAAAGGTTAAGAAACAAAGAAAGCAAAGAAGGAAACAACTACAAGGAGGAAAGAAACAATCAGTTTGATTCGGATTTAAACAGGAATGAAAAAAATTATAGATATAACCATAAATACAAAGATGTAGTAGAAATAACACTATATTTCATTAATATCAAATACTGAAATATGCTTACAAACATAATGGAAATAAGACTAGCTCTGGCGATGGTAGCTTATCTTTGAGAAGATATGTGGCTGCTACATGCCTCTAAACTGTGTTACAATGAGGCTCAAAGGCCTATTTATTATGGAGAAATAGTGGAAAACCCTAAACATCCAAAAACCTAACCCTAGGAGATGAAGTTCCAAACTATGGGCCTTGTTTAGGTAAATTGGTACATCAACTTCCCGGGGTCGTAACTTTGGCATACGATCTCCATTTGATGCACACAATACCTCGTTAGAAACATCTATCTGAGGACCAAAAATTTTGAATGGCCAAAATTAAACATAGACCCATGTTGGTCCTGATTTTCCCAAAAAACGTCGTTTATGGCCTCAAAACGGCTCCGGAAGTTGAGGACCCAAAAAATTGCCAAAAATAGTAAATTGTGCTACAAATAAGGAAACTGAAAAGCTGAAAGAAACAATGGTGGGGGTCCAAGTGGAATAGGCAGGTGGCCACAAATATCCACCTGGATTATTCCTTCCCCCTTAGGAATCAATGGTCCCCATTGCGTTGAGTTCCTCCATGAGAGAAGGAAACTTCTGCTAAACTTGGTCCCTGGTGAGCCACTTGCCCTGGTGAAGGAGTTGGCCTGCTTTGAAAACTCAATATAGTTGGATCCTTTTCCATCGAGTGTTCTTGCTCTGATGAAACCCCATAGAGACATCCATGCATTCAGATAAATTAGAGAATTGTACAGAGTAGGGTTCAGAAGTGGACATACCCGAATATAGCGCGGCTTTTGCAGCCGCCCTTGACCTAGTTAGTGGAGGAGAGGGTGGCCGAAATGATGATTTTCCATGCTTCTTCGGAGAGTCTAAGGCCGAGGAAGTCTCTGCTACTTCAGGGGCTGAGTGTTCCATTGCTTCATGTGAAGGGTATGTCTTGCTGATGCCTGAGGAACCTTTGTAGGTATTGTCTTCCCCTTGTTCCTGTTCCTCGCTTTCTCAATCAGGGGGCAGTCCTTGTAGAGGTGACCCACTTTATGGCAGAGCCTGCACCTAAATGGAACCCCCTTGTAATCAAGGATCTGCGTTCGCATGAAGTTCCTCCAACATAGAGTAATTTGCTCTTGTAACCCTTCTCTGATGTCTAAATGGACTAAGATCCTCGCGAAAGCCATGATTCTAGTGGAGAGGTAGGATTTGTCATATTCCAGATAGGTGCCTAAAGAGTTCCCTATGCGTCTGAAAATCTCCTCAAACCAGAATTGTAGCGATAGGCTGGGGAGGTGAACCCATAGAGGCCCAGCCCCTAACTGTTCCCTCTCTCGATCAAAAAGGGGGCTCCATCTCCTCAACAGCACAGGGGCCTGTTCAATATGATAGAAGGATGATAGAACCTAGTTTGTATGCTTGGTCTGAGTAAATCGCAGTGCAAACCAACCGTGGACAAAAGTTTGAACAAAGGTAGCTCGGCTAGGCGTTGTCCCCATATTTCTGCAACCCATTATTTTAACTATGCCGCTGTATAGTTCCTGCCCCGAACTCTTCAAACTAGGACTCATTAGACAATGTCCATGGCTTCACCCCACTATATGTCTTCTTCCAAATTGATGATAACTTCCTGTGACCTTGATTTCACACACCTCTGTGTTTTTCCTGGCCTATGTCCCCCATCGGTGGCGTCCTCCTGTGTTCCAATGTGAGGAGGGTTTGTAAGGTTAAGGTTTGGGGGGTTCAGACCAGGGCCAGAGGGGAAGGCGTCTGAAAGAGGAGGGATATTCGTGAAGCTTCCTGAAAGGAGAAAGGATATTAGAGCCGAGAGGGGGAGACCTTGTGTGGGTAGTGTTATCACTTAGAACCATAGTTCATGTATGTAATGTTGTCCACAAGTTTCATATGAAAATCTTTGGTTTAGTGAATAGGTTTATATGTGTGTGTGTCACTTTGAAATTAGAATTTCAAAAGGTATTGATGTAAGTCCGTGTAAAAAATCGTTAGATACCCTCCATCATTGTTAGTTAAGGCATGTCTTGTCTTGATTGCGTCATTAGTACTTTGCGCAGTTTCGCAGCGCTGTCTGTTTGGTCAATTTAGCTGCGAAATGATGTTTCCGCCTTTTCGCAGCGTACTGTTTACCAGCCATTTCGTAGCGCGTTTTGTCAAATCTTAACTGTCTGCGCTACGAAATCGGGGTTTCGGGGTTTTTGTAGCGCCTTTTCTTGAAATGTCAAGTCTGGGAGGGGTGAGTCATAGGTCCGTCCACGTTTATCAGTTGATGTCCACTCCAGGTCATGATAGATCATCATTCCGCCATAAGGTCCAGGATCACGCATATGAATATCATCTTAAGGGATTTTATGAGGTATGGTTGTGTCATAATGTGTTTTCATGATGTGTAAACATGTCTGCTGTATGCAAAGAAGCCCGAGTTCTCATTTAAAGGGATCATCGCAAGCGAGCCTGCACTCCAAAGTCGAGATTGTTTTCGAGCTGTAGCTGCTATTAGTTTCCTGTGTGAAGATATTCGAAGCAAGATGGAAAAGAGGGAACATCGATCCGGTAGGTGCCTGAGAACAGAGCCAGAGGGGCTTGATGTTACACTCAAAGATGAAGGTGTAGCAAGAGCCTTTCGAAATGCCGGTTGCTGGAGGTTCTGCGAAAAGTTGAAGGGAGGACATCCAGAGGTAACGAAGGCTTTTGCATTGAATTTTACTGGATTGAATTCAAAGGTGTCAATGTTAGAATTTCCTGTGTCTCCTGAAGCCATTTCTATTGCCACTGAAATCCCGAGGGGAGGACAAGAATGGTTCAAAAATTTTAAATTTGACATGAGTCCCTGTAGAGAATTTTTGAAGGAACCGTATGTAAATGAGGACCTCACCAAAGCGGTGCCAAGGAGTTACGTAAAAGAACATTATGCTATGCTCCTTACATGTATCCAGAAATACCTAACATGCGAGGGAAGGTACAACAAAGTTTATGCCTATCACTTCAAACTTTTGTTGCATTTCACAGGTAAAGCTTCAATAGATATCCCTTTCTATTTGTTCAGAAGCATTAGTAAAATGTGTGATAAAATCCAGTTAAAGAAAGATGGTTGTGAAACATCCTTGTTTCACCATGGTTTAGTAAAGTTGCTGGTGTTGGATGGTTTGCAAAAGATTGGCAGAGATTGGGATTCTTTTGTTTTTATGGCCAGATTTCAAAGTAAAACAGGCCTCACCCCATTGCCTGTGAGGGAAAGGGAAGAAAGAATTGAAGAACCTACTCTGGCTGAACTCAGAAAGGAGGTGACAGACCAAAAGAAGCCTAAAACCAAGTTAAGGAAATCAGAGAAGTCTGTGGTGGCAAAGGAGACACCTAAATCATCAGCAAAGGAAACACCTGAGTCATCATCTAAGGAGACACCTCAGGCATCAAAGCAGAAGATCCAGAAAAAGAAGGATGAAGCTGGACCAAGTGAAGTTGAAAAGATTTCAAGGGTAAAAACCAGAGGTCAACTAAACAAGGAGAAAGGTAAGTCAATCACTGTGGAAGAAAGCCCTATGTCAAAAGGCAGTTTAAGTGACTTACTTGTAGCCATTGAACGTGAACAAGATCAGCCAATACAGATTGAACCAATAGAGTTTGAGCAAGATCACCCAGTGCAGCCAATGCATATTGACCTCACTCAATCTTCACCCGAAAGTACTAAGAAACCAAGAGCTTCAAAAAGGTTGAGATTTGAGGAGCCTAGTAAAGAATATGCTTTCAAGCCACGTAGGCCAGTCACAAGAAGACAAATGAAAGAGGTGGAGAAAGCGCAGAAAGAGGAGGCACCTGTAGAAGTGCCTAGTACAGTTGTACTTGAGGTTTTGACCAGAACAGTTCATGCAGCCAGGAGTAAAGACAAGAGAAATAGGGTCATCATCAGCCAAGGTGGAAATGTCATTGCTATCAAGCAACAGGCAGGAATAACACAAGAAGAAGTGCCTCAGATTAAAAATGTTTCTAAAGAAAGGGCAGTGAGATATGCAAATTATAAAAAGGCTGTACTAAAAGGCAGAACAAGTCTAATGGGCCAAACTGACTCAGTGTCTGATGCATATTTGTGGACAGTGCTAGCTCTGAAGCAGGCGAAAACCATGAAACAGCTGAACACAAGCCTAAGAGCAGAAAATAAGGCTTTGAAGAAAGAAGTTAGCAGTTTGAAGAAGAAGCTAGGTAAACTAGCTGATTAATCCAAGTGGAAATTTGCTTTTCAAGTTTTGATAAATTTTGGTTTCCATCATTTTGAAACTTTTTGGATCCCTAACACCTGTAAAAAGTAGCTGAAGAAATCATGAAGTTAAGTCAACAGTGCTTTAAGATTCATATGTTCTGCTTTGATTATCTACAGCAGTTTCGTAGCGCGCTACGAAACTGCTGTAGATGACTGTTTTATGAGAAAAAATGAAATTGATACTGAGGTCAGCAAATCTTGAAAAGGATGAACTCGAGGCCAGTAAAGAGATCATACAAGGTTATCTAAGCATTCAAAGAGTGACAGGTGTAAGTGTTGGAGAAAAAGGTGAAATATTTTGTTTTTTGCTAAAGTCTTCCTAAAGCTACTTTATGACCGAATTATTAGGGTTCTGGTAGGGTTACCGGAATTTTGGGTTGGACACCTGTTCAGTTTACAAAGCATCCAGATCATAAGGCATATGGTGTTATGCGTGGTTATTAAAGGTATTAAATAGCTTGAAGCATGTTCTTTTGGAAATGAAGACCGATGGAAGGCAGGGACCGTGAAAACAGGGCACACATCTTCACCAACTAATGAGTCATCTGCACAGCTAGAATCCAAGGCAGCTCGTTCAGTGAATGCCTCTCCAATTTATTTCGGCCACTACAGAAAGGGTACAGGTGTCAAGGCTCAGGAAAGCATCATGCACACGAGGAGATAGACTTTGAATTTCAATGTGATTAGGACTCTATGTATTCACAGCGCAATACCTTTGTATTTAATAAGTTTGTTTAGATATAGATAAGGCAATTAATGATAGGATTTCGAGCTCCCCTCATGCTGGAGGAGGAGTCTCAAGTAGTTGTAGTTTTGTTTTCCTATATATAGGAAAAACTCTGATGTAAAAAAGGTTGGGAGATTTATGAAAAAACAGAGTTTCATTTTGGCTGATGTAAAAGACTTATTACAGTAATAGAAAAACAGCTGTTGTTTCTTCTCAAGATTCTCAATAGATCATATTGTTCAAATGTATGGTGGTTTATTCTCTTAGTGTTCTTTTTACAGTATTGTTACAGCATAATCACTCAGAATTCATGTTTAATGCTCTGACTTCCTGTATGCTTGGCAATCTGTGGTTTATGTAAAGTATGTTTGAACATCTGATGTAAAGAGCCTTGACTTCCATGAAAAGACAGTGCTTTTGTTTACTGAAATGGGTGAGACTCCATAAGCCCAATGAAGACTAATTTGATATTTGTCCAACCATCTTATTTTTCATGTGTTGTTTAAAAGAGTTAGCCATATTTTCTTGCCCTTAATGCATATCAAAAATCTGTGAGAGAGCCCTCTCTGACTAAGGAGGCTAAACCTTAGTCTAAAGCCTGGTCTGAAACAGTTTCATGAAATCTTGCTAAGTAGCAGCCCTTAGTACACGATTTTGTGATAACATTTTGGTGCGTCTGCCGGGAGCCTGATGATTAATTATTCCCGAAGTTTGAAGATTGAATTTCTGAAGGTAGCAGGAGTTCAAAGTGTTTTTCGAGGCTGCATTCTACCTTGGTGACTCCATTGATTTTTAAAGTGTAAAGGTGGCTTCGAGAGGAAGGTATACAAGGAGTAATCCAGACCCAAACCCACCTAATCCTGTGGAGAATCCTAATATCATCTCAAGGAGTAAACAAAAGTTTTCTGATATACCAGGTACTTCAAGTATTTCAAAGTCTTTATTTCCTGAGTTTTCTAGAAGTCCTGAAGATAAACTTGTTGATGATAAAGTTCAAAAGGTTTTATTAAGGTCTGATAATGAAGAAGAATTGATTGGTATCATTTTAGATCTACAAAAGAGAGGTATTGATACCTCATCTCTAGTATCACAAAAAGATAAAGAGGAGTTTTGGGAAATTGTTACTTCTGAATTGTTATTAGAGGAAGAGGATTTGAAACAGCTCAAGGAGCTTGATCCTTTTGAAGTTTTGCTCAATTCAAAAGCTGGTTTACCTCTCCCAAATTGGAGTTCTTTTGTCAGTGGTTTACAAAGCCCCAATAGTCCTTTCCGTACTCATACCTTGTCTTCTGCCTCTGCAAGTCCAAATAGCCCTCAGACAACATCTCATACTAGTTCTGGTCCTTCTGGTCACACAATACCCATTGTTACTGTTCCTCCATTCATTATGGCTGTACCTGCTAGGTATGCTCCTCTAGCTCTCCCTGCTGTTTTACATGATCTTCCTAATAAATATGCTGCTAGGATTCCAACATGGGGAGGGGATGAAGATGTCACAGCAGAGGAACATGTAGATAGATTCAATGATTTTATTGATAGGTATGAAGTGGATGATGAAGATGTAAAACTGAGGTTGTTTGCTCAGACTTTCATTGGAGAAGTCAGAAAATGGTTTAAAGCCTTAACAGTTGGTAGTATTCATAATTGGGTTGAGTTTGAAGATAGTTTTCTGAGGAAATGGGGAAATAGAACCAATCCTGTTCAGGCCCTCACTGAATATAATAATTTAAGAAGAGCTCCAGATGAGACTGTTCAAAACTTTTCTAAGAGGTTTAACAAAATCTATAATTCTATCCCAGCACATCTGAAACCTCCTGGAGCTTTGGCACAGTTAAGATATGCTGAGTCTTTTGATTCTGATTTCTCTCTTTTACTCAGAGAAAGAGAGTCTGCTACACTGGCTGACATGCAAAATGATGCTATCAAAGTGGAGGTGAACATACTTGCTGCTAAAAAGTCCAAGATGGCTAAGGCTAAGATAAAGGAAGAGGAGAGGCCTTCTACCTCTGCTCAAGAAGAGAAATTTGAGACCATGATGAAGACTATGGAGAAATTGATGGATCAATTGGCACTTGGGAATACTGCTACTCCCCAAGCTCAACAAGAACCTCGGTTCAGGAATCCTCAATTTAGAAGGCCTCAAAATCAGCAAAGACCAAGGGAAAATAGAAACCAGCAAGCTGACCCCCCTGTGAGACCTCCTTTTCAACAAAACATGGTGGATGAGGAAGAAGAGTCTGAGGAGCCTGAAGAATCTATCCATTGTCTGGGTGAAGAAGATTCAGAGGTCTTTCTAACAAAGGAAGAACATGATGAGTCCAGCCAACTAAAGGCTGAAGAGGAACCCTCAGATTTCTTAAAGGGTTATCAACATGCCATATTTGAGATTCAAAAACAATACAACCTCAGGAACAGAGATGTCCCTATTACAGCAAACAAGGCTCAGCCTAAGAAGGGTGTTTCAAAGGCAGTGGAAGATAAAAAGGAAAAGTCAAAACAAGCTGATGGAAAAGATGATTCTCCTCTTGAGAAAAAGGATAATCAAACCCCTGCTCCTCCTAAGGAAATTGAAAGGTCTACTTCAGTGTTTAATATAGAGAATGAAATTGCTAAAATTAAAATATCAGTCCCATTCAATGAAATCTTGAAAGTAGACAAGTATAGAAGTAAGATTGTGGAAATGCTTAATTCTCCACCAGGAGGGGCTGATATTTTGAATGTGCAAGAGGATAATCCTATCATTTGTTTAGGTCCAAGACTTGAAGATGAGCAAAATGATGAATTTCCTCCTTTTTATATCAGCATCAATATACATGAGATGACTCTTCATAATGCCATGTTGGATTCAGGGGCATCCCATAACCTCATGCCTAAAGTCATTATGGAAAGGTTAGGATTAGAAGTAACTAGACCATACAAGGACTTGTTTTCTTTTGATTCAAAGAGGGTTCACTGTATTGGGCTGATAAAAGATGTGGTTGTGGCACTTACCCAAATCCCAGCAAAAACAACTGTCATGGATATTGTTGTTGCAGATGTTCCACCTAAATTTGGGATATTACTTTCAAGGTCATGGGCAGCAAAGATCAAAGGTACCATGCAAATGGATCTGACTTATGCTACTATTCCAGTGTTTGGAGAGCAAAGAAGGTTATATCGTGAGACAAGGATGGCATATATGGTGAGCAGCAAGGACAAACCACAGAATTTCCCTATTTATTCTTGTGATACAGGCCTTGGATCAGCTATTCTATTTAATGAATCAGTGGGAAAAGAATTACAGGAAGAAAAGGCAGAAAATCAGTGTGAAGAGTTGCAGCAAAGTGATGAAAGAGATGCCTCTGGTTGCTGGTCTTTGTACTTTGATGGAGCAGCAGGGAAAGAAGGTGCAGGAGCTGGGATTTGGATCATGAGTCCAACTGAAGAAAGTAAGTTTCTGTCATATAAACTTAATTTTGATTGTACCAATAATATGGCGGAGTATGAGTCTCTGGTATTAGGCTTAGAAACCTTGATAGAATTGAAGGCAAAAAACATTGCTGTTTATGGAGATTCTGAATTAGTCATAAAGCAAGTTCAAGGTGCCTATCAAACAAAAGATGCAAGGATGAGAGCTTATAGAAACTTGGTGTTGGAATTGTTGGAAAAGTTTCAGTCATATACCTTCAGTATAAAAACCAGAGATCAGAATTCCGTGGCAGATTCTCTTGCTGTTGCAGCTAGTCTTTTTGTTATCCCTAAACATTCTTCTGATAACTATGAAGTGAAGGTTCGCCATAGGCCAGTCATCCCAGATAATATCTTAAATTGGCAAGTCTTTGAAGATGATCAGCAGGTAAGAAGTTTCCTAGAGTTGAAAGGAGAATTTGAACATAGTCAAATTGATCAGCAGAACATGTTAGTGGAGACAAAAGAAAAGCCTGAGGTATTGCAGCTGCAAAATAATCTAATTCCCAAAGGTCTTATTCCACTTGAGAAACTATTTGATCAGAATGATGTGTTTAAAGCACCAAGGCTGCAAGCCAATGAAGAAGAAATAGAGAGCTGCAATTTAGGTGACTCAGTGGTACCTAAATTAGTCAAAATTTCAAAGTTTTTATCAGCTGATATGAAAGTCAAATATGTTGAATTGATGAAGAAGTTTATTGATGTCTTTGCATGGAGCTATGCTGATTTGAAGCAGTATGATTCCTCAATCATACAGCATACTATCCCAATTAAGCCAAATGAGAAACCTTTTAAGCAAAAATTAAGAAGAATTAATCCTCTTCTAATGCCATTAATTGAAAAAGAAGTGAAGAAGCTTTTTGATGCAAAGATTATTGTTCCTATCAGATTTTCAAATTGGCTTGCTAACTTGGTACCAGTTAGGAAAAAGAATGGAGAGATAAGGATTTGCATAGACTTCAGGAATTTGAACAAGGCCTCACTGAAAGACAATTATCCTCTTCCTAAAATGGATCTTATTTTGCAGAATATTGTTGGCTCTCAAAGAATGTCAATGTTAGATGGCTTCTCAGGGTACAATCAGATCCTTGTTCATCCAGATGATCAGGAGAAGACAGCCTTCACCACACCATGGGGCACATTTATGTATGCAAAGATGCCTTTTGGCCTCATGAATGCAGGGGCGACTTTCCAGAGGGCTATGGACATTGCTTTTGCTGAGGAAAGGGATAAATCAGTGGTGGTATATCTTGATGATATCACAGTCTTTTCAAAGAGGGAAGAGGATCACTTAAAACACCTTGAAAGGATTTTGCTAAAGTGTAGGCGGTTTGGCATTTCTTTGAATCCAACCAAAAGCATCTTTGCTTTGACATCTGGTAAGTTGCTTGGACATATCATTTCTGAAGAAGGAATTAGGATTGATCCTAATAGAGTCAGTGCTATTTCAAAGTTGGATTTGCCAAGGAGCAAGAAAGAGGTTCAGTCTTTTCTTGGTAAAGTTAATTTTGTTAGAAGGTTCATTCCTAACTTTGCTGAAGTGGTCAAACATATCACAAAAATGCTAAAGAAAGGAGCAGACTTTAAGTGGACAGCTGAGGCAAGGAAGTCATTTGAAGAAATTAAGAAAGCACTCACTCAAGCACCGGTTCTTATTAGCCCTGATTTCACCAAGGAATTTCTAATTTTCACATTTGCTTCTGAAGATACAATAGCTGGAGTCTTATTGCAGAAAGGAAGTCAAGGTATTGAACAGCCCATTTCCTTTTTTAGTAAGACATTGGCTAATGCTGAATTAAAGTACAATATTTTAGAGAAGCAAGCATATGCATTGGTGAAGGCAATCAAGGATTTTAGAATTTATGTACTGCATTCTCATATTGTTGCATATGTACCAAGTGCTGTCATTAAAGACATCCTTACACAAGCAGACCCGGATGGAAAAAGAGGAAAATGGATAGCCAAGTTGTTAGAATATGACATTGAAATTAGACCCACCAAGTTGGTGAAGGGTCAAGGTTTGGCAAAGCTGTTAACTCATTCAAATCTGGACAGCAGTGATATCAATTTTAATGCAGAAATATCAGAGATTTCCGAAGAAGAAGAAGAGCTGGTTCAAATCAATGAAAATTTTTTGACATCAGAATGGTATAGGGATGTGGCATTTGTTTTACAGCACAATAGAGCCCCTGATAATCTTTCCAAGTCTAAAGCTCGGTTCACCAAGCTAAAATCCCTTAGATACTTTGTTTATGAGCAGAATTTATTTTGGAAGGATGCTGGAGGGATTTTATTAAATTGTCTCATTGAAGAAGAGGCTGAAAAGGTTATTGATGAATTTCATAAGGGAGATTGTGGAGGCCATCATTATTGGAAGGCCACTGCAAATAAAGTTTTGAGGGCTGGATATTTTTGGCCGACAATGTTCAGAGACATTTATAAAAAGATAGCAGCATGCCATGAATGTCAAGTATTTGAAGGAAGGAGAAAGCTCATGCCTATGCCATTGATTCCTATCTATGTAGAAGCACCCTTTCAACAGTGGGGGTTAGATTTTATAGGTGAGATACATCCCCCTTCATCAGGGCAGCATCGGTGGATACTCACAGCCACTGATTATTTTACAAAGTGGATAGAGGCAGTACCTACCAGGCAGGCCAATGACTCAGTGATAATATCCTTTTTGGAAAATAACATCTTGTCAAGGTTTGGTTGTCCACTCAAGCTTATCACAGACAATGCTCAGGCCTTTAAGTCTAGAAGAATGATAAACTTTTGTCATCAGTATCACATTTCCCTTGGTCATTCCACAGCTTACTATCCACAGGGAAATGGATTAGCTGAAAGTTCAAACAAAAGCCTTGTGAGGATTATCAAGAAATTGCTGCAAGAAAACAAAAAGGCTTGGCACTTAAAGCTGAAGTATGCCTTATGGGCTGATCGTATTTGCACAAAAAGGTCTATTGGAACATCTCCTTATGAACTTGTGTATGGAGCAGAGGCGATTTTCCCAACATCTCTTGGGGTACCAGTTATGAAGCTAATTCAAGGATTAGAAGAGGAACCAAATGCCATACAGAGGAGGATTAATCAGCTAATAGCTCTGCAGGAGAAAAGGAATGAGGTGTTTGAGGGTCATCAACAAAATCAGAATAGAGTTAAGAGAGCTTTTGACAAGAAGATCAAAGAAGATATATTTCAGATTAATGATAAAGTCCTAAAATGGGAAGCCAGAATTGAGGAGAAAGGTAAACATGGAAAATTTGAGAATTTATGGAAGGGGCCATATTTGATTTCTGCTCACCATGGAAGTAACACCTATATTCTGCAAGAGGTTGATGGATCGCCATATGCTGGAGGACCTGTTAATGGCAGGTTCTTAAAGCATTACAATCAGTAAAAGTCTACCAAGTATCCCATGATCATTGTATATAACCATTTTCTGAATGTTTTCTGTTAAAAATAATTGACAAGCTGAACAGGAAGACTTTAGCCCGAGGTGAAGGCCCACAAAGTTTGAAAGGGATGCTTGTCAGCCGTGTGTGAGTGAAATAAAATGGATAAAGGCACTGGTACTACGCGTTCTTAGTGTACTACAGGAGCACACTATCCCAAGTGGAGCCACTGTTATCACTTAGAACCATAGTTCATGTATGTAATGTTGTCCACAAGTTTCATATGAAAATCTTTGGTTTAGTGAATAGGTTTATATGTGTGTGTGTCACTTTGAAATTAGAATTTCAAAAGGTATTGATGTAAGTCCGTGTAAAAAATCGTTAGATACCCTCCATCATTGTTAGTTAAGGCATGTCTTGTCTTGATTGCGTCATTAGTACTTTGCGCAGTTTCGCAGCGCTGTCTGTTTGGTCAATTTAGCTGCGAAATGATGTTTCCGCCTTTTCGCAGCGTACTGTTTACCAGCCATTTCGTAGCGCGTTTTGTCAAATCTTAACTGTCTGCGCTACGAAATCGGGGTTTCAGGGTTTTTGTAGCGCCTTTTCTTGAAATGTCAAGTCTGGGAGGGGTGAGTCATAGGTCCGTCCACATTTATCAGTTGATGTCCACTCCAGGTCATGATAGATCATCATTCCGCCATAAGGTCCAGGATCACACATATGAATATCATCTTAAGGGATTTTATGAGGTATGGTTGTGTCATAATGTGTTTTCATGATGTGTAAACATGTCTGCTGTATGCAAAGAAGCCCGAGTTCTCATTTAAAGGGATCATCGCAAGCGAGCCTGCACTCCAAAGTCGAGATTGTTTTCGAGCTGTAGCTGCTATTAGTTTCCTGTGTGAAGATATTCGAAGCAAGATGGAAAAGAGGGAACATCGATCCGGTAGGTGCCTGAGAACAGAGCCAGAGGGGCTTGATGTTACACTCAAAGATGAAGGTGTAGCAAGAGCCTTTCGAAATGCCAGTTGCTGGAGGTTCTGCGAAAAGTTGAAGGGAGGACATGCAGAGGTAACGAAGGCTTTTGCATTGAATTTTACTGGATTGAATTCAAAGGTGTCAATGTTAGAATTTCCTGTGTCTCCTGAAGCCATTTCTATTGCCACTGAAATCCCGAGGGGAGGACAAGAATGGTTCAAAAATTTTAAATTTGACATGAGTCCCTGTAGAGAATTTTTGAAGGAACCGTATGTAAATGAGGACCTCACCAAAGCGGTGCCAAGGAGTTACGTAAAAGAACATTATGCTATGCTCCTTACATGTATCCAGAAATACCTAACATGCGAGGGAAGGTACAACAAAGTTTATGCCTATCACTTCAAACTTTTGTTGCATTTCACAGGTAAAGCTTCAATAGATATCCCTTTCTATTTGTTCAGAAGCATTAGTAAAATGTGTGATAAAATCCAGTTAAAGAAAGATGGTTGTGAAACATCCTTGTTTCACCATGGTTTAGTAAAGTTGCTGGTGTTGGATGGTTTGCAAAAGATTGGCAGAGATTGGGATTCTTTTGTTTTTATGGCCGGCTTTCAAAGTAAAACAGGCCTCACCCCATTGCCTGTGAGGGAAAGGGAAGAAAGAATTGAAGAACCTACTCTGGCTGAACTCAGAAAGGAGGTGACAGACCAAAAGAAGCCTAAAACCAAGTTAAGGAAATCAGAGAAGTCTGTGGTGGCAAAGGAGACACCTAAATCATCAACAAAGGAAACACCTGAGTCATCATCTAAGGAGACACCTCAGTCATCAAAGCAGAAGATCCAGAAAAAGAAGGATGAAGCTGGACCAAGTGAAGTTGAAAAGATTTCAAGGGTAAAAACCAGAGGTCAACTAAACAAGGAGAAAGGTAAGTCAATCACTGTGGAAGAAAGCCCTATGTCAAAAGGCAGTTTAAGTGAATTACTTGTAGCTATTGAACGTGAACAAGATCAGCCAATACAGATTGAACCAATAGAGTTTGAGCAAGATCACCCAGTGCAGCCAATGCATATTGACCTCACTCAATCTTCACCCGAAAGTACTAAGAAACCAAGAGCTTCAAAAAGGTTGAGATTTGAGGAGCCTAGTAAAGAATATGCTTTCAAGCCACATAGGCCAGTCACAAGAAGACAAATGAAAGAGGTGGAGAAAGCGCAGAAAGAGGAGGCACCTGTAGAAGTGCCTAGTACAGATGTACTTGAGGTTTTGACCAGAACAGTTCATGCAGCCAGGAGTAAAGACAAGAGAAATAGGGTCATCATCAGCCAAGGTGGAAATGTCATTGCTATCAAGCAACAGGCAGGAATAACACAAGAAGAAGTGCCTCAGATTAAAAATGTTTCTAAAGAAAGGGCAGTGAGATATGCAAATTATAAAAAGGCTGTACTAAAAGGCAGAACAAGTCTAATGGGCCAAACTGACTTAGTGTCTGATGCATATTTGTGGACAGTGCCAGCTCTGAAGCAGGCGAAAACCATGAAACAGCTGAACACAAGCCTAAGAGCAGAAAACAAGGCTTTGAAGAAAGAAGTTAGCAGTTTGAAGAAGAAGCTAGGTAAACTAGCTGATTAATCCAAGGGGAAATTTGCTTTTCAAGTTTTGATAAATTTTGGTTTCCATCATTTTGAAACTTTTTGGATCCCTAACACCTGTACAAAGTAGCTGAAGAAATCATGAAGTTAAGTCAACAGTGCTTTAAGATTCATATGTTCTGTTTTGATTATCTACAGCAGTTTCGTAGCGCGCTACGAAACTGCTGTAGATGACTGTTTTATGAGAAAAAATGAAATTGATACTGAGGTCAGAAAATCTTGAAAAGGATGAACTCGAGGCCAGTAAAGAGATCATACAAGGTTATCTAAGCATTCAAAGAGTGACAGGTGTAAGTGTTGGAGAAAAAGGTGAAATATTTTGTTTTTTGCTAAAGTCTTCCTAAAGCTACTTTATGACCGAATTATTAGGGTTCTGGTAGGGTTACCGGAATTTTGGGTTGGACACCTGTTCAGTTTACAAAGCATCCAGATCATAAGGCATATGGTGTTATGCGTGGTTATTAAAGGTATTAAATAGCTTGAAGCATGTTCTTTTGGAAATGAAGACCGATGGAAGGCAGCGACCATGAAAACATGGCACATATCTTCACCAACTAATGAGTCATCTGCACAGCTAGAATCCAAGGCAGCTCGTTCAGTGAATGCCTCTCCAATTTATTTCGGCCACTACAGAAAGGGTACAGGTGTCAAGGCTCAGGAAAGCATCATGCACACGAGGAGATAGACTTTGAATTTCAATGTGATTAGGACTCTATGTATTCACAGCGCAATACCTTTGTATTTAATAAGTTTGTTTAGATATAGATAAGGCAATTAATGATAGGATTTCGAGCTCCCCTCATGCTGGAGGAGGAGTCTCAAGTAGTTGTAGTTTTGTTTTCCTATATATAGGAAAAACTCTGATGTAAAAAAGGTTGGGAGATTTATGAAAAAACAGAGTTTCATTTTGGCTGATGTAAAAGACTTATTACAGTAATAGAAAAACAGCTGTTGTTTCTTCTCAAGATTCTCAATAGATCATATTGTTCAAATGTATGGTGGTTTATTCTCTTAGTGTTCTTTTTACAGTATTGTTACAGCATAATCACTCAGAATTCATGTTTAATGTTCTGACTTCCTGTATGCTTGGCAATCTGTGGTTTATGTAAAGTATGTTTGAACATCTGATGTAAAGAGCCTTGACTTCCATGAAAAGACAGTGCTTTTGTTTACTGAAATGGGTGAGACTCCATAAGCCCAATGAAGACTAATTTGATATTTGTCCAACCATCTTATTTTTCATGTGTTGTTTAAAAGAGTTAGCCATCTTTTCTTGCCCTTAATGCATATCAAAAATCTGTGAGAGAGCCCTCTCTGACTAAGGAGGCTAAACCTTAGTATAAAGCCTGGTCTGAAACAGTTTCATGAAATCTTGCTAAGTAGCAGCCCTTAGTACACGATTTTGTGATAACAGGTAGCAGAGGCTCGCCGAGAGATGAATTTGAGGGGTAATGGGATTCGGCAGATGGTTGAAGGGGAGGGTAACCAGAAGAGCAAGCGGCGAGGTTAGGGCCAATGCAGTGAGCCACAAATTGAAGGGAGGTCGACGACGAAGGAGGTGTAGCGAAAGGCAAACAGGAGGGTGGAACCGCGAGGAGGGCGATAATTGAGTAGGAAGGCCTCGAGATCGAGGGTGGGGGAGTGATAGCCTCTGTCAAATCTCTGCTGAAAGGAAAAACCCCTTCGTGCTTGAGTGTGGGGTAATCCAAATGGAGGCACCCTCAAGAGGGTATTCCAAATAATTTACTAATTCCGAGTCCATGACTTCTCTGAGTGTTACATGCCAGCTGCCGCCGTAATGAGAGATAACCGTCGCTGTAGGAGACAACTGCTGCAAATGGAGAACGGTGAGGGCACGACGCGGTCATAGGGGAATATGCTCAAGGCTGCAAATAGGAAACGAGAGGAGCTCAGTAACGACGTTCAAGAGTACGGCGCCAGGTGGGAGATAGAGCTAGTCTAGGTTGCGGAGGAGGGAGCTCCAGAAGTCTGCAGACAAACCCTAGCCCGTGTCGGGGTTGGGTCGCGACGATAATCCCATCTCAGCATATGAAGCTTGGATTATTCCAAATTTTCTCATAATTATATTTTTTTTCCAAATTTATAAATATGTTTACATAAAGCTTAGAGACTTGGAGTTTGTAGAGTTATAAAATTGGTTAATTAATTAAATTCTATTTTATTCTAGTCTTGTGAATTCCATTTTTCACACACACATATATATTTAATTTGAATAAGTTAAAAATTAGATTTATAATGTTATATATATGGAATATTATAATTAATTTTAAATGTACTAAGTGTTACATAGTAGTAAGTACTTGTCACTTAGTTTAAATATAGTTAAATTGAAGTAAAAATAATAAAGAAATAAAATTGTATATATTTAATCATGTAATAATTAGACAATTGCAATTAGGAAAAAAATGTAATAGCTTTTCTGCATTTATTATTTATTATTTTTGTTATTTTATGCTTAATGTTAGTAAATTGAATATTTTAATAAAGATTTGCTCAAACATTGTATCATTGAATGTAGTTGTAATAATTTTGAATATAGTTGCATTGTGAACTTGGTTTTTTTCTCAAGTTACCACTTTTCATATTCTCTATGTTAAAAACTTTATGTACTATTGATTTGATAAAAATAATTCTTCTTAATTTTTAAAACGCAAAAATATTGCCTTATCATCACATTGATGATAAGAATTAGAATTAATTTTGGATCATCATTTTCCCAATTTTTTTTGTAAAGGACTTAAAAAATACTTACATTTACAAATAACATAAAATAGATCTAGGTTAATATCAAACATATACATCTATAATATAGTTAAAATATATTTTATAGTTAAACTCATATTAAAAAATTACACATATATCACACAAAATTAAGTTAAAATGTATTTTATAGTCAAGCCAATATTAAAATAATTACTGATATAAAACACAAAACTCGTGACAAATTATATTACAGAAAATAATACTTTAAACTAGATTTTTTAAATAATACTTTTTTATTTTATTTTTAACGGTTTTTTTTAATATAATTATGAAGTGTATTTGTGTTATGGTAGAAATAATTAAAATAAAAAGTGATTAATAATTTAGATTAAAGGTTATAGTTTAATCTAATTTTTTATCTGTCAAAAAATTTAAAAATATATTTTATTTATTAAAATTTATTTATTTAATTTTTTTTAATAGGCTAAGTTTAGGTCGAGGCTATCTTGTTTATTGAATAGAAGAGAAATAATCAATCCATAGTGGGATGTTTAGTGAGATGCTTATTATTAAGATTGTGTGAAGCTCAATAGTTTTAATTTTTCCAAAATAGCTTTCATTCCTGAATAATTTTTTTTTTAATAAGCTAAGTTTAGGTTGAAGCTATCTTGTTTATTGGATAGAAGAGAAACGATCAATCCATCGTGGATGCTTATCATTAAGATTGTATGAAGCTCAATAGTTTTAATTCTTCCAAAATAACTTTCATCCCTCTTAGTGAAAGCTCCACACAACCAAAGAAAAACTCTCTTCCAAAATAAACATACAGAAAGATCCACACAACCAATAAAAAATTCTATTCCAAAATAAATATAAATATCAAATTAATCATATATATTTAATATTTATTTAAAACATGAAATAAACCCACACTAAAATATTTATTTAAAATACATTCATTAAAAATAAAGTAAACCGACACTAAAAGGGCAATCCAGCAATCCATAATTAGGTAAAAAAAACAAAATTGTCAACGTCCAAGATTGCCCAATTTGGGGCACATCCAAAAATGAAATAGACAAATTAATTCTATCCTTCAGGATTTAACCTCCTTTTGTATTTTTTATTTTTTTTAAAAGAAAAACAAAATTCTAAAAATCTTATTTTGAAATAAATAAATAATTATAGAACTTTAATAATTACTTAAACACATTCATTGAAGCTGAAATAAGTCTGCCAATTTGTAATAAGCTCAAAGAAGTAAATAATCAACACCCAAGATTGCCCTATCTGGTGCATATCAGACTATGAAATGGACCAATTAATTCTATCCTTAGGTACATAGATTCTGCTCGTCTTTCAGCGTTTCAATTGACATTTAATTGGCTAACGTTCGGCTTTCCCCTTCCTTTAAAGCCTGCTGCTCTTCCTCTCCGGTATGGATTGTCGCGGGTTGCAACAGTTCATAAAAAAATTAGCCGAAAAGCAACAGTTCTACTAATTTTATCTATTATCGTATTTGCACTCCACCGGTGTGTAGACCCTTCAAACTCCAAATACTTGCCGGTGCTTCAGTTTCCACATTTAAACATGTGTATAACTGGAGCCTGCTCAGTGAAGTAAGTTCACACATCTCACGGGGAATCATTTCCAACTTATAACATACTTCTAAATTAAGATACTTGAGCTTTTTGAGCTCTCCAATTTGAGATGGCAATGATTTTAGACTTCCACAACATGAAAGATCCAAAAATTGAAGTTCAGAAAGAGGGCATACCTCTTCACCCAAATCTTCGATGGGGAGCCCACTTAATGAGAGAAACTCAAGCAGCCTTAGTTGCCCCACTGACGTTGGGACTGAAGTCATTTTGGTGCAGCCCGACAGATTGAGAACCCTGAGAGAGGTCAGGCTCAGTACAAATTCTGACGGAAGCTCTTTCAAATATCTATTGCCTTCAAAGATGAGACTTGCCAGCTTTGGGCATCTCAAGTTGGTGGGAAGATCCCCATTATCATTATCGGGAAATGATATCCTTCTGCAAGTCTCATCGTGGTGCTCTGGGAAGTTTCGTAGGTTTTGGCTGGCCATAGATTTCTCCTCTTTATCGCCTATAAACATTGCCGCATCACGAATAATATCGTGAACCCTGATGCTGGGGAAAACATCGTGAAGATGTGTGCTACTTCTCCTGAAGATATTAGTACTCTCCTTAACAATCAGGAACAAGCACCGATCTACGAGGAGTTTTAAGTAGCTGCGCCCTATGGCCATGTCCATTAAATATGTCCCCTGTTTGCTCTTGACCAGACCTTCGCCAATCCACATATGCACTAATTGGCGCGAATCAATTGCTTGATCTTGCTTATACATAGCACAATATAAAAAGCAGTTCTTCACGTTTGAATTAGGCAAAGTATCATAACTCAATCGAATTAGTGCATAGAGTTGTGCATCAAGGCCAGAATGTGTGGCTGGAAAAGATGGATCTACTTTCTGCAGCAAAGAGAAATAAGTATCCCATTCATCTACACTAGTTTGGCCAATCATTGCTGCGACTATGTTTATGGCCAAAGGCACACCTTTGTACTGGTCCGCAAATCTCCTGGCACGCTCCTGTATCTCCATAGAAACTGGGTCGTCTTTAAAAGCGACTCTGCGAAAAAGCATCCAGCCTTCGTCTGTAGAGAGGGGTTGTATTTCAATGGACTCTTCTGCGCCCATTTCTCCAATCAGATCCTTCCTCCGAGTAGAGAATAGGACTTTACTGTGTTTGCCATCCCCAAATGCCACGCCTAGTTCTTGCAGATCAAGCGGACTCCACAGGTCATCCAACACTAGAAGAAATTTATGTTCCTTGAGATATGCAGACAGCTCCATCTGAGTCTCATCCCAGCTTCTATGTATTTGGTCTTCAATGGCACTCTTCAAGTCAGAAATTTTATAATTCTCATAAATTCTGATCCAAATCACTTTCTCGAAGACATCACGGACCTTCTTATGTTTGTCGCAGACCAGCCTGAGGAGAGACGTTTTCCCAACGCCGGGGATGCCATAAACACCAATTAAGTGCACTCGGTCACCTTCGTTAAGCCACCTCTCCACTTGGGCTTGGGCATCTCTAATCCCCGAACCCACAAACCCAGACGCCGCTAGGTGTTGAGGTAATGCCTCTTCTTTATGCAACGGTTTTGTTGAAACATACTGCAGAGAAGTCACCAATATTGACATGTCGCGTTGAAAGCTATGATAGAGGTGATCAAAAAATGCGTTCCATGCTCCTATTTGTTTGGAGGGTCTCCTGGGATTGTTCACCACAAAGTCAAGACAATGTTGGCGCCGTCCCAAGGGATGGAGTAGACGTTTTGCCTCTACGAGAGAATTGTGCAGCAATTGCAACCAAATCTTCACGATCTCTGGGGGCGCTTGGTGTTGATCTCGGAAGAGGCCAATATCTTGCAGAAAGATCTCCATACGCTCCAAATCAATCTGCAGAATCTGATGGTCATCCTCCTTGTTCATAACATCATTTATCAGCTGGACGACGGGGTTGATAATGGCATTGCTTGCTGCCCTGGGGATAAATGCCATGGCTTTCTTCTTGTTGTGGGAAAGCAGCGAAGAGAAAACGAGTGAAAGAATGCTGGGCGTATACCAGCGGCGGAGACTGCAGGGCAGCCGATCAGAGGCTGTGATGGACAGCGAGGGAGGTGGACTTGGCTTCGATGATAAGGTAAATAGCAACAGCTTAAGCAGCATTAATATAAGCTTACGGCGATCATGCGAAATTCAGAAGAATTGAGGAGAATGAAGAGAAGTCATGGAAGCAAAAAAGTTTATGCGGAATATGAGAGTTAACATAAAAGGTAATAGGGGAACAAGCAAAAAGCATATGTCAGATCCATAATGATATTGATGATAAATCCTTGTGATGATAAGAAAAGAGATGTTGTTGTGGTTTGCGTGTAATTTAGAGTGGATTATTAACATTCGTTAAAGCTTAAGCTTACGACTCAGATTCTGCAAGTCCAGGCATCGCACATGTCTTGTTATCTGGTATAATGATTTTTGGATCACCAAGAGTGAAAGGTATCATCAATATGCCTCTGCCTTTTACTTTGTCAAGAAGACGGGACCATTGTGCTGGCAATATTGACAATAAAGCGATTCTCAAGATCAAATGCCGTGGCCAGAGAAAAAAAAAAAAGTAAAATCATTAAGAATGAGGAGTCCATCTTAAATCTAGAAATTAATAGATTTATAATAATGGAGTTTTGAAGCAAAGTAAAGTAAAGAAGAAGAGTTGCCAGGAAAGGTGAATAATATAATTGGAAGTGATGATTGACACTATGTGATTTATTTTACTAGTTTTAATCTCATTTCTTCACTCCATGTGAGCATCACCCAGTGGAATGAATGCTAAATGGACTATTCAAAAATCATTAGAAATTAGTGAGTTACCACTACCTCTCATGGAAATGGTCATATACACACTCAGTTGAATCCAAAAAATGATATCTAATATAATTGGAGTTATTGGTTTATTAATGGGTGTAGTAATATATGATATTTATTTAATTTAATTACAAAGTAAAATCATTAAGAATGAGGAGTCCCATCATAAATCTAGAAATTAATAGATTTATATAATGGAGCTTTGAAGCAAAGCAAATTAAAGAAGAAGAGTGGCGAGGAAAGGTGAATAATATAATTGGAAGTGATGATTGACACTATGTGATTTATTTTACTAGTTTTAATCTCACTTCTTCACTCCATGTGAGCATCACCCAGTGGAATGAATGCTAAATAGACTATTCAAAAATCATTAGAAATTAGTGAGTTACCACTACCTCTCATGGAAATGGTCATATACACACTCAGTTGAATCCAAAAAATGATATCTAATATAATTGGAGTTATTGGTTTATTAATGGGTGTAGTAGTATATGATATTTGTTTGATTTAATCAGATATTGGAAGGGTGATATTTATTGAATAATGAAAAAATAGTTTTACATGTATTATTTATAAATAATAGATTTTTATTATGGAATTGTAAAGGAAAAAATAAAAGTAAAAGATTAAAATAAATTTTATATATTTATTTGGGAAAAAAATAAAATTGAAAAATCTCATTATTCTCAAAATTAATAAAAGTTTTAATAGTTAACTAAGTTTTTGAAAAAACTGAGAAGAATAAGAATAATTTTCTCATTCATATCTTGGGAGGAGAAAAAGTAAAAGCGTTACTATCGAGCAATCGAGACACTAATAAAAATCGTAAGAGTAAACCTGTTTTTGAAAAGAACAAGAATAAATTTCCTATATTTGTCTTGGGAGGAGAAAAAGTTAAAGTGTTACGATTGAGAGGTCCAGACACTCATAAAAATCGTAATAGTAAACATGTTTTTGAAGAAAATGAAAAGGAATAAAATAAATTTCATGTACGTCTTTCGACACGAGAAAAGCAAAAGCGTTACCATTGAGAAGTTTTATTATGCAAAGAAAGCAAAGGATCTCAAAGTTTTATTATGCAAAGAAAGCAAAGGATCAGACTCATGTAATGGAGTTGTGAGTTCTTGGAAAGAAAAGATTCACAATTAAGTATTAAAAGAAATTGCAATATGAATAATATATATAATTTTGCTCTTTGGAAAAAAATTATTAGGATTAAAAATTATTTATATTTATTAATTAATTTTTAGTAAGATTAAATATTTTGTATAAATTGAGTTATATAATTGTTTTTGTTTTTTTTGCGAGCGAGCAAGTAAGCGAGTAAGCAATAACCAACCAGTGGTTGTTCGTTTGGTGGAGTGTTAGCGGGAAGGCAAGCAAGCGAGCAAGTAAGTAATCACCGGTTGTCGTTTGGTGCGCTGTGTGTGGCAAGCAAGTAAGGCAAGTAAGCAAGCAAGCTCCGTCAAGTTATTAATCGTCAGGTCGCAAGGTCGAAGCAGCAAGCCGGCGCGTTTCATTTCATCTCCCAGCCCGGGTTTCTTCGAGCCATCCTAGCCAAGTTCCGAGTTTTTTTACTAGTTTTTTATTTGGAAAATAAAAATTCAAATTAATTTGTCATTTAAATTGTAAAACAATTAAATTAATTATATGGTCTATGATTAATCATGATAGTCAAAGTATTGGTAATACTGAAATTATAAATTAAAATATAAATTTGAAAGTTGGTTTGATCGAGCATGTCATGCAGTAGAGAGTCCACTTGGATTCATGGAGGTGAGTTTTTGTTGTCATCAGAAGGGGAGAAAATGATGTAAGCTTGCTTTTTGGCCAAAAACATAGACTTTCCTATTGAGCATCTCAATTTTCTCCAACATTTCTACTATGAAGACCAAGATCTCCAGTTGTGTATCACATCCTTCATTGAAGACTCTGTCAATGAGCGTTTTGATGTGCCAATAAATATTGACCACTTGCATTTAAGAAGTTTCTCGAGAACGAGTAGAGGTGGCTATTTCAGAAATTAGTGCTCTATCCACGCTCTATCTCCCTTTCAATATGATGGTTAATGTTGAACCTACATTATTAGAGAATTTATTCCTCCACTTCTTCGATGGTGTGCCTCAGCACTTGAGGGAATACATCGTCATAGCGAGCCGTAGCTTGTCTTGTAGCAAATTGAGCCCAAGTTTGTAAGGAGGGGGGTGGAGGGGTGTTTGGATCTGCAAAATAACTTGCTTTGCCCCTTTTACCACCTTTGCATCTTGAGGATAATTTCCATCTATCCATCAAAGATCAGGAAAGGAGTACAAGGTAGAGTTAGGGGGAGTGAAGATTGCTACAAATGTAAAGATGGGAGACAAATGAGAGACCTAGAAGAGCCAAAGAACACATAAGGGATGGAATTGAGTTGACAAGGGTTGCAAGAATGAGTATTTAGGAGTGGAGTGACATAAAACCAAAGAGAAGGGACTAAGAAGGGAAACCTTAAAGGGAATATGGAGGAAGAGGGGAACTTGAAAAGGGGTAGGGGAAATACAAGTGCCAAGAAAAGGACCTATAATTACTGAAAAGCTTGCAGACTTGCACAATAGCCAGACTCCAAAGACATAAAACTTGAAACTTACAACTAAAAATGAGAAATTCGCAATGAAACCAATGAATACCATGGTTACGTTGAGATCATACCAATAAATTTCTTCCGATCTAGGCCTTGCCTCGATATAATTGAAACCACATAACACTACTAAAAATCTACATAGTTGAAATGTGCTCATTTCCAAGGAAATTGATGTCAACATAAAATCTTCTAACTAGTCGTCTAGAGCGTGACCAACACCTAAACCACATATCTTGAAGCTTCCAAAAAACAATCCCATGATAAGTAGTAAGAAAGCATAAGGAGAAACTACAATGAATTAGATTGCAAATAGAGCTTCCTGTGTTGTAGTTTCCACCATAAATATACCCATTTTAAACCATGTTTTCTCTTCCTCGACATCTTACTCCATCTCTTTCCATAATTCCTTCGATCTCTGGTAGTTTCTCAATTCATCATACTCACAATAGGTTTGGATGTTGTCTCCTTATGTTTGTGTACTTCTAGAGAAACAAAATTGCTTTAAATCATGATGAGACTTAGTTTACACGTCATGACCTTACTCTTCACCACCCACATGCATTGCCAAATACATCCATTGCACCATCTATGCGACATACGATGACTTTCATTAGTGATGTAGGCTCTTGTTCCTCTGCTACTCCCCTCTAGACACCTTCGATGGGAGAACTGACCAATTTAATTTAGAAAAATATATTATTATATTTTTTAAGTAAAAAGGAAAAAATACCAAAAATAAAAATAAATATATATAATAAAAATGTACAAAAATATGATAGTGAAAATTATTTTTAAGAAAAATAAATAAATTATTATACTTTGAGTTAGAAAGAAATAGTAATATTAAAAGAATGAAAATTAAATATACATTAAAAAGAAGAATAAATATATATAATGAATAAAAAAAAATAATAATAATAATATATATATATATATATATATATATATATATATATATATATATATATATATATATATATATATATATATATAAAATTGCAAAAATAACTAGAATATATTTATATAATTAAATATAACTTTGATTCAAACACTGGTTAACTCTGGCTCTAGTTGCAGGCTATCGTTATGGCTATGACTTGGGCTCACTTGAAGTGTATGAATTCCTTTTCTGGTGGTGGTTTAAGGAAGGCCACCAACAAAATCATGCTCATGGAACATGAATATGTCTCTAGCTACAACTCTAACTCTAGCACTGGTTGACTATGACTCTAGGCTCTTGTTGCAAGTTCTGGTCAATGTTGTGGCTTAGGCTTGCTTGAAGTAACTTCAAAAATAGTAGATGACCATCAATTCCCATCCTATCAAATACAATCTGAGAAGATGAAGATATTTCCATGGCAAGAAGTGTCAATGCTTGAGAATTAACTCTGAGGTATGACCAATATATCTTCTTGGTTGTTGAATACCATTGCCAAGAAGTGATTCATTCAAGGTGAATCTTTGCTCATGCAGTAGTTTTGTGTCTGGAACATTTATCTGAATGATGAGTTTGTTTTCCACAATGCTCACAAGGGTGAATATTAAAAACTAATCTTTCACATGGCCAACCTGATCACAATGTTGGCATTTGCAAATTTGAAATGGATGTGGAAGAGGAGTAAGAGAAGATGATTTTTCTTGAAGAAACCCAACACTTTGAAACTTGATGGGTTTACAATCGTTTGGAATGTGAAAGGACACTTCCTTTTCACAACAAACTAGTTTTGTGGTTGTTGTTGATAACTTCTTCCCAAGGCCTGATCACGGGCTTGGAAAGTTCAAGCTAAACTTCTTCGTCTTCTTTTGAATTTTCTCCTAAAGTGACATCATCAAATTGATCGTGTGCTAGTTGCTAATGAGAATCAACCTCAAACTCAAAAAGAGACTTATTCTGAAAACATAGTTACGGATGAAATGGGAACTATTACCTCAAAACAGATACTCGAGCCCAAAAACCCCAAAAAACATGAAAAAACAACCCAAAATTGAAAAATGTTTATTCCAGAACGATTTTTTTTTTAAGGGTAAATTTTCAACATATTATTTTTAAATGGAAGTAAAAACCTTTTTTTTTTTTAAAAATGGATGAAAAAACACCCTTAAAAAAATTGTTTATTCCAAAAAGATGCTTTTTTTAGGGTAAATTTTCAACATTTTTTTTAAATGGAAGTAAAAACCATTTTTGTTTTTGAAAAATGGCTGAAAAAAACACCCTTAAATTTTATTTATTTATTCTGGAATAACAAAAAAAAATCGGGTTACAATTTTGACATTTTTTAGCAATGGAGTTAAAGAGAAAATATCTGGACCTTGAAAAACTGTAAAATTCCAACAATTCTCAGACAAGATGTTAAAGATAAAATATCATGTCTCGAATCGTGATAATTCCAACTATTTCCATCCATGTTGTTAAAGATAAAATATCTTGACTCTAAAAAACCTTGAAATTGTAATTGTTTTCGACCATAACATTAAAGATAAAATATCATGGCTTAGAAAAAAATTAAAATCTTGACAATTTTTCATCCATGCAATTAAAACCAAAGATTATGACTACAAGAAAATCTCAAGTTTTCAAAATATTTCAAGCATGACATTATGAAAATTTGTTATGACAAAAAACTTAAAAAATGTACACTCAAGAGTAATTTATTTTTTAAATGCAAAATATATAGCAATTTTAAAATCTTAGCCTAAGACAAGGTCGGCGAAGGCAGCTAGTTGGTAAAGTCGGACTCATAAAGACGGTCAGGTCTTGTGCTCAAACCTCAGCGAGGGCATTGACTAGTCGTGGGTGTTACTCGTTTCCTGGGCCAAGCCCGCTCACCTTCTAAGGTCAGCAGAGGCGGTTGGTTGGTAAAGTTAGACTCGTAAAGACGGTCAGGTCTTGTGCTCAAACCTAAGCGAGGGCATTGACTAGTCGCAGGTGTTACTTGTTTCCTGGGCCAAGCCCGCTCACCTTTAAAGGTCGGTGGAGGCGGCTGGTTGGTAAAGTCAGACTCGTAAAGACGGTCAGGTCTTGTGCTCAAACCTAAGCGAGGGCGTTGACTAGTCGCGGGTGTTACTCGTTTCCTGACCACTCACCTTTTGAAGGTCGGAGGAGGCAGCTGGTTGGTAAAGTCGGACTCGTAAAGACAGTCAGTTCTTGTTCACAACCCTGAGCGAGGGCGTTGACTAGTTGCGGGTGTTACTCGTTTGTTGGGCCAAGCCTGCTCACCTTTTGGAATCCTTGGAACTAGAGCTTGGAGCAGCCTGCACGAGAGGAATGAGATAGCGAGAGCTTGGGGCAGCCTCCCAACCAGTAGGAGGAAGCCAGGGGAGCACGCAAAGAGACACAACCAACCTCGAGACTGCGCGAAGCTACAGAGCCATGTCCCCAAGAGGGGGTCGCGAAAAGGAAACTCCCTTGCCACCTGAGCTAGCAGCATTTCGGGATCTGGTTGTAGCTTGCAATAAAAGGCCAGCAACCAAAAACCAACAAAAGATTGTGAAAAAAATGGCATTCATTCCCACAGTTGCTCTGCCTACTGAAGAACCCTGCAAAGTAGCTTTAAATGTAGTAGAACGAAGGCTTATCGACCGGTTCATAGGTTTATGGCCCTCGCCAAAAGCGGTAGAAGCCTGGGTTCAAAGGAACTGGTGTTCATTGGTCAAAGAAGGAATAAAAAGTCATTTCATCGGCAAAGGCTTCTTTGTTTTTATATTTGAAGCAGTAGAAGACATAAACCTAATATTCAGAAACGACCCGTATTTCATGGGGCCTTAGGGATTATATCTGAATCAATGGAATCTAGACTTCGACTCGACACTGGATGTGCCCTCGACCGTTCCGGTCTGGGTTAGATTGCCCCACCTTCCTCTTCACTGCTGGAACCCTAAATCCTTGGAAACCATAGGCAACAAGCTAGGCAAATACATCGACCGAGCAGAAAGAAGAGACCAGTATTCCTGTGCTAGAATTTGTGTAGAAGTAGACTTGGAGGAAGGTCTCCCTGAAGCCATTAAACTCACGGTGGCTGATTGGTCACACATACAAGTGCTAGATTACGAGCAACTACCATTTAAATGCAGACACTGCCATGGCTACGGGCACTTTTCTAAGCATTGTAAAAAGAAATTAGAGGATGTAGTTGAGAAAGAGAAGGGAGATTAATGGACTCAGGTCCAGAAATCAGGACCAACCAAGCAAAGCAACAGGAACAAAGGGAAAGCCTCCTCCTCTAGGAGGGTTGCTCCTCCAGAACCCCAAGCAGAAGGAAGTTCAGTCCCTCCAACAGCAGACATATCAATCAACCCCTTTGATATTTGCAGCACACCAAAAGAACCCCAAGATCCAGTAGATCAAGAGATTGAACAATAGGCAAACAACATGGAAGAAAGCAAAAGACAAGAGGAACCAATCCAAACCCCAAAAGGTGCCTCTAGTTCCCCTACCTATGTAGATATGACAAGAAAGAAGAACCCTGAGACATTGGGATCCTTGGAAGATGAAACATCTGAGAGGCCCTTGAAACATGGGGAGGAAATCTCATAGAGAGGCCAGAGAAGAAGAAGCAGAGAAACAAAAAATTGTACGTTTTAACCCCGTACAGAAATTACCTACATACGATTCTAGAACACAAAATAAAAAATGAGAGAGCATAACATATAAAACACATATACACAGAGATTTCCCCTAGATCCCAAAACCAGGACTACCATCTTGATTTTTCATTATGTTCCTTTCAATGTTACAATACATATTTATACATGTCACAGCATCCAATACCATGGACCGAAAACCATCGCATCCAAAACCATGGACCGAAAACCATCGCGTCCAAAACCATGTGTGAAAAACATGCAAAAAACCATAGGTAGGTTCGCCCAACCTAATATAGGGTCCAAAAAACAAAATTTTCTGGGGCGTTGCCTCGGACCCCATAGAAGGGGGTTACCTGCACCCCTCAAACCCCCTGTGACCCCCCTGCTACATAATCAACGCAACGAAGCGGGCGCTTCGCTCCCCCTCTAACCCCCTGGTTAACTACGTGGGTTAGTCGTGGAAAGAATATAACACAACCCAACAAAAATGCAAGGTAGTCAGTCCACTATAGAGATGTCTATCAGCAAAAATACTAGAACTAGGCCTCTCAAGGGAGGTGCTACCCCAACCCCTACCAGTAAATAATGCGATTAATCTCTTGGAATTGCAGAGGACTGGGGAACCCATCAAAAGCTGAAGCAATCAAGAGCCTATTAAAGTCAGAACTTCCTGAGATCCTCATGCTCCAAGAGACTAAATTAGAAGGAGAAGCCCTTCTGGAACTTAGCAAAGAAAAATGGAAAACAAAATTTGGAAAAGCAGTAAGTGCTAGAGGTAAATGCGGCGGGTTAGCAACTCTCTAGGAGGCTAACAAATTCCAGCTTGAGAGCTCCTTTCAGATGCAACACTGGATTTACACCAAACTCTGACACCTACCAAGTAAGATAAACATTGCTCTCTTTAATCTCTATGTTCCTGTACTCTATGTAGAAAAGGAACAATGCTGGCAAAGCTTGACTGAATTTTTGGAAGCTTACTCCCTCAATAATATAATTACTACCGGAGACTACAATCTAATCCTAGACCCAAAGGAAAAAAATACGAGGAACCAGCAGCAGGGACCGCTTCCTCCCCTTAGTGGAAAACCTAATACAACAATGGGATTTAATTGACTTCAAGCCAAAAAAAGGGCTATACACCTGGACAAATAACATGATAGGGGAGGAGCATATCTCTGCCAGGCTGGACAGATTCCTACTTCAGAGTTCCTTCCTTTCCGAGAAGATGATCATCTCCACAAAAATTCTACCAAAGTGGAACTCAGACCATAAACCCATCCTCCTTCTGATGGAAGAAGAAGAAAACCTAGGACCAATCCCCTTTCGGTTTAGCCCACTATGGGCAAACAGGGAAGGGTTTTTGGATACAGTGAATAAGGCATGGTCCATTCATGTTCAAGGATCACCTAGCTATGTTTGGGAGCAAAAGATAAAAGCCACCAAAATAGCCCTGAAGCAATGGATAAAAAATCCCACAGTCTCTCCCACTACCCAAAGAAAACAAAGCAGAAAGTAGCTACTAGATCTTCAAATGGGCCTGGAGACTCAAGACATAACTAGAGCAAAAATTCATAGGGAGAAAGAACACCAAATTAGCACCCTCCGGACATATAGAGAAGAGGAAGAATATTTGAGGCTCAAGTCACGCAATCTCTGGCTTGTGTCTGGAGACAAGAATACAACCTTCTTCCACAAGAAAATTCATACCCACCTCTCTAGAAACCACATTGTTGAAATCACCTCGCCAGATGGGACTGTTCTTAAAGGCACAACTCTAATAAAAGAGGTGACAACCTCTCATTTTCAGTTGCTGTTCAAAGAAGAAGGCATGGAGGATAATGAGGAAGCTCATGACTTCCTCAAGCACGTTCCAAGGATGGTTAACAAGGAGGACAATGCAACTCTCCTGAAGCCATTCACTGAAGAAGAAATCAGCAATGTCATATGGAAGATGGAACTAGACAAAGCCCCAGGTCCAGATGGATTCTCAATACACTTCTATAGACTCTGCTAGGATATCATCAAGGTTGATTTGTACCGAATGATCAAAGGATTCCTTCAAAAAGCCAAAGTGGGAGGAAGCACAAACTCCACCTTCCTAGCCCTAATTCCCAAAGAAGCCAACCCGGAGACATTCGACAGATTCAAACCAATCTCATTCTGCAACGAGTCCTACAAAATTCTCACCAAGCTACTTGCTAATAGAATAAAACCTCTGTTGGACAAACTCATCTCTCCCAATCAAGAAGGGCTTATCAAAGAAAGGCATATCCTAGACAATGTGATACTGGTGCAGGAAATCATCCATTCCAGCCACTAGCACAAAGAGAAAGGTATGCTCATCAAACTAGACATGGCAAACGCCTTCGATAGAGTAAGACATTCCTTCCTTCTCCAAGTCCTTTCTGCATTTGGTTTCAGTCCCGAATTTGTTAATTTGATTAAAGCATGCATTGGAAAACCTTGGATAGCCCCTCTAGTAAATGGCAGACGTGAAAACTACTTCAAAGTTACTAGGGGAATCAAGCAAGGCTGCCTTTTGTCTCCCTTCTTGTATATTCTGATGGAAGAATATCTAAGCTGAAAGCTCTCTGATGAGAAGCTCAACGAGACACTTCTTAGCATCAGGGCGATACCCGGAACAACCCCAATCAACCATACCTTGTTCGCAGATGACTCTATCCTTTTGGGAGGAGCCTCTATTAAAATAGCAAGAGCCTTCAACGGAGTAATCCAAAGCTTCTGCAGAGTCTCCAGAGCTATGGTCAATAATAGAAAAAGTGCAGTGTACGGCTGGGTTGTAGACCAGCAATCTATTCTCAGGATTTCCCAAGCCCTAGGCTTCATCAAATATGTTTCTTGGGAAAAATTCAAGTATCTTGGCCTGCCTTTAACCTTGGGCACTGTTAGGGTCCTATATTAATAGGATTCATAATTTTGAATTGGCTATAGTTGATCTTGTAATATTGTACATACCTTTTCTTTTCTGCAAATGTTTTCCATATTAAAAATTAAAAAATGTAAAGAGGGTATGTCCTAAAAGAAATATCAAAGGACAAAAAGAATAAGAAAAGATAAAAAAAAGTGAAAATATATGAACCCCAAACAAAAACAGATCATGAAAGTGTGAAATTCTAAGTACCACTACTTTTTACTTTACTGTACAAAATAATGGTTGTGTGCAGCTTGTCATAAATGCCACAACCCATGATAGTCAAACTGTTTAATCTTGACTACTTCATGCTTTAAATTTCATGTTTATAGTTAGAGAATAAAAGATCTTACCAAACTATTTAATCTTGGCAGATCAGTAGTTAGGTAGAGAAATAAAATGTGCTCATAAGCTTAATCTGAGCCATTGGAAGATATAAGGTTAGAATTAGATAGTTTACTTTTCAAAAGAAAAAGGAAAGAAAGGGTCTGCTAGCTTAAATGCACCCAATAAAGTGAAGAAAAAATGTTAGGGTAAGTAAAGGGTAAGTAGAAGAAAGGTTGCAGAAGTACAAAGTTGATTGAAGCAAAAGCACATTTATTATGCTTAATCATATGTTTCAGTGTGCAGGAGCAGTTTTGAAAGTGAAAGGATGTTCACAAGCTGATTTGGCTAACTCCCCCTCACTTCATTTCATCCCCCACTACATACTTACTAATTTCCCCTTTATCCCATCATTGCTGGTTAGAATACCCTTTTCCCTTCATTTTCACCCTTGCCCCATGGTTTCACACTTTTCCCTAGAAAATTACCCTCCAAAATTCATTCCCATACCCAAAACCCCTTTTCCCTAGTGTGAAACCCATTCCCCTTTGAAGAAACCACTTTCCCCTTATTAATTTCCCTATTTTGCCTAAAAACCCACAAAAAACCCTTATCCTAAGTTTAAATGCCCGCCCCCGCATTACTTTATTAACTCTGCCATTTGTATATTTCCTGACAAAACCCCCAAAACCCTTTTAAACCATAAAACCCCATATTTCCTAAGTTTTGTCTCCCTCCCGCTTATTTAAATTAACTGCGCAAATTCACTAATTCTTGATATAAAAACCTTTTAACCCACCCCCTTGGTGTGGTTAATAAAACCCCGCCGCAGTTAATCCCGGTCCCACTCCTTAAACCCATTCATTACATATTTGACCCCGCTTATTCATTAATTAATTATAGTTTAGTGTAATTAATTCCCCCAAGCCCTGCAAATCTCCGCCCCTACTCCCGTCGCGCAACTTCACCGCGTGACAGCTGTTAGATCTGTCACCCCCAGATCTGACAGCGTGCATCCATATCGCGTTCATTCACCTCCCAACCTTTACTTGCCTGAGAGCGCGCAAGATTCGTGGTTTTGCTTGGGCCCCTTTTGGCTACGTGGCATCTCCTCGTTAACTCGCGTGCTCTCAGGAAAATACCACCCCACTCCCAAAAGTGGTGCGATGAGCAATGAAACTGCCTCCCTGCGTAAGCCCAAAACCATCACTGTTCATTATGAAATTCCCTGCCAATTTCTAACCGTTGCCGGTTAAAAGGCGAAAGATGCCCATTTTCACCCTTTTTCACTCATTTGCTCTGTGAAAGCCTCCTAAGCTTTCCTGTGCCACCCTGAGCCTCTACAACCAGATTTGACTGCCAACTGCCTCTCGAACATGCTCTGGAAGCCCAATTCAGCCCTCCAGTGCACAACTGAAGCCACAATACCCTCTGCAGCCACCATTCACACCAGTTTGCAGCCTATACCACCATTTCCAGGTATTTTAACAAAAAACCAGAACGACCCTCTCAGTTTAAAAACGTACAGTGAATTCAAGAAATAATTAATTGAATTTAATTGATTTCCCCTAAATTGAGAATATTTCCCCCCTGAAATACCCAAACCCCTATCCTACAAACTGCCAATACCCTATCTTTGTACAGACCTATTCAAAGCTTCACTTATACAATTTGTACAAGCCTAATTCCCACATTTTATCCTCAAGATGGCTGCCCAGACCTCTCTAGATGTCAGACCAGTCTCAACCCCTCACCTGGACATTGACCATTTGGCCCTAGCAGACAGGGATTTCCAAATAAAGGACACTGCAACTCCAACCCACCTTCTGAAGCTCCACTGTTGGAGTAAGGATAGATTTTTGAACCATACAGATGACATCAACCTCTGGGAATCCAATTTACCCAAATACACATTCCCAGAAGTTCACCCTTTCCCAGATATTGTACATTTTTGTCATGCCTATTATATCCCTAGCCAAAGGGCTATTGTTGCCCCAAACCATGAGTTATTATTCACCATTACACCTGAGTCAATCAACCAGATGCTTCAAATCCAACCTAGCCCCAATCTAACCCCTCTATCCATTGGACACCTATTGGACTTGTACATTACATTAGACCAGGTGAAAATCAAGCAAATCTTCCAGAATTTTATCATTGAAGACTGCCATACTCCTACAGATACCCCACCCTATGCTGCCACCTTTTTCTCAGAGACTGCCAGGCACATAATCACCATGCTCTCATGCATCCTTGGATATACCACAGATGAGCATGTGGATGAGGTCATCTTGGCCTTCTTGTCCATTTTTACTCTAGGCAAGCCTCCTGCTATCATGTTTTATTATGCTTAGTTCATTGCAGACAGAATGCATGAAAAATTCACTAGACTGCCCACTAAAAGAGTTTTCAAATACTCTTTAGTGTTGTTTCATATGTTCTTGTATTACCAGACAGATAAGTTCCCTTTGAGCATCTAGAAGCTAGATACCAAGGGAAAGGAGAGATCAATCATCTACTGGACACCCTTGGTCCACAAGTTTTCCACAACATTCACCTACAAAGACTTCATAGACTCCTTTGTATACCCTGTCATGAACATGCTGACTTCTAAGACTCAGCCTAGAATCAGCCCAGAGATCAAGAGAGTGCTACAATTGGCAAAGAACAACAAGGTGGGAGACTGGTACCTCTACCAGAACCACACTGAGATCAGAATCTATGGCTACCAATTAGCCCCCTATAAGTTGCCCAAATACCTCCCTATGAGGATATTTTCTCTTGAATACTTCAGACAAATCATCAACTCTGATGAGGTCCACTTCCTATCTTATAGGAAGAAAATCCAGTTCAAAGTGAAAAACCAATTGGGCCCATTCATTTGCAACAATAGAGAGGCTGGACCAGAGGCTGACAATTTACTACAAAAGATGAAGTTCAAAAACAACTTCATATGGTAGTATGACCCTCAGGGGGTTATAACTAAACTTAGACTCAGGGTCAAGTTGGGAGCATACATCCACCACCCAAGACCTGACATTGAACAGTTTGCTAACCAGGATGAGTGGGTGGAGAACACCTTGATTGATATGGAAAACACTGTTGTGGATGTAGAGAACACACTCATTGATCTTGAAAGACAATTTGATCACAACTCTTTCCTGCAGGTTCCAGAACAAGGGGAGCCAATGAACATTCCTCCTGTCCTTCAGACCCCAGCCAATGAAGAGAAGAATCCTAAGAGGAACAGGGAGGAGGCATCTAGCTCTGCCATGGAGACTACTGATGAGCTATTTGAGCCAAGCAAGAGGCCCAAGTTGAATCTTGTCTTTGAACAGGAGGAGAACATTGCTTCAGAGGAAATAACTGACATTGAGGCAATGGGGCAGAGAAGTGAAAAAATAGTTGCATCAGGTGAAACACAACAACCATCAACCTCCAACACACAAATGATAGAGAGACAATAGAGTATGGAGGTTTCTTCCTTTGTCAGGCCAGCTGACAAGGAAAAGGATATCAAAGACAGATTCAAAGAGATAAAGATGAGGAATGAAAAATTGAAGGCAGAGACATATGCCCAATACCTCAAGCTTACACCACCAAACCAGACCAGACTAATGTCAACCTTTGACATCAAAGCAGGGAAAATGCAGGTATCATTTTTGCAGCCCACTGTACAATAACCAAAGACCTCAGCAGATTACAAGAAGAAAAATTTTGAGGTGTTGGCCAGGGATGTTCATCCCATTGATCAGATAGAGTTCCACAAACAGGCTAGAGAAATGATTTACTCCACCCTCACAGGAAAGGCCATGGAAGCCTACAAGCTGCAGGAGTCATTGGGAAATGTGACAACCCAGTACAAATTGGAGAAGGCCTCCTCACAGGCCAAAGACACCAGGATAAAATCCTTGGAGGACTTGATCATTGAACTGGGCCATGACCCAAGTGATGTTAAGGCCATAGAGAAATTAATCAAGAAGAAGAATGAGGACATAACAACCCTCAAGAAACAACTTAAGCTGCCTCATTCACAACACCCACAGACAAAGGAGGTCCTGGAAAGTCAAAGCAATCATGAAGAGATGATGGACCTAGTGCTGCAACTGAATGATCAGTTGAAGGAGATGGAGAAAGAACTGGATAGCTTGATGCAGCTCAAACAAGCTAGTCTGGATAATGCTCCTGCAACTGTCATTCCAACAGTTACTACTGTTGTACCTTCTACATTGGCAGCATCCTTAGCTCCCACTGCTCCAATGGCCACTGCACTACTAGCAACTACATCAACAACAAGATCAACAGCAACAGGTGAAGCAAACAGGCTGGTCAAATCAATGGAAGAAATGTCCATTCAAGCCAATGAGATGAAAAAACTTAAGGAGAATGTCACCAACCTAGAAACAGACAAAAAATTGGCCCAAATAATGCACAGAGAAGAACAACAGAAGGCCACAAGGATGACTGAAAGAATCAAAAGCCTGGAGAAAGAGCTGACATTGAATGAACCTCTAGGTCAGGCTAAGGAACAATTGTGGGCCAATATCATTGACTTTGTCAATGATATTTGGCCATCCATTCAGGTTATTTTTGAACAGATGGATTTGATAAAGAAGGCTACAGAAGCCATTTAGAAAGTTAAAGAAGAACTTGGAGATATGCCAGAGGAGGCTGCAAGGATCATTCATTTCCTCAACTCCAAGAACAAGTATGAGCTGCAAGAACTAGAGATACCTGACAGGACAGGTACAATTTTGGAAGTTAGAAGAGTCCTCACTAAGAGGAATTTGATGTTGAACTTGGAGGATAAGTGTCAAACCATGCAACTGGCCATTGACAGGTTCATGGTTAAGTTTGAACTTTTGAGGCAAAAGGGATTACCTAATCCCTTAGTTATAAATGATAAGTTAATGACACAGGAGGATTACAATAAGAAGATCAGGGAAGTGGCTAGAGATCAGGTAAACACTTCATCCATGAAGGGTATACCAACAGGAAAAGTATTATACCAAACTTTTGAAAACTTGTTTTACCTCCAGCATGAGGTAAAACACCTTTTGTTAATAAGCCTACTTTTGCCAAGTATACAGAGGCAGATGAGATATACCGAAAAATGCTCAATATCCAATTACCAGATGCTGAGACATGGGAAAAAGTCAATGATTTACTGTAGTAAAAACACAGTAAAAATATAAATATACTGTAAAAAGTAAAAGAGCACAGTAAAAGGATATTGACATGTCAGCAAGGTCAAAGAGTATTAGATGAAAGTGTATCAGATGAAAGGTCATAAGTAAATATGACATCCAGCGTGAAGACCAAACAACCAAGCAACTTAAAGGGAAAAAGATCGAAGACTAAAAGACAACAGAACCTAAATAAAAGGGACAACAAACAGCAGTTCAATAGCTATCTCTATCTTCTTGCATGAAGATATTTCCTTTTCCTAGATTAGTTCTCAATGAAGTTTGAGATATTTTGTAAATTATTTTTGTATAAATACTTCAGAATTGAAATTATTGGGGATGGATTTCTATACATTTGTAGATATATTTTGATCTTAAACCTAAGGGTGATTGTACCACTTTCAAGTCAATAGATTGGAGCAAATAAAAAAAATATTGCACTAGAGGATTCATGAGATGGGCTATTGCAGTGAAGTATCTTCTTTGTCTGATTTTTTTACCTTCTTATGTGTTTCATAAACTTAATTGTTTTCCAAATTTGAATGAATTAAATGCAAATATCACTTAGAATTTGCTTAAGTACACTCTATTTTGCACAGTTAGTCATTTATATGTTTTCCTCAGATACCCAGATTTGAGAACCCTTATTGCTCTCCCATCCTGGTTGACCTCTTTCACTTCTCTTCATGATTCGGCCTAGGGAACCCTTAAATTTTCCCTAGATCTGATTGGAAACCATTTCACCTTCTAGCCTTTGAGATCTGCAATAACTCCTCTATCTTGCCCTCTAGACACTGTTTTTAGAGCTTAATCTAGTCTTGTTTGTCTGACATTTGACCCCATAGCCCAATGGTAAAAGACAACCCTTTTCATCTAAGTAAGTGATCCCACCACCCAATTTCAAATCAAAACCCAAGTGCAACCATAACTAGCCTAAAATTAATTAACTAAAACAAAGTTAAATAAAAAAGAGAGAGCCCTCTCTGAGATTAGGAAGGCTAGGTCCTGATCTCCAAAAGTGGTTAGTGGTTACCTCTATCATTTCTTTTTTTGACAACTTGGAAGAAATTTTGGAGTGATAACAAGCACTACTAAGGCCCCTCACTGGATGGAATTTATCAGCAAAATCAAGGCAAAAATGACTGCTTGGGGCGAACAGTGGCTTACCACAGCTGGGAAGCTCACTCTGGTTAAGTTAGTCCTCTCATCCCTTTCTATCTACCAAGCCTCTTTCCTTTTAGCTCCAAAAATGATCACTGATCAGTTAGCAAAGCTGATTCGAAATTTTCTATGGCAAGGAGGAAAGGGGAACCAAAAAAATTCCATATAGTAAGCTGGGACATAGTGAAAAGGCCAATACCTGAAGGTGGACTTCAGGTAAGAGATCCTGTGTTGGTCAATCTGGCAATGGGAGGGAAGATCCTTTGGAAAATATTCTCAAACCAAAGACACCCTATAAGTCAAGTTCTAATTAAAAAATATCTGCACAAACTCTCAATAAAGAACATGGATGAAGGAGCTTCACACAAAGGAACCATGCTGTGGAAGTTGTGCAGCCAAGGCTGGAACTTCTTCAAAGAACAACTCTACAAAATTCCATGAAATGGGAAAAGAATTAGACTGTGGGAGGACAAGATCATGGGTCTCCAACCCCTAAGCCTGGCACCAAATATAGCAGACTTGCGTAACTGGCTCACCCAAAAAGGTATCCACAATCTTGCTGACATTTGCACATGGGATTCAGCAGGGAACTGGAGTAACTGGGACTTACATTGCCCCCCTGATTGGATGCTCCCTCAACTTCACCAATTATTAGATAAAATCACAGGTCTGGCTCTTGTGCACCTGCATTCGAAGGACAAGTGGGGCTGGGGGAAGACCGGAACTTACTCAGCTCCGCTGGGTTTTGCAGCTCTCCAAGAACAACAACATCAGATCCATACTACAAAGCTTTGGCAGCATATTTGGGACCCATTTGGACTCCCAAAAATCAACTTCTTTTGCTGGACTCTCATGCACAGAAGGACCCTCACTGGGGAAAACTTAGAGAAAAGAGGAATCGTAGGTCCACACAGATGCCCTCTCTGCTGCAAGGACCAGGAAACGATCGATCACTTGTTCATTGACTACCCCTTTTCTCAAGAGGTTTGGTTGCAAGCAATCATGGGGCTCAACGCCCAAATCCCTCAATAGTCTTCAGTGGTTAGTCTTTTCGCATCTTGGAAAGATCGATATCCACACTCTTTGAACAACAACTCAACTTGGACTAAAATCTGGAATGCAATCCCAAAATATATCTACTGGGGAATCTGGTTGGCTAGGAATGAAGCCATCTTCAACAACAGACTTCAATCCACCAACACAGTAACTGCCAAGGCCAAAGCCTTGCTGCTGGAAACTTTTGAAAATAGACCTCATAAGTCAGACAATTCCCTACTCCCTGAAGAGCTCAACTGGCTAGGTGAGTCCCTGAGACGGGCAAGCATCAAGAAGAATATCCACTTGCCAAGCCATAATCTAGAGTGGCATCTCTGGATCTCTGAGGCGGACTTTAAAAAATGGTGGAAAAATCAGGGAAAAGTCACGATTTTCTTCGACAGAGCCTCCAAAGGAAACCTGGGGATATTAGGGGCAAGAGGAATAATTTACTCCACAGATGGACAAAAACAGGACAACTACAGTTGGGGACTAGGTCAGAGCACCAACAACCAGGCCGAGATCCTAGGTCTACTCAAAGCGTGTCAGCTGGCTCAAAGGAACATAGGGGAGTATTAGCTGACTCATGTAATGGAGTTGTGAATTATTGGAAAGAAAAGATTCACAATTAAGTATTAAAAGAAATTGGAATATGAATAATATATATAATTTTGCTATATGGGAAAAAATTATTAGGATTAAAAATTATTTATATTTATTAATTATTTTTTTAAGTAAGATTAAATATTTTGTATTGATTTTAAAAATGAGTTACATAATTGTTTTTGTTTTTTTTTTTTTACTAGTTTTTTATTTGGAAAATAAAAATTTAAATTAATTTGTCATTTAAATGGTAAAACAATTAAATTAATTATATGGTCTATGATTAATCATGATAGTCAAAGTATTGGTAATACTGAAATTATAAATTAAAATATAAATTTGAAAGCTGGTTCGATCAAGCATGTCATGCAGTAGGAGAGTCCACTTGGATTCGTGGAGGTGAGTTGTTGTTGTCATCAGAAGGGGAGAAAATGATGTAAGCTTGCTTTTTGGCCAAAAACATAGACTTTTCTATTGAGCATCTCAATTTTCTCCAACATTTCTACCATGAAGACCAAGATCTCCAGTTGTGTATCACAACATTCATTGAAGACTCTGTCAATGAGAGTTTTGATGTGCTAATAAAGATTGACCACTTGCATTTAAGAAGTTTCTCAAGAATGAGTAGAGGTGACTATTTCAGAAATTAGTGCTCTATCCACGCTCTATCTCCCTTTCAATATGATGGTTAATGATGAACCTACATTCTTAAAGAATTTATTCCTCCACCTCTTCGACAGTGTGCCTCACCAATTGAGGGAATACATCCTCATAGCGAGACGTAGCTTGTCTTGTAGAAAATTGAGCCCAAGTTTGCAAGGAGGGAGGTGGAGGGGTGTTTGGATCTGCAGAATAGCTTTCTTTGCCCCTTTTACCACCTTTGCATCCTGAGGATAATTTCCATCTATCCATCAAAGATCAGGAAAGGAGTATGAGGTAGTGTGAAGATTGCTACAAATGTAAAGATGGGAGACAAATAAGAGACCTAGAAGAGCCAAAGAACACATAAGGGATGGAATTGAGTTGACAAGGGTTGCAAGAACGAGTATTTAGGAGTGAAGTGACATAAAACCAACGAGAAGGGACTAAGAAGGGTAACCTTAAAGGTAATATGGAGGAAGAGGGGAACTTGAAAAGGGGTAGGGGAAATACAAGTGCCAAGAAAAGGACCTATAATTACTAAAAAGCATGGGGACTTGCACAATAGCCAGACTCCAAAGACACAAAACTTGAAACTTACAACTAAAAATGAGAAATTCGCAATGAAACCAATGAATACCATGGTTACGTTGAGACCATACCATTGAATTTCTTCCCATCTAGGCCTTGCCTTGATATAATTGAAACCACATAACACTACTAAAAATCTACATAGTTGAAATGTGCTCATTTCCAAGGACATTGATGTCAACATAAACTCTTCTAACTAGTCGTCTAGAGCGTGACCACCACCCAAACCACATATCTTGAAGCTTCCAAAAAACAATCCCATGATAAGTAGTAAGAAAGCACAAGGAGAAACTACAATGAATTAGATTGCAAATAGAGCTTCCTGTGTTGTAGTTTCCACCATAAATATACCCAATTTAAACCATGTTTTCTCTTCCTTGACATCTTACTCCATCTCTTTCCATAATTCCTTCGATCTTTGGTAGTTTCTCAATTCGTCATACTCACAATAGGTTTGAATGTCGTCTCCTTATGTTTGTGTACTTCTAGAGAAACAAAATCGCTTTAGATTATCATGAGACTTAGTTTACACGTCATGACCTCACTCTTCACCACCCACATGCATTGCCAAATACATCCATTACACCATCTATGTGACATACGATGCCTTCCATTAGTGATGTAGGCTCTTGTTCCTTTGCTACTCCCCTCTAGACACCTTTGATGGGAGAATCGACCAATTTAATTTACAAAAATATATTATTGTATTTTTTAAGTAAAAAGGAAAAAATACCAAAAATAAAAATAAATATATATAATAAAAATGTACTAAAATATGATAGTGAAAAAAATATTAAAATAATGTATTTTTAAGAAAAATAAATAAATTATTGTACTTGGACTCAGAAGTAAATAATAATATTAAAAGAATGAAAATTAAATATACATTAAAAATAAGAATAAATATATATAATGAATAATATATATATATATATATATATATATATATATATATATATATATGCAAAAATAACTAGAATATATTTATATAATTAAATATAACTTTGATTCCGACACTGGTTAACTTTGGCTTTAGTTGCAGGCTATGGTTATGGCTATGACTTGGGCTCACTTGAAGTGGCTGAATTCCTTTTTTGGTGGTGGTTTAAGGTAGGCCACCAACAAAATCATGCTCATGGAACATGAATATGTCTCTAGCTACAACTCTAACTATAGCACTGGTTGACTATGACTCTAGGCTCTCGTTGCAAGTTCTGGTCAATGTTGTGGCTTAGGCTTGCTTGAAGTAACTTCAAAACTAGTAGATGACCATCAATTCCCATCCTATCGAATACAATGTGAGAAGATGAAGATATTTCCACTGCAAGAAGTGTTAATGCTTGAGAATTAACTCTGAGGTATGACCAATACATCTTCTTGGTTGTTGAATACCATTGCCAAGAAGTGATCCATCCAAGGTGAATCTTTGCTCATGCAATAGTTTTGTGTCTGGAACATTTATCTGAATGATGAGTATGTTTTCCACAATGCTTACAAGGGTGAATATAAAAAACTAATCTTTCACATGGCCAACTCGATCACAATGTTGGCATCTGCAAATTTGAAATGGATGTGGAAGAGGAGTAAGAGAAGACGATTTTTCTTGAAGAAACCCAACACTTTGAAACTTGATGGGTTTACAATTGTTTGGAATGTGAAAGGACACTTCCTCTTCACAACGAAGGCTGGTTTTGTGGTTGTTGTTGATAACTTCTTTCCAAGGCCTGATGATGGGCTTGGAAAGTTCAAGCTAAACTTCTTCGTCTTCTTTTGAATTTTCTCCTAAAGTGACATCATCAAATTGATCATGTGCTAGTTGCTAACGAGAATCAACCTCAAACTCAAAAAGAGAGTTATTCTAAAAACATAGTTATAGATGAAATGGGAACTATTACCTCAAAATGGGTACTTGAGCCCAAAATCCCCAGGAAAACATGAAAAAACAACCCAAAAATGAAAAATGTTTATTCCAGAACGATTTTTTTTAAGGGTAAATTTTCAACATTTTTTTAAAATGGAAGTAAAAACTGAAAAAAACACCCTAAAAAAATTGTTTATTCCATAATGATGCTTTTTTTTAGGGTAAATTTCAATTTTTTTTTTTTTTTTTTTTTTTGAAATGGAAATAGAAACCATTTTTTTTTTGAAAAATGGATGAAAAAACACCCTTAAAAAAATTGTGTATTTTGGAATAACAAAAAAAAAATCGGGTTACAATTTTGATATTTTTTAGCAATGGAGTTAAAGAGAAAATATCCGGACTTTGAAAAACTGTAAAATTCCAACAATTCTCGGACAAGATGTTAAAGATAAAATATCATGTCTCGAATCCAGATAATTCCAACTATTTCCATCCTCGTTGTTAAAGATAAAATATCTTGAGTCTAAAAAAACTTGAAATTGTAATTGTTTTCGACCATAACATTAAAGATAAAATATCATGGCTTAGAAAAACATTAAAATCTTGACAATTTTTCAACCATGCAATTAAAACCAAAGATTATGACTACAAAAAAATCTCAAGTTTTCAAAATATTTCAAGCATGACATTATGAATTTTTTTTATGACAAAAAACTTAAAAAATGAACACTCAAGAGTAATTTATTTTTTAAATGCAAAATATATAGCGATTTTAAAATCTTAGCCTAAGACAACTCGATACATTGCAAATTTTTTTATAAATCAACCATCAAATTGACACGCGGTGTAGGTGAACTCGACCTATTGTGATGAAAACTTAAATACCAACCATAAAATTGATACATCGTGGGGGCAGACTCGATTTATTATAACAAAAATTTTAAAATCAACTATCAAATTGCCCATAATAGGATTGGGTTGTTAGACAAGCATCAACATAGACCCTATACAAAAAAAATGAAAATAAAAACCGAAATAAAAAAATAAATGTATAAAAAAATAAAAATGAAAAATACAAAAGAAAATTAAAATTCAGATATTGAAAAAAAATAAAAAGAGTAAAACAAAAACACAAAAAAATAATACAAAAGATATCTATATATATATATATATATATATATATATATATATTTTAAAGAAAAAACAATGAAAAAAACACAAAAAAACAATAAAAAGAAAGCAAATTTTAAATATTGAAAAAAAATAAAAACAAAAAAAAATAAAAAAGAAAACAAAAATTAAAATATTGCAAAAACACAATAACAAAACACAAAAAATAATACAAAAGAAAAAAAAAATAATATTATAAAAAATTAAGAATAGTAAAAAAAACACAAAAAATAATACAAAAACACCAAAATTTCAAATATAGAAAAAAAACAATAAAAAAAAAACCGAAAAAAAACATATATTTAAAAAAAAATAATAATAGGTAATAAAACATTAAAAAAAAAGTTAAAAACATGACAAAAAAATCAACTATAAAAAAAAAGACAAAAAAACCTAAAAAATATAAAAAATAACATAAAATTAACTTATAAATATAAAAAAATTAGATTAATTTTTTTTTTTTAAATAAAAATCGTTTTTTTAACCCTTGATCGGGGTGACGAAGTGGGAGGGCACAGGCATTAAGAAAAACAAGAAGAGAGGACGACAAGGACGGCCGACCACAGTCCTCATGCTTGAACAGCAGGGCGTGGTGGCGTCCTGCATGACCGTGGGAGCATCTATGGAGAGAAGTGGCACGATTATGAGGAGAGAGGTTGGCAAGAACGGTGGCGGCAGACGGATGGGACGTAGGGTAGGTGGGAAGGGATACATGAGGATGGCAAGAGTAGGGAGAGAGCATAGAATGCAGAGATGGGAAGACGGGAGCAGGGCAGTGCAAACGTTGGGGACCTCAGTGGCTGAGCATATTTCCGGGTATGTTTCTTCACGTTTACCTCCTGTAACTCCCTCTGAGAAGTATAGTATGTTGAACGAGGGGTGCAAGCTTGGGTACGCTGGGAAGGGGCTACGACAGGGTAGGCCTGAGGACAGGGATGAGAGGCAGAGAGATGGCTGAGATCAGCTGCATAATAGAAGCCAGGGCATAGACATGACAGGGGAGTGCAATTTCAGGATAAAGGGTCAGTCCTGGGAAACTAAGGATGAAAATTCCCGGAAGGATTGGAGGTTAGATTGCATGACCGCTTCCCTTAGACCAAGGTGGGAGAGAGCCATGACTCTACAGAGAGACGGGGGGGCGGGGAGGATTGAATTGGGTGGGAATTCTTAGAAAGAAGAAAATGTTGCAGGACTGGATGTATGAAGATTTTCCAAATCTAACGTTTTATGTTGATAATTGTAAGCAGGAGTCTGAAAACGAAGAGATGGCTCGCCTAGGCAGAGGCAGGGGCCGAGGGGGTCGAGGGCGCCAGAGCCAGACAGTAAAAAAAAGAACCTACCACTTCGGAGAATGCAGGGCCCAGAAAGGGTAGGAAACCCATCGAGGTGGCGGTCAATGAGGCAGCAAGAGCATACAAAGAAGGAACGGATGCCGACATTCGTAAGCTGATCCAGGAGATGGAGGACAGTATCATGGAGGAAGACTCAAAGCTGGAAATGGAAGAATGGGGGGACCTTGTCCCTGACCCAGGGCATACCAGGGGTAGGATGTCTCTATTCAAACAAACCCTGCACATATACTGGGTCATGAAACGCTTGTTGGCCAGAGCTCTGGAACAGGTGGCGGGGGAGATGGCGGAAATTGCCCAAGGCATGCCCAACCTCAAAAAGGATATGAAGAATCTGCAAATGATGATGTTTATGCAGGATAGCAAGCTGGATAGGATCCAACAACGAATGATGGAGCTGTCTCCGGTGCCGGGTGACTCTGCTGCAGCACCGACTATCGTGGATTCCAAACAGGATGATAGCAAGGAATAGCTTTTTACCTTCCAGGTTTTACCGGACTTTTTAGCGGATAGCCTTTACTTTTCTTGTCTTTGTATGTCAGTTCAGACCTTAAACTGTGTATCTAGTTGTGAAGTGTATTTAGCTTGGGTTGAAAGACTTGTAAAATTTTGCTACTGGATGGCTTATAACAGACTAAGGTGGCCAACAGACTTGGTTTCCCATGTGGGCAAGTTGAGGCCACCAAGATTTTGTATATGGAACAACTTGCTTTTATAAATAGAAAAAAGAAGGAACTACCGTAGCTTACAAAAAAAAAATCATTTTTTTAAAATAAAAAACATTTTTTTAAATAAAAAAAAATATATATATTTTTTTAAATACAAAAAAAAAATACATAACCAAAAGAATTATATTGAATTAATAAAAAAAAAAGAAAAAAAAAAGGAAAAAAAACATTAAAATTTAATTAAAAAACAATTAAAACTAGATTAATAATTAAATTTGATTAAAAAAGTAATTAAAAATAACTATTATTATTTTTTTTAAAACAAATTTCACCACCCCCTGGGCGGGGTTGGCCGCGGGCGTGGGTGGGGAGGTGGGCTGCGTGGGAAGCGGCCAGCCACCCCTCGGGCACGGGCGGGGAGGTGGGCTGCGTGGGAAGTGGCCAGCCACCCCCGAGGGGGGGTTGGCCGCGGGCTCGAGCGGGCAAGCGGGTTGCATGCAACTCGTCTCCTCGCTCGTGCCCGCGGCCAACCCCTCCTGCGAAGTGGTGCAAATTTTTTATTTTTTGTTATTTTTTATTTTTTTTTTAATTTTTAATTTAGTTTTAATTGTTTTTTAATTAAATTTTAAGAATTTTTTTTTTTTTTTTTTTTTTTTTGTTTATTTTATTTATTTATTATTATTATTATTTTTTATTTTATTTTTATTTTTTTTATTTTTATTTCAATTTAATTTAATTTTTTTTTTTAATTATTTTTTTTTTTTGATTTTTTTTTTTTTTTTTGAACTTTTATTTTTTAATTTTTTTTTAAACTTTTTTTGTTTTAAATAATTTTATTTTTATTTATTTTTTTATTTTTTTAATTTTTTGGTTTTGATTATTTTTTTTTAAACTTTTTTTGTTTTAAATAATTTTATTTTTATTTATTTTTTTATTTTTTTAATTTTTTGGTTTTGATTTTGATTTGTTTTTTTGTTTTGTTTTTTTTTTTTTTTGGGGGTATTTTTAATTTTTAATTAATTAATTAATTAATTTATTTTTTTGGTTTTAATTTTTTTAATTTTTATGATAAAAAGAAAACGTTGATCAAAAGACTAATGCGATGAATCCAGAAGATGATCTACACAATTTATTTTATTTTATTTTTTATTTTTATAGTTTTTTTTAATTTAATTTTTTTAATATAATTTTTTTTATTAGAATTATTATTTATTTATTATTATTATGTGGTTGTATTTTATTTTTATTTTTAACTTAAAAAATCGTTATGGTTGTATTTTTTTTTTGATTAATATTCAAATTTTTTCTTTAAATTTTATGCTTTTTTGAAATATTTTCCATTTTTTTTTTTTATTTTTTAATTTTTAATTTTTTGTTTAATTTTTATTATTTTTATAATTGAATTTTGTTTTATTTTTACATTTATATGGGTGTTTTTTTGTCATGTTTTTTATTTTTATTTTTTTATGATCACAAACATTTAAAAAAAATATCCACACTTAATACATTACAAAATTTAAAGTGTAAAAAATAAGCCCTCTAAACAAAAAGGGTTGATGCTGCATCAACCCTTTTCAAAATCAAGATGAAAATCACTAACATTTAAAAAATGTGTTCATACTTGCTACATAAAAAAAAAAATTTAAAGTGTCAAAAATCAACCCTCTAAAAAAAAGGGGTTGATGCTGCATCAACACTTTTCAAAATCAGCATGAAAATCACTAACATCGAAAAAAAATGTTCATACTTGATACATAAGAAAATTTAAAGTGCCAAAAATATGCTAAAAAAAAAAAATTATTCTCGCATCACCACTTTTCAAAATTGGGTGATTTTTTGCTACCTCAAAAAAACAGGTACCAGTTCACTTTCTCGTTTGATCGGTAACTATGTTTGAACAAGAACCAATTCAAAATGATGATTCCTTTGCCATAATTAATTTCATTGAAGTTGTGACTCAAGCTGAAGAAATTCAATCTTCTCCTATGTATATTGTAAACAAGCATGAACATTAGTGAGAGTGGCCTTGTTGATTTTGACTGTATAATCAACAATAGATTCTATTAGAGTGTTTAGTAACTCTAATAACTAATCAATTCTAGCCATTTTCTAAAAAAATCTAGTAAATGAAGGGTGACGCCTTCAACCAAAAATGCACCCATAAACATATAAAAGACAAATAGCTCCCAATTCTATATAGGTGAAAATGCATAGTGAGTAGTCTTTTACAAACAAAATAGTGAACAAATGTTGGAGTAGTTATAGCAAGAACAACCTTTTCTCTTCCATTGGAACAACTACAGCATGCACAAATTTTCTAGCTGTAATGAATGCAATTAAGGAAAAATACTTGGTCTTAAAATGGAAATAACACATAAATGATTATGTTTTAATATACAATGCAAAATATATAGCAATTTCCACCCTATTAATAACATATCCAAAATTGTGGGAACTCTAGTATTGTGTGGTGAAGTAGTAATGTAATGAGTTTTTTGTGAGGTCCTTCTTTAAGCCAAATATGGCTTTCAACAATAAATTCAATTTTTGAGCCTAATACATTCTTCTTTGTGATTATCCTATCCACTATTGTGGTATTATAGGACGAGACAATGAAGAAGTATCCAGGAAGGCCACCTCTATAACTGCATTTGAATGAATGGCATTTAAGGAGGATCAAAGAATCTCTCTCAATACTTCTCAATGCTTTCCACTTATTTACTCCTCCAGTGATGAATTGTTGCACAATCAAATGTTATATTCATGTCCCATAATAGGGTTACATGTCTAGGATAGTAGCGACAAACAATAGAAATTGCAGCTTAATCAATAGATATAACACAACCAATTTAGTATAATGGAAGCTGCAAATATTTGGTTTTGACAATCCATGGGCTAACATGAAAAAAATGATTTCCTCTCCTTCATGTAGTTACTGCACTTCAATGGATTCCCTCTATAGTAAAGTCTACACTCACACCTATACTTTAATCTCATGAGTTGGTTTTGAGTTGAAGTACAAACTCGTGAGTGGAGGTGCAATAGTTGGAGCCCCAGTTTGAATGTAGACATGGAGGGAATGAAATTTTCTCTAGGTGTAATCCATGGATTTTGAGCACTTCCTTGATATTGGCCATTGTGACCGTAGGCCTCCCATGCACATTGGCTCCTTCAAGGATTTGGGGGACTCGTTTCCAATTGGATTCTTTGGTGGGGCCTCGAAAGGGGGTCTGTGTGGATGTGGTGCTTTTATCAAGCTCTGCGTTTCTCATGCATAACGTTTCTTCTGGAATGGAGGGTGTGGGACCAACTATCGGGATGAGGTTTTACTCTGTGAGGGGGTGCTCTAGTTTGTTGTATGGTTTGCTTTAGATAAGATCAAGATTGTTAGGGATTCAAAAATGGTCATCAAATGGGTCCAGGGGAGGAAATCTCTTGAGGTCCATCTCCTTCACTGTTGGATGACCAATATCACGTCTATTCTCCCATATTTCATCAACATCTCTTTTCATCATGTGTATCATGAGAAAAATCTAGAGACAGATTCCATTTCCAAGCGTGGGGTTCCTCCCCAACCTGGGCTGATGTTTTTTGAAATCCTTCTTAATGGAGTTGTTTGTGAGTCGAGCTACCTTACGACCTAGCCCAAGATGGTTTTCCTCTTTTTTTCTAGATTCTTTTTGTCATGAGCCTGAGATGATTTATCTGGGTTTCCTTTTGCCCCCCTCTCCGGGAGGGCTCAGTTCCTTTTTGTCTTTCGATGTCTTGGAGCTTCATCTCTATTCCCTTTTGGTCTTCGCTATTTCTTTGTAGACATGTCCAAATTTCAGATGCCTGAAATTTTTTTCTCTCTTGTAATTCCAAAGATGTATGTTGTCAGTGTCCCTTTCTCTTCCACAGATGTATGTAAACTCTTATTTAAATTTTAATGAAGGATGTTTTTGTTTTTGTTTGTTTGTTTGTTTTGTTTTGTTTTTGTTTTGTTTTGTTTTTTTTTTTGTTGAAAAAATTCCATGGATTTTGAGTTGGAGACAAAAGAGGTAGCATGTTAATGGAGCATCTCATTCCTTTAATAATATATGATGAACTCAGTTAGTAAAATATCTTCTTCCAGTTCTAATCACACAATTATCTTTAGTCTCCTGAGTAGTTCTCCTCTAGCTAATTTGTATAGAGGAGACAATGTAGGCCCGTGGAGGGTCTTTCGAGGAGGCCTCTGGCAGGTGTGTCAAATTCTTGGAGCAGGTATATCTATTAGAAGGGGTCAACAATGCCATCTATAGGGTAAATTGTAGAGTGGGTTCTCTCAATAGAAAATGCAAATATCAATGGGTTTCTTTGAAATTTGTGCAAGCTCCATAAAGGAGAGAATGCATCCACACCAACCTTCACTTTCTGGCTTGTGGGAGTAGTGAATGGGCGTGCAAGGAAATTGGCACATATAGAGTGAATTATGATGCATAGAGAACACAATTGCAAGGGTTTATGACTGAGAGAAGTGGCAGGTGAAACACTCGGGATTACTCAAAAGGCTCAGAGGGGTAGATATGCAGACCCATGAGAGTGGTACAAGGGAGCATGCATTCATGTTGGGTTTGCAAGGAGTGTTAGGGAAATGATGTAATATAATTTTGCTAAAATATGTTAATACAACCAAACATAATTTTTAAATTCTATTTGATACATTTCATCAAACACTTTGTCAACAACTATTTCTTCAAACATTTTGTGAACAAAGTAATAAACACTTACAACATAAATATTTCAAGGTCACAACCAAAATATTATTAACTTGATATGAGGGTTTAGATGCCAAATATCAATTTGACGTGAACCAGAAATACAACCCTAGCAAATAGTTGGATCAATTCAATCTCAAGGATGATGTTGATCTTGCCCCCTTTAAAATGAACTCAGCCCATAGGCAACTTGGCCTAACAATAATCATAAGACGACCTCATCTATGAGTTCTTGATTTTTGGGACAACTTACTTCAATAAGTATGATTAGTTTGTTGCTTAATTAGGGTAGTTCAATTGTATTCCACCTTAGCAAAAAAAAAGAGGGTGATCCTAGTATGAGAGTCGGATATTTCCTACATGAATCAATTGGATATCTAGTGTCAAAGAATATGTTATTAGTTTTAAAATAAATGGGACCTTCAACCAATTGTATATATAAATAATATAACAATAAAGAAAGTAATAGGGAATCAACTTTGAAGGAAAAACTTGGAATTTGGGAAGTAAAAGGTTTAATATTATGTACGCATGTATGGTTATGGTTTCCATTTCGTTTCTAGAGCTAGTCTATAGAAAAATACCAATAGCAATGATAGTTAAGCTTTCAATGTTAAGTAAGGTGTCATCTTGTTGAGTTGGTGACTGCATTATGAGAAATGTTGTTCCTATCCCATTGGTATAAGTGTATAAAAATGGAAAAACTATGGCAGGATGATGAGCTAAAACCATGGAAGTAAGTCCATGTGAAAAAGATTGAGCTCCTAGAAAAGTCGAAAAAAAAGAGATTCCTTTCAAAATTATATTCTTAATTATTAAAATCAAATTGTTTGGATCTAGTATTGATATAAAAACTAAAAACCAAAAAATGGTCTAGTGTTGAGGGAGTGTGTTCAAACAATCAATACTCAATAATATTAAACAAGAGCCACGTGGTGGCAATGTCACTGCTTTTTATTTTTTGTACATTGCCACCACTAGGAATTTGTTGCTTGGAAGCTTGAGTTAAGTCTTCAACCTTTAAAAATGTGTAAGAACCCCGTCCTCCTTGCCACATTTCTACTCCGATGGTGAACTCAAGCTCATTGCCTCACCATATATTCGAATCTATAGAGCACCAAAGTCTATCCATTCAATACATCAAGTCCTAAAAATAAGGAAATTCATAGAGAACCAAATGCGATAGAGAATGCTTCCTCTCACCCATGTAGAAGTGAGGTGGAGAAAGCTCATGAAAAAGGTCAAGAAACAAAGAAAGCAAAGAAGGAAACAACTACAAGGAGGAAAGAAACAATTAGTTTGATTCAGATATAAACAAGAATGCAAAAAACTATAGATATAACCATAAATACAAAGATGCAGTAGAAATAACACTTTATTTCATTAATATCAAATACTGAAATATGCTTACAAATAGAATGGAAATAAGACTAGCTTGGGTGATGGTAGCTTATCTCTGAGAAGAGATGTGGTTGCTACATGCCTCTGAACTATGTTACAATGAGGCTCAAAGGCCATTTTATTATGGAGAAATAGTGGAAAACCCTAAACATCCAAAAGCCTAACCCTAGGAGATGAAGCACCAAACTATGGACCCCGGTTAGGTAAATTGGTACATCAACTTCCAAAGGTCGTAACTTTGGCATACGATCTCCGTTTGACGCGCACAATACATCGTTAGAAAGATCTATTTGAGGACTACAAATTTTGAATGACCAACATCAAACATGAGTCCATATTGTTCCTAATTTTCCCAAAAAATGTCGTTTAGGGCCTCAAAACGACTTTGGAAGTTGAGGACCCGAAAAACTGTAAAAAATAGTAAATTGTGCTATAAATAAGGAAACTGAAAAATTGAAAGAAACAATGGTGGGGGTCCAAGTGGAATAGGCAGGTGGCCACAAATATCCACTTGGATTATTCCTTCCCCCTTAGGAATCAATGGTCCCCATTGCGTTGAGTTCCTCCATGAGATAAGGAAACTTCTATTAAACTTGGTCCTTGGTGAGCCACTTGCCTTAGTGAAGGAGTTGCCTTACTTTGACAACTCAATATAGTTGTATCCTTTGCCATTGGGTGTTATTGATATGTGTGTCCATGATTCGATTAGTTGTGGCTTGTTCCATTCAATCTGGATTTAACTATGTAGGTGTGAGTTATTCTGCAATGTCTGATGTGTCTAACAATGGTGGTTAGTATGGTCGAAGGTAGTCTAGATTGAAAATTAGGTGCAGGCCAAGGAATGGGGGAATGTTGAGCTCAAATTCATTATCTCCCATAGCCTTGGTAATGGTGTAAGGACCATATCGGAGAGGTCTGAGCTTTCGATAGGCTCCAGTAAGGCGTTCCTTTTGCAAATCCAACCAAACTTTGTCACCCACTTGAAACTTGTGTGGCACCCGATGTTGATCATGTCATTGCTTGTACCTGGAATTTGATTTCTCCAGAATATTGTGGACCTGCTGGCAGATATGTTGGATGTGCTCAATGAAGTTGTTTTCCTTATCGGCTTCGGATAGGACATGATTTGAATCTACCTGAGTAACTATAAATGGTATGGCCACATCAATGGGACATAGTGGCTGGAATCCCAAGCCCACCTCAAAAGGGTTGTGGTTAGTCAAGCTGTGGAGAGCCTAGTTATCGCTGTGCCGGACAAAGGGGAGGCTCTCATCCCATGTGCATGGATGTTTTGAGTTGTACATGAATATAATGTGTACATCATCCTGTTGACGACCTCTGTTTGGCCATCAGTTTGGGGATGGAAAGTTGTGGACTTAATGAGCTTGGTGTCCAGCATCAACTAGAGATTGGGCTAAAATGTACTGAGGAACCTACTGTCCCGATTTGAGATGATATACTGTGGGATCCTGAAGTGTACCCACACTCGTTCAAGAGTTTAATAGTGACTTCTACTATGATATTCTTCTTGTAGGCCGCCATAATGGCCATCTTTGAGAATCTATCGACGACCACAAAAACACAGTCGTTTCCATGCTTAGTAGAAGGAAGGCCCAAAATGTAATCCATGGAGATGGATTCCCAAGGTCGACTAGGGGTAGACAACGAAGTGTAGAGTCATTGCTTCTTGATGGTTGGTTTGAAAATGACATAGGAAGTGTAGGATCTGATGTACTTTCCAACATCCTGTTGAAGGTTCAGCCAATAGAAATACATCTACAATATTGTCACCATTTTCTTGAACCTGAAATTCCCAGAGGCCCGACTATAGTGCGCTTCCCAAATCATCTTGGCATGATCATTTGAAGGGACACAAAGGTGTCCCAGGTGGCATAACAGGGCATCTTGGAGGTGAAAATCTAGAACTTGCTAACCCTCCAAGAGCATCTGGTATGTGTGGTCGAATTATGGGTCTCTTTTGTAGAGAATTGGATAATCAGAAGTCTTGTGCCCACAAGAGTTGAGCACGATGGTTAATGCCATGATTAGTGGTCGGTTGAGGCAGTCTGCAACATTATTGGTATTGCCCTTCTTATACTTGATATTAAAATGGATTTGTTGCAGGTATGTGGACCACTTCTGATGGCGATCATTCTGCAACTTCCCTTGTGTTTGTATGAACTGTAGGGGTTAGTGGTCTGTGTGGATGACCATTTCCTTCCCCAAAATGTAATGCTTACATTGTCAGAAGGCCTGCATAATGGAATACATCTATTTTTCATAAGTGGGATACTTATGGACTGTTTCTAAAAGTGCCTCACTATGATATGCCACTGGATGTCCCTGTTGAGTAAGGACTGCCCCAATAGCATAGTCAGAGGCATATTTCTTGATCTCAAATGGCTTTTGCAAGTCTGGTAATGTGAGCACTAATGAAGAGAAGAGGGAATGTTTCAACTCTGCGAATGCCTTCTGTTGAGATTCATACCAAAATAATTTTTCTTTCGCCCCTCCCTTGGTGACTTGACTCAAGGGCCAAGTGATATGAGAGAATCCCAACACGAACCTGCGATAGAAATTGGCAAGACCCAGAAAGCTGTGGAGCTCTATTAGAGTGGTTGGGGTTGGCCAATCTCGAATGACTTGGATCTTGGTGGATGCACATGCACCCCCCGTTCATCAATAATGTATCCCAAATACTAAACCTGGGTCATGCCAAAAGCGCATTTCTGCAAATTGGCACACAGCTTGTGTTGCTGCAGTGTTTGGAGAACTTGTCAGATGTGGTGGAGGTGCTCTTCCCAACTCTGGCTGAAGATCAAGATGTCATCCAAGTATACAACTACAAATGAGTTGGTGAATGGTCCCAAGATGTCATCCATCAGACTCATGAAGATTGCAAGAGCATTCGTCAACCCGAAAGGCATAACCAACCATTCTAAAAGGCCCTCCTTGGCTTTGAAGGCAGTGTTCCACACATTGGAGGGTTCAATTGGTATGTGGTGATATCTAGACTTCAAGTCGATCTTGCTGAAATATTCCCCCCCCTTGAGTTGGTCCAAAAGGTCATCAATCCATGGGATCTGGTACCTATTTCGGACAGTGATCTTTTTCAACGCCCAATAGTCAATACAGAGTCTCCAAGTCCCATCCTTCTTCTATACCAACATGATTGGGCTCCCACAGGGTGATGAACTCGGTTGGATGTGACCTTTCTGTAGCAGCTCCTGAATCTACCTCTTGATTTCATCGTTCTCCAGAATGGAGCACCGATAGATTGGTCCATTAGGCAATGATGCACTTGGGGCTAGATCAATGGAGTGCTTGACCTGATAGTGCAGAGACACCCCTACAAGGGAGGTGAAGGTTTCCTAGTACCCCTCCACGACCTTTTCCATCTGTTGTTGTCGTGCAGAGGGGCCCTATCTAGAGGTCGTGGCCATCGTCTACTTCTTTCCCTGAGGGTGTATCATCAGGAAAACAAATTTCCCAGTTTTAAAAATGAGCTTACTGCATTGTTTTGCAGTAACCAAAGAGAAGGCGGTAGGCGGTGCTACCTCTGGTATCCTGTACAACTTATTTCCCAAAGTAACAATAAAAATGCGAGGCCTTGACTTATGCACATCATGTCGCTTCCACAAGTATGGTTGGCCTAATACTACATCACAAACATCAAGGGGAGCAATGTCACATAATACCTCATCCGTGAAGGGCTTGATGGCGTATGGAAGGCGACACTGTTGGCTCACGCGAAGATCCCGTCCTTGGTGAAGCCACCCGATAGTGTATAGTTGTGGGTGTGCTGTGCTTGGTAAACCTATCCACTTCATGACCTCTACTGAAATGAGGTTATTTTGGCTCCCACTGTCAACAATGAACTATAGCGGGGAATCCTTTACCCACAACTGGGAGTGGAAGAGGCACTCCTCCTCCTCTGGATCTGCGGGTTCCTCCTTCTAGATCTTTATGGTGGCAACGATGGCGCTGGGATTCGCATCGACAATGCACTTCCCCTTTTCATTCCCCTTGTTGGGTTCTGACTCAGAGTCAGAACATGCATCTGATTCCGAAGCCTTCAGCTCGGCTACCAGTGACTACTTGGCCCAACACTCACTTGTTTGTGAGTGGAGCTCTTATGGAACTCACACCACTTTCCCGTGTCCTTCAGATTCGTGGTGTTGTTATTTACTTGAGGCTTTGGTGGGTTGTCCTGGGCCGCCCCACCTTGGCTTTGTCATTTGTTTTGCAGTTTGGGGGCACCTTTCCCTTGCTTTGAATTTACAGATCCAAAGTCTCGCTTCTTCTTTTTAAACTTCTGCTCGATCTTGACAGCGTATCGATACGCCGTGCCAAGTGAGGAGATGTCTAGGAACTCCATCTCATCTTGGATGTACCTGTGTAGGCAGCCGCGGTACTTGAGTACCAAATGTTTCTTAGAATCCTTGATACCCAACTTCGTGCAAAGGGTATGAAAACATTGGTAAACTCCGACACATCTTGGTCCCTTCCTTGCCGCAACGTTGTCCACTTTATGTATTTATCCTCATAGCTCCTGACAGGGTAGTACTGCTCCTTGATGGAATCCTGGAACAAATTCCAAGTGGGTGCAGTTGAAAACAGTGAGGTCGTACTTTCATCCTTCTGCTCACAGTAGGTTTCCCACTAGTCCTTGATGTGGGGGGCGGCTTTGAGAAGAGAAAAAGTAATCTTTTCTCGGCTGGAAAAATCATGAACATAAAAATATCCTTCTAGCATATTTAACCATTTATCTATGGCGTCTACATCTATTTGACCCTCAAATATGGGAATGTCAAAGTTTACTTGTACCTTAAAAGGAGTAGAGACTCCAGAGTGGTTGTTGGATGTGGATGCGCCATTGCTGGGCAACTGTTGAAGGATCTAGACAAAGTTATTCATCATTGCGTTCCTTTATTTCTTGAGGGCCTTCTTGAGCAATATTTTGATAGGATCTCCTGCCCCCTCATCTTTCTTTTCTTCCCCCATGGGAGGCCGTCGGTGTTTGCGAGGCTGATCTTGCAAAGGTTCAACTAGATAGAGCCCTAAATCCTTATATCCCGACCTCGTTGGGGACATGCAAAGAAAAATAGAGAAAGAGTAGGCCACTCTAATACCACTGATCCATATTTAAACAGGAACGCAACAAATTACACATATAATCATAAATACAAAGATGCAATAGAAATAACACTTCATTTCATTAATATAAAATACTAAAATATGCTTACAAATAGAATGGAAATAAGACTAGCTTAGGTGATGGTAGCTTATCTCTGAGAAGAGATGTGACAACTACATGCCTCTGAACTATGTTACAATGAGGCTCAAAGGCCTATTTGTTATGGAGAAACAATGGAAAACCCTAATAAATCCAAAAACCTAACCCTAGGAGATGAAGCGCCAAACTATAGTCCCCGTTTGGGTAAATTGGTACATCAACTTCCTGGGGTCATAACTTTGGCATACGATCTTTGTTTGACATGCACAATACCTCGTTAGAAATCTCTATCTGAGGATTCCATACAACTTTTGAATGGCCTACATTTTCCCAAAAAACATTGTTTAGGGCCTCAAAATGGCTCCGAAAGTTAATGATCCGAAAAACTACCAAAAATAGTAAATTGTGCTACAAATAATGAAACTTAAAAACTGAAAGAAACAATGGTGGGGGTCCAAGTGGAATAGGCGGGTGGCCACCAATATCCACCTGGATCACAGTTCCTCATCGTCCCAAACTAAAATAGTAATACACTATGATAGAGTAAAAGGGAAATGAATGTCCAAAGGTACCATTGGGTTGGAAATGATGGGGCAAGAGTAATGGCCATTGCCATTTAGGAATGCCTTCATATGAGAAACATTAACTTAAAACCTTCTAGTTAACATTAAGACATCCCACCTGAAATCGTAAATACTTAGAGTTGTTTGCATGTTGAGTGTTAAGACAAGATGAGAGCATGACACTTGTGTTAATTAAGTGTGGTGGTGACATATTTAACATTTATCACCTCACACGATTAAAAAAAATATCAAAATCATAATTACTATAACTTAGGTTATCAATATAATTCTATTCATTAAATTGAATAGTTTATAAATTATTTTAATATATTATTATAAATGAAATGTAAATAAATATATGAAAAATTCTACTTACATTTTTGTAATAAGTGATTATATTAACATAAATATGATATTTATTTTCTATGTTTTTTAAATAATAATTAATAAATAATTATGTTAAGATAAATATGATATTAATTTTTTATATTTTTAAGATAATTATTATTTAATGATTTAATTTTAACTAATATTATTTAATTTTACTATTTTTTTATCAAGTTATAAATAATACAATACTTATATTTAAAGAATAGATATCAATATAATTCTATTCATTAAATTGAATGGTTTATAAACTATTTTAATATTTCATTTGAATGGTTTATAAATGATTGTAATATTTTATAATAAATGAAATGCAAAAAACTATATGAAAATTTCAATAATGTATTTAAAAAAAGATATTATAATAAGAAAAATATGATATTTAGTTATTATATTTTCTAAATAATTAGTATTTGATGATTTAACTTGATTTAATGTTATTCGATTATTTTTATTTAATTATATATAATATAAAAAATTTACTAGAATTTTAGTTTAATAATCATTAACACAATTTTTTAGTGTATATGCATTTTTTTTTATCAATGTGGGTCTTCTCAAAAGTATGCATAATGGGTACTCGTTGGATGTGGAATTTAATTCCACATCGAATGAGTGTTTACACTTGAAATTTGTGTAAACCTATAAGGAGATAAACCAAAAATACAATTAAAAAAATAGTTTTTCTTCTTTTCCCTCCAAAATATTTACATGTACCTCTTTTTAAATTTAAATGATTTTGATTGATTTACATATTATGACATGGAAATTACATGAAAATTTCATGGACACTTTTAGGTTGAACTTTCCTCTAATGCATGATTTCAAGTGGTTTTCAATAATTTGCATCCATTTTCAAGTGATTTTCAATAATTTACATGAATATTTTGAATTGCTTGATTTTCTTGTTTTCTCAATGTTTGACATCTTTTTCTCATCCTTTCTCTAGATTTTTCTTGCATTTCCTTTGTGGATGATAATTTTCTGTGAATCCTTGTGTAATTTTCATGTTTTGATATTTCTCTATGAATGAATATTTGTTGTTTTTTTTTTTACATTATAATTTAGACTAATTTATTTTTTTGGGGTTGATAGTAGAGGTTGAATCGATCTATAGGCTCAATCAAGCCTTTAAGCCATAACATTTTACATAAATAAGATTAATAAAATTTGGTAGGCAGTGGTTATCCTTTTAATGGCTCGATTGAGCAATATGCTTGATCAAGCTGCTGGTTAACCTTTTATACAACTTGATATAGGATTTCTTTAACGTTTGAACAAGAAATTTTAATTTTGAATTTAAGGGCTCGATTGAGTGTTTTAAGTGCTTGATCGAGCTCCCAAGGTCCTAAAAATTAAAGTTTCAGTACCCCTTCTGCAGATTTCTCTGCAACCCCATTTTGTATCCTAGCATATTTAGGGCAAAATTAATCCTTAACTTGCGGAGTTGATCATGTTGGATTTGTGAAATAATCCTATGTCTAATGGCATTTTAATTTGACACTTCGAATTCATATGATATTTTTCATCTAATTTCTGTTAAACATAACACTTGAATTTTTTTTTGGATAATTTCAAAGGGGTTGAATAAAAACTCAATAACATAAAATATACACAACGATAAAATTTCAAAAAATACCACTATCTTCATTTATGAGCCATCTTCAAAATGATATTCTTGGTTTTTCAATTTATTTAAAGAGTTGAGAAATATCTTATGCAAACACATGTGTCTTTAAAATGCAATTGAAATATTACTTCACCAACTTTGAAAAAATAAATAAATATAATTTGCATAAAAAAATAATTTTTTAATATGAAAAACTTAGTTCTCTCCGTTTAGATCATGCTTATATATATAAATTACATATTTTAGACTAAGTTATGTTACGTGAACACACACATACCTTTTAAGATGTGCGAAAATCTACAAGGACAAATATTGCATTTAATGGAAAAATGAGAGATTATACGACACTCAATTTTGTTACAAAAAATATCAATAGGACAACAACATAATTCTCCACTTATTTTCTTTTTACTATATGAATTTTGAGTGTTGCAATTCGATGAAAGAGGGAAAACTTGAAATTTCATCGTCACATTTGACCCAAAAGTGTAACCCATCTTCATGTATTCACCCATATATTCATTTAAAATAACATGTAACAAGATTCTTAACCATGTAGATTCATCCACACTTTACTATGGAGATTATTATTTTGTAAATAGTATTTGTTACAATACCATAGGCCAATATCATGGCTTACCAATATATCATGCCCAAAAAACCAAAACTCATTTCAATATCACATGCCCAAAAAACCATAACTCATTTCATATTGTACTTGTTTATATGACATTTTTTTAATTAATCAATTTAATTAGAAAGGAAAAAAGGCATAACTACTTTGGAGATAAATCTCAACCTTTGATTTGTGAATACTACTAAGAATATTCTATAAAAATTAAATCCATACTATATACATAATAATTGATAATGAAATTGAAATTCTAGAAACCTTATTCTAAAATAAACAAATAGATGACCATAATTAAATTATTACCATTAATAATATCACAACCTAAAAACTATTTTTATAAAACTATTTAAAAAAAAATATAAAATTATTTTCATATATATCACTTAATTTGAAATTTAAAATGATAAGTTGGCAAAATTATCTATTTCATAAAAAAAATAATTTAAAATAATAAACGAAATAATCACCCACTTTAATTTTTTTTTTAATTTAAATTTTTTTCTTGACATCTAAATATAACTTTTTGCACGCAAATGGAAGTTATATTTAGGAAAGCATTACATTGAAGAAAGGAATTAGAGGAACTCAATTTAAATATTTATTTAAGTTGAGCAAAATGAATAATTTGAGTGAATATATTGGGGATAGTTGTATTCTGAAATATTATGTAAATCATACGATTGAAGGTTAATTTTTTTTCAAGTAAAACTAATGGTTGAAAATATATATCTCTTCCCTAAAATGTAATATTCAAATTTAATATTTAAATTAAATTATTATAATTAATAATAATATAAAACTTAAAAGCTATTTTAATATTGTTATTGATAAAATTAGATAAATATTTTTATATATATTATGAATTTAAAATTTAAAATGATAAAGGAGCAGTATGCCAAGATTGTGATTTATTGTTGTTTAGAATGTACTTTTAATCCATAAATGAATTCAACACACTAAAAAAAACCTAAACCCGTGAGACACTAGAAATTTGTTAGTAAAAGAGCCATTTCATTTATTCGTTAGACTAGTTAAATGATAAACAAAATTATATATTTTATAAAAAAATTGAATTTAAAATAATAAACTTAATAATTATATACTTTACAAAAGTTTTTAATTTAAAGTTTTCATAAAACTAAATATATATTTTTCACATCCAAAATGGAAGTTTTGGTTGAAGTAAAAATTGCTTTCATTAAAGTAAAATTGGTGTAAAAATTATTTTAAAATAGTACAACTATGTAAATTAAATGACATGTAAACGTAGATAGGGATTAATCCATAACAAACATCACAACACTTACTTCATTAGAAAGCTTACGTTACTAAAATTTAAAAAATTTATATAAACTAACTAAATTATAACTTTGTTTTAAATTAATTATATATATATATATATATATATATATATATATAACAAGATTCTTTACCATGGAGATTTAGCTCCAATTTACCAAGAAATAGGTTTTTGTTACCGTATTATGGCTCAATAGCATGGATTATCAATACCATGTATTATATGACACTTATTAGTATGATATTTTTTTAATTAATCAATTTAATTAAAAGGACAAAAAAAACATAACTACTTTGGAGACAAATTTTAATATTTCATTTTTGTATACTACTTTGAATATTTTATAATATTCTATGAAACTTAAATCCCTAAAATCCACCTAATAACTATTGATAATTCCAAAATAAACATGCCTATCAAGATAATAAAAATAAAAATAACTATTTTATTTTTATAATTGCAATTAAAATACAAATAAATGAAAATAAGTGTAAATTTATATGGATTTAATGTTAACTTCTTTGATTTATATGCAAGGATGTCACTCTTTTCTTGGCCCTTTGACTGCTTGGGGGAGATTTGGGAAAGCCTTCCTCTTCCCAAGCCTTTTCTTACAAAGCCGTGGTTCGAAACCAGGTTCCCAAAAGTGCAGTGCTGCCTCAAGGATGCCACCTTCCCTCGAGCAAGGAGGCTCATGCTCAGGTTGCTCTGGGTCCTTTTATAGTAGACAAAGTTGAGGATGTCCTTGCAGTTGAAATAACTCATCCATATTTAGATGGAACCTATGACTGGTTTGTAGGTAATGGTCACATATTTCGTTTTGATGGGTTATGGCCACATTCAACAGACCTTTACCAATGGATTCGTTCAACTTGGACCAAGGCATGCAGGGCCCTCTTCTTCTCCAAGGGTTTCATCATCATAATTTTTGACAATGTTGTAGATTATCATAATGCTCTTTCCAAGAGGCCCTGGTTTTGGGGAAAAATTAGGCTCTTCTTGACCCCTTGGTTCCCAGATTTTGACCCCCCTCTACAACTGTGATCACAAAGCTACTCATTTGGGTTCGACTCCCAAACTTGTCGACCCATCTATGACATTCTTCATTGTTTAAAGGTATTGGAAACACCTTGGGTCATTTTCTAGCCGTAGATCCCTTGTGAGGCAAATGTAGAGTCTTCACCTATGGCAACATCTGCATAGAAATCGACATCAATAAAGGCTTTCCTAACAAAATTAATTGAAAATTATGATATTTCATTGGACCCAACAATTGGACTACAAGAAAAATGCTTTTTGGTGTCAACTTTCCCATCAAACAGGTCATATTCAGAACTCTCGTTCTAAAAAGCGAGTCAAATAGAATCCCAATTCTAAAGCATGGAAGCCATGCAACTTGCCTCCTAGAGAACAATAGGATTCCTCTTCTTTGGAACAAGAATATGATGAGTTTGATGACTACACACTCTCAATAGATGAGGCCCAAAATTCAGATCTTCAAAAGCCATGTAAAGGAGGTTAGGAGATCTATTGTAGTGACTGCAACAACCTCCAAAATTTTGGCCTGCATCCAAATTTCAGAGCCTTCCTTGGTTTTCCCTTGATGGTCACAAACACACAAGCTCATCCCATGAGATTTTGTTGAGTTTTCACACCCTCTTTGAGTGATCAATCACCAGTCGTCTTTTGGCATGTTGATCGCTATGTCACGCTTGCGAATTTGTTCTGGAATTTTGAAGGTTTGTCTTTGTGTGTATGAGTTGTTGTTGTTGTTGTTGTTTTTTTTTTGTCGACATCAGTTGCACTCACACACTAAGTCGTAAACACTGTGGCACAAGTGTCGTCACAGTTGTTCGAAGAAATATTTCAACTGTCGCACTTGTCGGTCTCAACCTTCGAGTCAGTCTCACTGAGAACATGTTGTCTTGTTCGTTTGAGGTGTCTTGTTGTTTAGTTGTGCTAAGTGTGTAATCACAATATCATGTCTACACGAGTACACTTGCTTTCATCCTTAGTCAATTTTCTTGAAAATCTGTCGACAACCCTCCATTAATCGGACACGATCTCAGTGATCTTGACTACTGCCCATAACTGCACAGAGCTTGAGGCTATCCTCCAGGTAGCTAGTTCTGTGCAATTCTAGAAATGAGCTAGCTGTTTGACTCCTAGAACTGCACAGAAGTTGTCCCAGAAGCTGATCCACTTTGCACTGCCTGCAAGACCTCCCATCAAGCCTCCCTCTGGTCAACGGAGAAAGAAATTGAGCTCTGACCTTGGGCTGTATTGAGCTCCAAAATTGTGCAAAGTTGTCGTACCTTGCCCATCCTTCTCGCTCTGCAACCAACCCAGGAATTGCACACAGTTTTCTTGTCCTACCCTTCCTGTCTGCTCTGTAACCAGCCCAGGAATTGTGCAGAGCTATCCTGCCATGCCAGCCATTCTTCCCCTCTTTGCAACCAGCGCAGGAATTGCACAGAGATGTCTTGTCCTTCCCTTCTTCCCCACTCTGCAACTAGCTCAGAAACTACGTAGAACTATTTGGGCCTAGACTATCTCTCATGATTGCGCAATTTTCACTAGTAGCTCCCGCATCCCAACCTTGTGCTCCTCTGGAAAACTGCGCAGATTTTTCTGCCAGTGCCTCTTGCTTCCCACACTGTCTTCCCCAGAGAAATTGCGTAGATCCCAGCTAGATGACCTTTCCAGTGATTCCTTGAAAAATTTCGCAGATTGTCCCAGTAGCTCCCTGACACCTTGCCTGGCCTTCCTCTCAGAAACTGCGTAGTTATGCCTCCTAGCTAGGTTTTACCCCAGAGATGTCACTGCTGTCTTGGATTGTGAAAATATGTCTCCCAGTGACATCTGCGCAATTTTTCCCAATAATGCTCTGGAGCCTCGCATCTCGGCCTGGGTTGTTCTCTCCGCAGTCTCAGTGCCTTGTCCTTCTCCCGACCACTTGCACCGAAATGGAAAACAATGTATCATGGTAGACTAGGAGATTTTTGGATTTGATGTCGTCTTGTCATGATTGATTGCAGGAATAGGTACATCGATTAAACATGTCATGGCAATGAGCTAGATGGAAAAGAGTCGAATGCTAGAAGACTTGTTCGTGGTTGAACGAACACATGAATCACATTTAGCAAGCGAGAGAAGCAGACACATCACATGCATTGTCAAGGAAAGACCAAGACCATCGAATACCGCACACACTTTTCCATGTAGAGGTGAAGACATGTTACACCGAGAGCATATCATCACTCAACAACACATCAACTCGACACAGACACCACAGTCAGCCAATACATGTTAGCAGTGTCATGTCGAGTTGTGTCATGAGTTGTCTCGGCCACATCACTACTATGGGCCATACTTGTTGTAATCAATGTAATGTAAAGTGGAAGTCCAAGAGACCCACATATGAAGTCGAAGAGTCATGTAAAGTCGAAAAGTCATAGGAAGTCAAACAATCATGAGGGAAGTTGAAGAGTCACAAGGGTCAGTTATACCCCCTTGGCTATATATACCCCCTCATTGTATGAGCAAAGGAATTTTCACCTTGGCTCCTCCCACATAGCCTTGAGAGTCTATAGTCTATTCTTTGAGGAGTGAGGAGTGGCTCCAATGTCCCACTACTGGGACTAGTGATGTATGGTGTACATATGTGTCTTGGATCTTTTGCTTAATTTAGAAGCCTGTCTCAGGCTAGCACGTTTTCACGCATGTTTTGTATCCATTTGTAAGACTATTATTTAAATGTTTGTAATGCATGTTTACTTAACATGTACTAAGATAGTTGAACTACCTTGGCTATTTTAGTACTCATATTGTTGAATATGTGTTGTATTGTTTATCACTGTTGTCCCATTCGTGTGGACTACTCCACCAGAAATTAGACATACCATTATTTGTGTATTGCTTGGTGTTAACAATCATCACCCCCATGTGGACTATTCCACTAGATGGTGTACGTTTTTTCCCCTTGAGAGTTGGTTTTTATGACTCCCACATCTACTGTGGACTATTCCGCTGGATGCTGGACATACCCTTCTTGTTGTTCATGTGCATTTATTCTTGGGTTGGGACTATTCCCTCTCATCAAGAGGCTCACTTTTACCCCACCCCCCCCTTTTGGTAGCAAGAGAACATAGACACAGAGTTACATTAAGCACTCACCAGGCAGACTCACCTTTCTTTCTTGAAGTTACATGCATAACACTCTCATGTGCTGAACAACAAGAGCTAAGGCAAATCTATAAGAGAATGGAAACTAGGACATCGTACCGGATAGGATTCCTACACCAAACAGTGTAAGGTCTAGTTGGAACTTCATACAGGGGGACCCCCTGAATGTTGGTAGGTCGATCACTGTCAACATTTCTAGCACTAGAAGGAGGGATGCTAGTTGTTTATGGCTGAATGTCCTCTCAACCCCACGTATCTATCATCTGGTCAAGGTAGTAACACGAACTCCCTCTCTCCCATGTGCAACTTTGAAGTTGGTTACTCCTCACCTCCTAGACCTGAAAAATAAATTTCCTATCATCACCTTCGATCAATCCATCCCATCACCCATCATTTTTCCAAAGCTATTGGATTGATCCTAGGAGTACATAATATTCCCTCTTCATAGAGGAAACAAAAGACTACACCCACAGGAGTGGTAGTCATGTTCATTGAAGAAGTAATCCTCGCCACTCTTGAAGAGCTGGATGAAGCTGTTGAGAATGAAGAGGAACCTCCTATTTTCCTACAAGGAGAATAAGTTAACAACACACTCTTGGGCTCAGGTTCCGGTGGAGGTATCGGAGGGGAAGCCACTGGAGGAGGTAGTGGCAGAAGCAGATACAAACCAACAGATTCAGAGATTGAATTGTCTGATTTAGAAGAAGAGGAGGAGTACGAAGAAGAAGAAGACATGGCTGATCAAAATTTAGAATGGATGACATAGGGCCCATTGGCACTCCACGGTGCCTTGCACAAGATGCCAAGGCATGCAGAGAAACTGTTAACAAAATATGACCCTAACAGAGCAGTGAAGGCAGAAGACCATCTAGACACGTTCTACCTACATCTGCAGACGCTCAAGGTACATTACGATGATGTTTCATGTAGACTATTTCCATGTACCTTGGATGGCAGAGCAGTTGTATGGTACCACAACCTTCTTGTCAACTCCATTTAGAACTGGGGGATGTTCAAAAGAATTTTCCTTGAAAAATTTGCTGATGAAAAAACCCCTGCCATGTTGTTGAAAGAGTTGGGTAGTCTTGATATGGATTCGAAAGAGAAAGTGAAATACTTCAAGAAAAGGTTTAACCATATCCTGAACAAGTTCACTATAGACACTAAACCTCATGACTCCATCACAATCGACTACTACACATCTGCACTGCTGAACATCATTGCACAGTTCGTCAAGCGAGCTGTGAAAATAACATTATCCAGAAATTTCCAGTAAGCAATTGATGTGGAGAAGGACTTGCGCGTGATCAGACTCATTATAGATGATGAATCAACAAGGGACTTGAAAGACGCAGGCAAGAAGTCCCAGGATACTGTGAGTAAGGTGAAGGAAAAAGAAACAAGTGAAATTGAGACCCTTACTCATCTCCTTAAGTCCTTGACAATTAAAGTAGCAAAACTCAAGCAATGGACAAATGAGACAACAATGAGAAGAAAACCTTCCAGTTTTGTGCACAGAAAGAATAGGACATTAGGTAGTAGCAGTAGTCACCCGATTAAATCTGCACAGAGTTTAAATGTTGTGTTCCAAACATAACTGCTTGGTAAGGATAACTTCTATGAGTTTCACCAAGCACGACACTTAGAGAAGGCCTGTACAAATTGGAACTGAGTTGTGGGCTCCATGGCTTTGAGAATGAACAATCATCTTAATGCCAGTGATCAGGTTCAACTGGAAGATGAAGATGAAGATGATGAAGAGGATGATGCATCTGATGAAGCTCCAAGTTCTGGGCACATGGTTAACATGTATTAGTGTATAAACGCTACCTAGAAGAAAATAACCATTGAGAAGGAGGCCCCAAAATAGAACGGTCGATACAACTTAAGAAGTAAAGGGGATCCTACTGTGATTGACGTACCGATAAATTCAAGCATATGTTCAGAAAAGTTGAACCACCATACCCTCAACACAGAAAACACAAAACAAGTCTAGGAAGATAGCTCCAATGAAAGATACGTCCACGAGAAGCTCACTTCAAAACACTCCACTAGATAATACAAACACAAGTCCTCCCTCGGATAACTCAGTGAGTCTTCTTGCTTTGGACTACAATATTTTTGAAGACATGAAGAATACCTATGCAAACATCTATATGTACGAACTCACCAAACTCACGGGTCAACGAGATATTTTGTTGGCACAATGGGGAAAACCTCCACAGACAATGTTGCCTCTTCCAACAAGGGATAAAGTAAGTCTCCTGGATCACTCACATCTGTACTCAACGTGTTTCACAGAGAAGAAGAGAACTCACTCTGCTCACCATTTTTTGTTATCTTTCAAAATTTTCAACTTCATTGTCCACAACTATTTAGTTCACTCTGGCTCATCAATCAATGTCATGCCACTTTCCATTGCTAAACAGATTAATGCGCAATGGAGCAGTACAACTGTAGAGATCATCCAACTTAATCGAACATGTGTAATAGCCATTGGTGAACTCCGGGATGTGATCATCCGGTTATCGTCTGACAGGCAATAACCAGTGCATCAACATTGTGGTAGTGGACATCCTGAAAGCATATGGCTTACTGCTCAGTAGAGATTGGTTTATCAAGTTGCAAGGATATTTTGCTACAGAGTGGGCACACTTATGGCTTCCATATAAAGGTAGAAGCAACCAGGTTTGAGTGTTGTTTGAGAGGTATATGAAGCACAATATTACTCCCTTTGACAGTCATAATGAGCCATTCGATTTCACAGAACTTATGTTCATAAATTGTTTTCTGGAAATGCAGTTGGGGTCCTATCTTGCACAACTAATCCCCACCCCACCAGATACACAGTTGGGTCTCCTTCCTTGCCCAACTAGTGAAAATGAAACTTGTAGAATACTTTGTAACAATAGTAGTAGTAGCGTTAGCGGTACTAGCATGGAAAGCGGTCCTTGTATAGATAACTTGTGGACTGTGTATTTTGATGGATCACAACCACAAGATGGCTCTAGAGCCGGGTGTGTTTTGATCAACCCAAGGAAAAGAAAGCATTTAGTCTCAAGATGCTTGGAGTTTGAGTGCACAAACAAAACTGTTGAATATGAATCACTCATCTTGGGTTTGCAGAAAGTCCTTGACCTCAATGTCACTATGTTTAAAGTGGTAGCTGATTTCGAGATTGTGGTACGGTAGGTACGTAACACTATACACTGTGTCTCACCTTGTCTTAAAGGTTACCAGCAAGAGGTATGGAGGTTTATTTCTAATTTTCAAGCTTTTAATATCATATATGTACCAGGAATGCACAATGCAGCTGCATATGCTCTGGAAAATGCAGCTATTAGGATGACACCGCTTAGGGATAGATTTACTATTGAAATTTTGTATAAGCCATTTATTCCTGACCACATAACTAATTTGCATGTTTTTGATGCTGATGAACAAATACTACACTTTATGGCTAATGCTAACTTTGTCAAAGACACAACCATAGATGAAGATGTGAACGAGAAGTCTCTGCAAGACACACCTAATGACAACAAGGGAAACCCCATCCTCAAGCGTGTGGTTTCACTTGAGATACTCTATGACTTGTAGAACTGCTTCAAAGGGCCCAAGAACACCAAAACCATAACTGTTCCACACTGATGCACAAACAGATTAACTTGGGAACAGAAAGAGATCCAAAATTTGTAAATATCGGTACATGTTGCATAGCAGAGGAGCGACAAGCCTTTGTCCGCCTGTTTCTACTGGGATGTATTCACATGGGCATATGATGATTTGAAAACATATGACACATGAATAATCCAACACGTCATTCCAAAAAAAGAATGGGTCATGTAGTTTCAGCAGAAACTCAGAAAAGTCCATCCGTCACTTGAACCCCTCATACAAAAAGAATTGACTAAGTTGTTGGATGCTTGAATCATATACAATGTTTTTCATTCTACGTGGGTTCCAAATTTTATTCCTATAAGGAAGAAGTCTAAGGAGATCTGCTTGCGCGTAGATTTCTGAAATATTAACAGGGTCTCGGACAAAGATAACTACCCTGTGTCGTCTATGGAGCACATCTTGCAAATAGTAGCTGGAGCTAAAATGTTCTCTCTCCTTGAAATATTTTCTCGATATAATCTGGTTCTGGTAGCATAACCTGATAGACTCAAAACTACCTTCCGTACCATGTAGGGTACGTTATCTTATATAAGAATTCCATTTGGGCTAGTAAACACAGGTGTAAGCTTTCAGCACTCTATGGACATCGCCTTCCATGGGCTCATCAGACATAATGTGGTGGTCTACCTTGACGACGTGCTAGTACTTTCAAGAAAGCAGTCAGACCACTTGCGCCATGTCAGGAATATTTTCGAGTGATGTCGATAGTACGGGATATCCTTAAATCCCAATAAGAGCGTATTTGCAGTGTCTAAGGGGAACCTCCTTAGGCATATCATCACCAAAAGAGGGATCAAGGTTGATCTGGACTGAATTCGAACTATCACGTAGATTCCTTACCCAATCAACAAGAAAGCTATGCAGGCCTTCTTGGGAAAGATTAACTTCCTCCGAAAGTTCATCTCAGATTATGTGTTTATTGTCAAACCTATCCAAGATATGATCAAGAAGGATGCAGTCTACATCTAGGGAAAGAAGGAAAAGGATGTGTTTTCCTGTATCAAGCAGGAAATAATAGATGCACCTGTGTTGTACAACCCAGATTTTAGGAATATTTTTTGTTGTATACATTAACTTCCGACAATTCACTTGTTGCAGTGCTCACATAGAAGGATGAGATGAACAATGAATGTGGCATATGAGTGCGAGCATGCAGGGACCCAAGCTCAACTATCTCATCATAGATAAATAGGCATATGCTGTATACAAGGCAATGAAACATTTTAGACCCTCCCTACTGAAGAATCATTGCATAGTCTTTGTGCCACACCTAGCAGGAAGAGTGCTGCTTGTTCAACAAGAGGTGGCTGAAAGACGTGCGAAATGGATGACAGGAATTCAAGAGTATGATCTCGATATCAAGCTAGTTTACACTGTCAAGGGTCATGGTCTCTATAAACTTGTAGTATAAGAAGTACACGCCCAAGAGGAAGAAGTAGAGATCACTAGTTGGGGGAAAGAAATTGATATGTACAATATAGAGTGAGCACCGCCGACTTCACATGGAAACTCTTGGTACAAAGAAGTGTGCTAGTACCTTGAGCACGACAGCATTCCCTCTCACTTTTCCATGCGGCAAAAGAGGGAACTTCACCTCAAAGCCTTATCTTACCAGTTGGTGCATGAAGTGCTTGACAAAAAGCACAACAACGAAATTTTGGTCACGCACCTGGAGGCACAAGATTCAAAGAGAGTGTTACGTGACATGCATGACGGACCAACCAGGGTTCATTTCATGGGTAACAAAACTGCACATAAAATCATGAGAGTCGGTTTCTACTGACCCACATTGTTTAAGGATGCACATGCTTATGCCCGCAAGTGCCCGGTCTGTTAGAGATGTGTCGATAAAACATGAAGGTCAACAACCCCGTTGTAGCCTATTGCAGTGGACGAACCATTCCAACAGTGGGGCTTAGAAATCATTGGGGAAATCTTTCCCCATTCATCAAGGAAACAAAACTACATTATGATTGCTACATATTACTTCATGCAGTGGATGGAAGCAGTTCCACTCAAACAAGCGAATGACTAGGACGTCATCAGCTTCTTTCAGTAAAACATCATCTCAAGGTTTTTCCTTCTTGTTTCACTTGTTTTTGACAATGAAACTTACTTCTCTTCACTTAAACTATATGATTTTGCATTTCAATATGATATTGTGCTTAAACATTCATCTAACTACTACCTGCAGGGAAATGGTCTTGCTGAATTAACAAACAAGAATCTTATCCGCATCATCAAAAAGACCATTTACTCTGAGTAGCGAAACTGACATCCCCCCCCGGTGAATTCACTTTGGGCCGACTGAGTTACACCCAAGCCCTCTCTGAACACATCTCCATACTTCCTTGTATACGGTAAAGAATCCATCCTGCGACCCAATCTCCACTTGCCTACCCTTTAATTATCCCAAGAATCCTAAGGTAAGTTGTGTCTATTGATTCAACATGGGATGGACACATTCTATAAGTTATAGGAAGAATAGATGAAAGAAAAAGAAAATTTACACTCCACCAAAACCGTATCAAGAGATGGTTCGATTGTAATTATGCAGGGAATGCTAGATTCGCTGTGGGTGACTTAGTCTTGAAATTGGATAAAATCCATGAGGGAAAAGGAAAACACACGAAGTTCTAGTCTCTGTGGATTGGTATGTACACGGTTCACGAAAAACTTGGCAAACACACATATCACTTGCAATCACTTGACGGGAGGATTAAAACCTTCCTATCAATGGCCAAGATTTAAAATGTTATTTTCAGTGATTTGGGGCCATGCCCCACCCATGTACATAGCACACTTACTGTTGCTTTGTTACTTCTTTACTTTCCTATTTTTTCTTTATTTGCTTTTCTTTTTTTTGGTTGTCTTGTTATCCTGTTTTGTAAATAAGTGTTGTCATATACTGTGTTCTTTCTTTTGAATAAGTATGTGGCTGAGTTTAAAATATTATTGTGACACTGCAACACTTCGCCAGTCCTGTGTTCGTCTTCTCTGTGCTTGGTTGTAAATTTTGGTCGATGAAGCTTGGACGGAAAATATGAACTGTCTGTAAGGGAAGCTTTGGTCAAACCATGAACCTGTGTCCAAACTGGGAAACCCCATGCCTATACTCAGTCTTCTGCTCTCTGTGTTCAAGCTTAATCCAACTAGTAGAAACAGAGAAGGGGAAAAATCTAAACAAGCAAACCAAAATCAGAGGTCTTATGTGCTCCATTGAACCTCTTCTGCTCTCAATAAATCGGGATCCCACTTCTGCCCCAAAAGTAAATAAGTGCCTATGCACAGTCCTATTTAAAAAATACAAAGGCGAAAGAAGAGAAAGGCTTCCTACGCAAAGAGGTAAAGCAGGCAACTCCACCAGGGTACTGACTAGGCTCGCTGATAGTGGGGAAATGCTTGTATTCCTGCGTGACTCCGCCAGGGCACCGTCCAGGCCTATTGGCAGTGGAGCAACACTAGAGATGAAAACTTATACTCTGCAAATCTTAAGCTCGCGAACCAAACTACCCTTCCCGATTTTGAAACACTGTGATCTAGCTGAAAATTTTGTTGTGTTTGACTGAGTTGGTACAAGGTGAACCATGTATTTCCATGGGGTAAGTGGGGAAGCCAAAGTAACCTACACAATGAATCAATACTTCCTGAAAGGCCAAGGCCCTGTGCTGCAAATGAACCAAAATAGAGAAGTTGGTATTCAACCAGTGTGTTGCCAAGTGTTGTAGCGGTTGCAACACCCTCCAAAATTTTGGCCTACATCCAAATTTCATAGCCTTCCTTGGTTTTTCCCTTGATGGTCTCAAAAACTTGCGATCTCCCATGAGCTCTTGTTGAGTTTTCACACCCTCTTTGCTTGATCGATCACCAGTTGTCTTTTGGCATGTTGATCGCTATGTCATGCTTGCGAGTTTGTTCTGGCATTTTGAAGGTTTGTCTTTGTGTGTATGAGTTGTTTTCACTCTATCGACATCGGTCACACTCACACACTAAGTCGTAAACACTATCGCACAAGTGTCGTCACGGTCATTCGAAGACATATTTCAACTGTTGCACTTATCGCTCTCAATCTTCGAGTAAGTCTCACTGAGAACATGTTGTCTTGTTGGTTTGAGGTGTCTTGTCATTGAGTCATGCTAAGTGTGTAATCACATTGTTGTATCTGCACAAGTACACTTTCTTTCACACTTATTCAATTTTCTTGAAAATTTGGCAAACAGACAACCCTCTGTCAACCAGAGTCGTTCTAAGTGATCTTGCAATACTGCCCAAAATTGCACAGAGCTTGAGGCTTTCCTCTTGGCAGCCTGCTCTGTGTAACTTTGGAAATGAGCCAACTGTCTGACTCATAGAAATGCATAGAAGTTGTCCCAGAAGCTAATCCACTTTATGCTTCTCACAGGACCTCCCATCAAGCCTCCCGCAAGACATCCCATCAAGCCTCCCACTGGTCAATCAGAGAGAGAACTTGAGCTGTGACCTTGGCCTGTACTGAGCTCCAAAATTGCGTATAGTTTTCCTGCCCTACCCATCCTTCCTGCTCTGCAACCAACCTAGGAATTGCGCAAAGCTGTCTTGTTCTTCCCTTCCTGCATGCTGTGCAATCAACCCAAGAATTGTGCAGAGTTGTTTTGCCCTGCCAACGCTTCTTCCCCACTTTGAAAACCACTCAGGAATTGCTCAGAGCCGTCTTGTCCTTCCCTTCTTCCTCTCTCTACAACCATCTCAGAAAATACACAGAGTTGTCTGGGCCCGAATTGTCTCTCAGGATTACGTAGTTTTGACTAGCAACTCTCGCAACATGACCTTGTGCTCCTATGGAAAATTCAATAGATTTTTCTGCGAGTGCCTTTTGCTGCTTGCATTGTCTTCCATGGAGAAATTGTGTAGATTCCAGCTGGATGACCTACCGAGTGCTCCCTTGAAAAATTGTGCAGATTGGACCAATAAATCCCTGACACCTCGCTTGGCCTTCCTCTCGTAAAATGCGCAGTTCTGCCTCCCAGCTGGGTTTGTCCCCACAGTTGTCACTGTTGTCTCGGATTGTGAAAATATGTCTACCAGTGACATATGCACAGTTTTTCCCAATAATTCTCTGGAGCCTTGCATCCTGGCCTGTGCTGTGCTCTCCGCAGTCTTAGTGCCTTGCCCCTCTCCTGGCCACTTGCACCGAAATGGAAAACATTGTATCATGGTAGACTAGGAGATTTTTGGATTTAATGTCAACTCGTCGTGAGTGATTACAAGAACAGGTACATTGATGAAACATGGCATGCTGACAAACGAGATGGAAAAGAGGTGCTTGCTAGAAGACTTGCTTGCAGTTGAACGAACATGTGAAGCACATTTAGCAAGCGAGGGAAGGGGACACATTCACATGCACCGTCAAGGAAAGACCAAGACCATCGGAGACCCCGCACACATTTTCATGCAGAGGTGAAGACACGTTACACCGAGAGCATATTATCGCTCAACATCACAATAACTTGACACAGACACCACAATCAGCCAGTACATGTCAGCAGTGTCATGTTGAGTTGTGTCATGAGTTGTCTCAACCACATCACTACTATGGGCCATACTTGTTGCAATCAATGTAATTTAAAGTGGAAGTCCAAGAGACCCACACATGAAGTCGAAGAGTCATGTAAAGTCGAAAATTCATAGGAAGTCAAAAAATCATGAGGGAAGTCGAAGAGTCACAAGGGTCAGCTATACCCGCTTGGCTATATATACCCCCTCATTGTATGAGAAAAGGACTTTTCACCTTGGCTCCTCCCACATAGCCTTGAGAGTCTGTAGTCTATTCTTTGAGGAGCGGGGAGTGACTCCAATGTCCCACTACTAGGACTAGTGATGTATGGTGTACATATTTTTCTTGGATCTTTTTCTTAATTTAGAAGCCCACCTCAGGCCAACACGCTTTCAGGCATGTTTTGTATCCATTTGTAAGACTATTCTTTAAACGTTTGTAATTCATGTTTTCTTAACCTATGCTAAGATAATTGAACTACTTCACTTATTTTAGTACTCATATTGTTGAAGATGTGTTGTATTATTTATGATTGTTGTCCCATCCGTGTGGACTACTCCGCTGGACATTAGACATACCATCTTTGTGTATTTATTGGTGTCCTTTTCCGCTGGATGGTGTACGCATTTTCCTTTTGAGATTTGGTTTTCATGACTGCCACATCCGCTGTGGACTATTTCATTGGATGATGGACATACCCTTCTTGTTGTTCATGTGTGTTTCTTCTTAGGTTGGGACTATTCCCTCTCATCAAGAAGCTCACTTTTACCCCTCCCTTTTAACAGTAAGAGAACTTGGACACAAATTTACATTAAGCACTCACATGACACACTCACCTCACTTTCTTGATGTTACAAGCATAACACTCTCATGTGTTTAACAACAAGAGCTAAGGCAAATCTCTAAGAGAATCGAAACTGTGCCATCATACTAGATGGGACTCCTACACCAAATGGTGTGAGGTCTAGTTGGCGGGTCCAGCACTGTCAACAAGATCCAATTTTTTCCATCCAGAAGAGAAGAAGTCAGTGATAATGCTATGATGGGTGCCATGAAGCATACCCATGAATCATCCTCCACAGACTCTGACAAGGATGCTTCCTTAGATTGTCAGAACAATCTTAAGGTAGCTCTGGTAGCCACACCTTGAGAAGGTTGGATCAAAGTAGCAAAAATAAAGGAAAGAAAGGATGCACCAATGATCAACCCCAAGTTGGGTGTTTTCAATGTTTATTTTTTTCATTTAACATATGTGTTATGTAATTTGTTTCATGGCCATTTGATCCGGATTTAAACAGGAACGCAACAAATTATAGAGATAACCATAAACACAGAGATGCAGTGGAAATAATACCTCATTTCATTAATGTAAAATAATGAAATATTCTTAGAAACAGAAATGGACATAAACTAGCTAGGGCGATGATAGCTTATCTCTGAGAAGAGATGTGGCAGCGACATGCCTCTAAACTGCCTTACAATGAGGCTCAAGGGCCTTTTTATTATTGAAAAATAAGAGCAAACCCTAAACAACCAAAACCCTAACCTGAGGAGATGTAACACCAAGAGTTTATGGGCCCCATTGGGGTGAGTTGGACAGCCAACTTCCTGGGGTCGTGACTTGGTCATATTATCTCCATTTGACACGCATGATAACCCGTTGGAAAGATCTCTCCGAGGACTATGACGAAAAAGATGATTTTAGACTTTCTTTGTTTTGGTTTTTCTTGTTATCTTGTTTTGTAACTAAGTGTTGTCATATATTGTGTTCTTTCTTTTGAATAAGTATGTGGTTGAGTTTAAAATATTCTTGTGACACTGCAACACTTGGCCAGTCCTATGTTCATCTTCTCTGTGCTTGGTTGTAAATTTTGGTCGATGAAGCTTGGATGGAAAATATGAATTGTCTGTAAGGGAATCTTTGGTTAAACCATGAACTTGTGTCCAAACTGGGAAACCCCATGCCTGTACTCAGTCTTTTGCTCTCTATGTTCAAGCTTAATCCAACTAGTAGAAACAGAGAAGGGGAAAAATCTAAACAAGCAAACCAAAATTAGAGGTCTTATATGCTCCACTGAACCTCTTCTGCTCTCAATAAATCGGGATCCCACTTCTGCCCCAAAAATAAATAAGTGCCTATGCACAGTCCTCTTTAAAAAATACAAAGGCGAAAGAAGAGAAAGGCTTCCTATGTAAAGAGGTGAAGTAGGCAACTCCACCGGGGTACTGACCGGGCTCGCTGACAGTGGGGAAATGCTTGTGTTCCTACGTGACTCTACCAGGGCACTGTCTAGGCCTACTGGCAGTGGAGCAACACCAGAGATGAAAACTTATACTTTGCAAATCTTAAGCTCGCGAACCAAACTACCCTTCCCGATTTTGAAACACTATGATCTAGCTGAAAATTTTGTTGTGTTTGACTGAGTTGGTACAAGGTGAACCATGTCTGTCCATGGGGTAAGTGGGGAAGCCAAAGTAACCTACACAATGAATCAATACTTCCTGAAAGGCCAAGGCCCTGTGCTGCAAATGAAACAAAATAGAGAAGTTGGTATTCAACCAGTGCATTGCCAAGTGTTGTAGCGGTTGCAACACCCTCCAAAATTTTGGCCTACATCCAAATTTCAGAGCCTTCCTTGGTTTTTCCCTTGATGGTCGCAAACACTTGGGCTCATCCCATGAGCTCTTGTTGAGTTTTCACACCCTCTTTGCTTGATCGATCACCAGTTGTCTTTTGGCATGTTGATCACTATGTCATGCTTGCGAGTTTGTTCTGGCATTTTGAAGGTTTCCCTTTGTGTTTATGAGTTGTTTTCACTTTGTCGACATCGGTTGCCCTAACACACTAAGTCATAAACACTATCACACAAGTGTCGTCATGGTCATTCGAAGACATATTTCAACTGTCGCACTTGTTGCTCTCAATCTTCGAGTAAGTCTCATTGAGAACATGTTGTCTTGTTGGTTTGAGGTGTCTTGTCATTAAGTCATGCTAAGTGTGTAATCACATTGTTGTGTCTGCACAAGTACACTTTCTTTCACACTTATTCAATTTTCCTGAAAATCTGTCGAATAGACAACCCTCTGTCAACCAGAATCGATCTAGGTGATCTTGCAATACTGCCCAGAATTGCACATAGCTTGAGGCTGTCCTCTAGGCAACCTGCTCCGTGCAACTCTGGAAATGAGCCAAATGACTGACTCACAAAACTGCATAGAGGTTTTCCTAGAAGCTGATCCACTTTACGCTTCTCGCAAGACCTCCCATCAAGCCTCCCGCAAGACCTCCCATCAAGCGTTCCACTAGTCAATCGGAGAGAGAACTTGAGCTGTGACCTTGGGTTGTACTGAGCTCCAAAATTGCGTAGAGTTTTCTTGCCCTACCCATCCTTCCCACTCTGCAACCAACCTAGGAATTGTGCAAAGCTGTCTTGTTCTTCCCTTCCTTCCTGCTCTGCAACCAGCCCAAGAATTGTGCAAAGTTTTTCTGCCCTGCCAGCCCTTCTTCCCCACTTTGCAGACAACTCAGGAATTTCTCAGAGCCGTCCTATCCTTCTCTTCTTCCTCTCTCTACAACCATCTCAGAAACTGCGCAGAATTGTCTGGGTCCGAACTGTCTCTTAGGATTACATAGTTTTGACTAGCAACTCCTGCAACATGACCTTGTGCTCCTTTGGAAAATTACACAAATTTTTCTGCGAGTGTCTCTTGCTGCTCGCATTATCTTCCCTGGAGAAATTGTGCAGATTCCAGCTGTATGACCTACCGAGTTCTCCCTTGAAAAATTGCGCAGATTGGACCAATAAATCCCTGACACCTTGCCTGACCTTCCTCTCGAAAAATGTGTAAGATGGGTTTGTCCCCACAGTTGTCACTGCTGTCTCAGATTGTGAAAATATGTCTACCAGTGACATATGCATAGTTTTTCCCGATAATTCTCTGGAGCCTTGCATCTTGGCCTGTGCTGTGCTCTCTGCAGTCTTAGTGCCTTGTCCCTCTCCCGGCCACCTGCACCAAAATAGAAAATAATGTATCATGGTAGACTAGGAGATTTTTGGATTTGATGTCATCTCGTTGTGAGTGATTACAAGAATAGGTACATTGATGAAACATGGCATGCTGACAAACGAGATGGAAAAGAGGTGCTTGCTAGAAGACTTGCTCGCAGTTGAACAAACACGTGAAGCACATTTAACAAGCGAGCAAAGGGGACACATTCACATGCACTATCAAGGAAATACCAAGACCATAGGAGACCCCGCACACTTTTCCATGCAGAGGTGAAGACACATTACACCGAGAGCATATTATTGCTCAACATCACAATAACTCAACACAGACACCACAATCAGCCAGTACATGTCAACAGGGTCATGTCGAGTTGTGTCATGAGTTGTCTCAACCACATCACTACTATGGGCCATACTTGTTGCAATCAATGTAATTTAAAGTGGAAGTCCAAGAGACCCACACATGAAGTCAAAGAGTCATGTAAATTCGAAAATTCATAGGAAGTCAAACAATCATGAGGGAAGTCGAAGAGTCACGAGGGTCAGCTATACCCGCTTGGCTATATATACCCCCTCATTGTATGAGAAAAGGACTTTTCACCTTGGCTCCTCCCACATTGCCTTGAGAGTCTGTAGTCTGTTCTTTGAGGAGCGGGGAGTGGCTCCAATGTCCCACTACTAGGACTAGTGATGTATGGTGTACATATGTGTCTTGGATATTTTTCTTAATTTAGAAGCCTGCCTTAGGCCAGCACATTTTCATGCATGTTTTGTATCCGTTTGTAAGACTATTCTGTAAATGTTTGTAATTCATGTTTGCTTAACCTATGCTAAGATAGTTGAACTAATTCAGTTATTTTAGTACTCATATTGTTGAAGATGTGTTGTATTATTTATGATTGTTTTCCCATCCGTGTGGACTACTTAGCCGAACATTAGATAGACCATATTTGTGTATTTATTGGTGTCCTATTCTGCTGGATGGTGTATGTGTTTTCCCTTTGAGATTTGGTTTTCACGACTGCCACATCCGCTGTGGACTATTTCACTGGATGATGGACATACCCTTCTTGTTGTTTGCGCGTGTTTTTTCTTAGGTTGGGACTATTCCCTCTCATCAAGAGGCTCACTTTTACCCCTCCCTTTTAACAGTAAGAGAACTTGGACACAAATTTACATTAAGCACTCACATGACACACTCACCTCACTTTCTTGATGTTACAAGCATAACACTCTCATGTGTTTAACAACAAGAGTGAAGGCAAATCTCTAAGAGAATCGAAACCGTGCCATCGTACTAGATGGGACTCCCATACCAAATGGTGTGAGGTCTAGTTGGGACATCATATTGGGGAGATCCCATGAATGTTGGCAGGTCCAACACTGTGAAAAAAGATCCAATTTTTTCCATCTAGAAGAGAAGAAGTCAATAATAATGCTCTGATGGGTGCCATGAAGCATACCCATGAATCATCCTCCTCAGACTCTGACAAGGATGCCTCCTTAGATTGTCAGAGCAATCTTAAGGTAGCTTTGGTAGCCACACCTCCAGAAGGTTGGATCAAAGTAGCAAAGAAGAAAGGAAAGAAAGGATGCACCGGTGATCAACCCCGTTGGGTGATTTCAATGTTTATTTTTTTCATTTAATATATGTGTTATGTAATTTGTTTCATGTCCATCTGATCCGGATTTAAACAGGAACGCAACAAATTACAGAGATAGCCATAAACACAGAGATGCAATAGAAATAATACCTCATTTCATTAATGTAAAATACTGAAATATGCTTACAAACAGAAATGGACATAAACCAGCTAGGGTGATGATAGCTTATCTCTGAGAAGAGATGTGGCAGCTACATGCCTCTGAACTACCTTACAATGAGGCTCAAGGGAATTTTTATTATTGAACAATAAGATAAAACCCTAAACAACCAAAACCCTAACCCGAGGAGATGTAACACTAAGAGTTTATGGGCCCCGTTGGGGTGAGTTGGACAACCAACTTCCCGGGGTCGTGACTTGGTCATATTATCTCTGTTTGACGCGCATGATAACCCGTTGGAAAGATATCTTCGAGGAATATGACAAAAAAGACAATTTTAGACAAGAAATCGCTGGTGGTAGATTTCCAAAAAATCGTCGTTTAGGGCTTCAAAACGGCTCCAGAAGTTTAGGACCCAAAAAATTGCTAAAAATAGTAAACTGTGCTACAATTAAGGAAACTGAAAAACTGAAAGAAGCAATGGTGGGGGTCCAAGTGGAATTGGTGGGTGGCCACCAATATCCACCTAGATCATTCCTCCCCCCTTAGGAAGCAATGGTCCCCATTGTGTTGAGTTCCTCCATGAGATGAGGAAACTTTTGCTGAACTTGGTCCCTGGTGAGCCACTTGCCCTAGTGGAGGAGTTGGTCTGCTTTGACAACTTGATACAGTTGGATATTCTAATGGTGAGTGTGTTTGATCTGTGCCATGATCTGATCAGTTGCAGCTTGTTCCATGCAATCTAGATTTAACTCTATGGGTGTGAGTTATTCTGCAATGTCAAATGTGTTTAGTAATGGTGGAAAGTATGGCCGAAGGCGGTCCATATTGAACACTGGGTGTAGGCCAAGGAATGGGGGAATGCTAAACTCAAATGCATTGTCTCACACAGCCTTGATAATGGTGTAAGGACCATATCAGAGTGGTATGAGTTTCTAATAGGCTCCAGTAAGGTGTTCCTTTTGTAAATGCAACTAGACTTTGTCGCCCACCTGAAACTTGTGTGGCACCCGATGTTGATCATGTCGCTGCTTGTACTTGGAATTTGATTTCTCCAGAATGTCATGGACCTGCTAGTGAATATGTTGGATGTGCTCAATGAAGCTATTTGCCTTATCTGTTTCAGACTGGACATGAGTGAAATCTGCATGAGTAGCTGCAAATGGCATTGCCACATCAATGGGACATAGTGGCTGGAATCCCAAGCCCACCTTAAAAGGGTTGTGGCCAGTCAAGCTATGGAGAGCCCGGTTGTAGCTGTGCTGAACATAGGTGAGGCTCTCATCCCATTTGCGTGGATGCTTTGAGTTATACATGCGCAGAATGTGTACGATCATCCTATCGACAACCTCTGTCTGGCCATCCGTTTGAGGATGGAAGGCTGTGGACTTAGTGAGTTTGGTGTCCAGCATCGACCAGAGACTGGAACAAAATGTATTGAGGAACCTGCTGTCCCGATCGGAGATGATAGACTGTCGGATCCCAAAGTGTACCCACACTCGTTCAAAGAAGAGTTTAGTAGTGGCTTCTGCTGTGATATTCTTCTTGTAGGCCACCATAATGGCCATCTTCGAGAATCTGTTGACAACCACAAAAACACAGTCATTTCCATGCTTAGTGGAAGGAAGGCTTGACATGTAATCCATGGAGATGGATTCCCAAGGTCGACTAGGGGTAGGAAGCGGGGTATAAAGGCCTTGCTTCTTAATGGTCGGTTTGGCAATGGTGCAGGCAGTGCATGATCTAATGTACTTCCCAACATCCCGGCGAAGACTCGGCCAATAGAAATATTTCTGCAGTACTGCCACTATTTTCTCGACCCCGAAATGCCCAACAACTCGACTGTAGTGTGCTTCCAAAATCATATTGGCACGCTCGCTTGAAGGAACACAAATGTGACCCAGGTGGCATAACAGGGCATCCTGGAGGTGAAAATTTGGAACATGTTGACCCTCCAAGAGTGTTTGGTATGTGTGGCCGAATTCTGGGTCACTTTTGTAGAGAAGTGGCCAATCAGAAGTCTCGTGCCCACAAGAGTTGAGCACGGTGGTTAACGCCATGATCGGTGGTCGACTGAGGCAATCTGCAACATTATTGGTGCTACCCTTCTTATACTTGATATTCAAATGGAACTGTTGCAGGTATGTGGACCACTTCTGATGGTGATCATTCTGTATGAACTACAGGGGTCGGTGGTCTGTGTGGATGATCATTTCCTTCCCTAAAATGTAATGCTTCCATTGTCGACAGGCCTGCACAATGGAATACATCTCTTTGTCATAAGTGGGATACTTCCAGACCGTGTTTGAAAGTGTCTCACTATGATATGCCACTCGATGCCTGTGTTGAGTAAGGACTGCCCCAATAGCATAGTCAGAGGCATTTGTCTCGACCTCAAATTGTTGTTGTAAGTCTGGTAATGCGAGCACTGGTGCCGAGTAGAGGCATATTTCAACTCTGTGAATGCCTTTTGTTGAGATTGAGACCAAAAGAATTTTACTTTCACTCCTCCCTTGGTGACTTGACTCAAGGACCAAGTGATATGAGAAAATCCCAACACGAACCTGCGGTAGAAGTTGGCAAGACCTAGAAAGCTGTGAAGCTCTATCAAGGTGGTTGGAGATGGCCAATCCTGAATGACTTGGATCTTGGCTAGATCCACATGCACCCCCTGTTCATCAATAATGTATCCTAGATACTGAACTTGGGTCATGCCAAAAGTGCATTTCTCCAAATTGGCACATAACTTGTGTTACCGCAGTGTTTGGAGAACCTGTCGGATGTGGTGGAGGTGCCCTTCCTAACTCTGGCTGAAGATCAGGCTGTCATCCAAGTATACCACTACAAATGAGTTGGTGAATGGCCGCAAGATGTCATCTGTTAGCCTCATGAAGGTTGCAGGAGAATTTGTCAATCCGAAAGGCATAACCAACCATTCAAAAAGGCCCTCCTTGGCTTTGAAGGCAGTCTTCCACACATCAGAGGGTTCGATTGGTACTTGGTGATATCCTGACTTCAAATCAATCTTGCTGAAACATTTTTCCCCCTTCAGTTGGTCTAGGAGGTCATCAATACATGGGATCGGGTACCTATTACAAACGATGATCTTGTTCATTGCTCGATAGTCAATACAGAGTCTCCAAGTCCCATCCTTCTTCTGTACCAACACGATCAGGCTCCCACAGGGTGATGAACTCGGACGAATGTGACCTTTCTGCAGTAGCTCCTGAATTTGCCTCTTGATTTCATCATTCTCCAAAACGGAGCGCCGATAGATTGGTCCATTAGGCAGTGGCGCACCTGGGGTCAGATCGATGGAGTGCTTGACCTGACAGTGCAGAGGAACCCCTGTGGGGAAGGTGAAAATGTACTCATACTCTTCCAAGACTTTTTCCATTTGTAGTTGTCATGTGGAGGGGCCCTGTCTGGAGGTCGTGGCCACCGTCTTCTTCTTTACTTGAGGGCATATCATCAAGAAAACAAATTTCCTGGTTTTGGAAATGAGCTTACTGCATTGTTTTGCAGTAACCAAAGAGATGGTGGTAGGCGGTGCTTCCTCTGGTATCCTGTACAACTTATTTCCCAAAGTAACAATAACAACATGAGGCCTTGATTCATACATAGCATGTTGCTTCCACAAGTATGGTTGTCCTAATAATACATCACAAACTTCAAGGGGAGCAATGTCACACAATACCTCATCCATGAAGGGCTTAATGTTGTATGGAAGGCAACACTGCTGGCTCACGTGAAGATCCAGTCCTTGGAGAAGCCACCCAATGGTGTACGGTTGTGGATGTGCTGTGGTTGGTAAGCCCAGCCGCTTCACGACCTCTGCTGAAAGAGGTTCTTTCGGCTCCCGCTGTTGACAATGAACTGTAGCGGGGAGCCCTTTACTTACATCTGGGAGTGGAAGAGATGCTCCTCCTCCTCTGGATCTTTGGGTTCCTCCTTCTAGATCTTCGTGGTGGAAACGGTGGCGTTGGGCTTCACATCGATAATCTGCTTCCCTTCGTCATTCCCCTTGTCGGGTTCTAACTCAGAGTCAGAACATGCATTTGATTTTGAAACCTTTAGCTCGGCCACCAGTGACTGCTTGGCCCGACACTTACTTGTGTTGTGAGTGGATCTCTTATGGAATTCACACCACTTTCCCGTGTCCTTTTCTGGCTTCACGACGCTGTTCTTTGCTTGCATCTTTGGCGGGTTGTCTTGGGTTGCCTTGCCTTGGCTTTGTCCTTTGTTGTGTGGTTTGGGGGCACCTTTCGCTTGCTTCGGATTCACAGATGCAAAGTTTCGCTTCTTTTTTTTAAACTTTTTCTTGACCTTGACAGCATATTAGTATGCCATGCTGAGCGAGGAGATGTTCAGGAATTATATTTCTTCCTGGATGTATAGGAAGTCGTGGTATTTGAGTACCAAATGCTGCTCTGAATCCTTGATACCCAACTTTGTGCGAAGGGTATGGAAAATATTGGTAAACTTTGGCACGTCTTGGTCCCTTCCCTACCACAAAGTGGTCCACTTTATGTATTGATCCTCATAGCTTTCGATAGGGTAGTACTGCTCCTTGATGGCATCCCGGAATGAATTCCAAGTGGGTGCGGCTGAAAATAGTGAGCTTGTACTTTCATCCTTCTGTTCGTAGTAGGTTTCCCACCAGTCCTTGACGTGGGGGGCTGCTTTGAGAAGAATGAAAATAATATTTTCTCGACTGGAAAAATCATGAACAGAAAAATAACCCTCTAGCATATTTAACCATTTATCGACGACATCTGCGTATATCTAACCCTTGAATATGGGGATTTCAAAATTAACTTGTACCTTAAACAGTGTGACGTTTCCAGAGTAGCTGTTGGAAGTCAATGCGTCGCCCCTCGGTAGTCGCTAAAGGATCTGGGCAAAGCTGTCCATTATCGCATTCCTTTGTCGCTCGAGGGCTTCTTCGAACAAGATTTTGATAGGATCTCCTACCCCCTCGTCTTTCTTTTCATCTGCCATGAGAGGCCGTCGGGATTTACGAGGCTGGTCTTGCAACAGTTCGACTAGTTCAAGCCCTAACTCCTTATATCTCGACCTTGTTGGGGACATTCAAAGAAAAACGGAGAAAAAAGAAGACCGCTCTAATACCACTCATCTGTATTTAAACAGGAATGCAACAAATTACATAAATAACCATAAACACAAAGATGCAGCAGAAATAATACCTCATTTCATTAATGTAAAATACTGAAATATGCTTACAAATAGAAATGGAAATAAACTAGCTAGGGCGATGGTAGCTTATCTCTGAGAAGAGATGTGGTGGCTACATGCCTCTGAACTGCCTTACAATGAGGCTCAAGGGCAATTTTATTATTGAACAATAAGAGCAAACCCTAAACAACCAAAACCCTAACTTGAGGAGATGTAACACCAAGAGTTTATGGGCCCTGTTGGGGTGAGTTGGACAGCCAACTTCTTGGGGTCGTGACTTGGTCATATTATCTCCGTTTGACATGCATGATAACCTGTTGGAAAGATATCTCCGAGGACTACAACGGAAAATATGATTTTAGGCAAAATATCGTTGGCAGGTAGATTTCCAAAAAAAAGTTGTTTAGGGAATTAAAATGGCTCCAGAAGTTTAGGACCCAAAAAACTGCTAAAAATAGTAAACTATGCTACAATTAAGGAAACTGAAAAGCTGAAAGAAGCAATGGTGGGGGTCCAAGTGGAATTGGTGGGTGGACACCAATATCCACCTGGATCACCATCCTTATGCCTATTCCGTCTATGGCCAATTTTTTTGGCAATGATATGCTATATATGTAAAATGAATTATATTAATAGTAACCCTTTTGTACCAGCCTACAAATAGAAATCTTTTTGTGCTAGCTTACAAAAAGAAATATTAACTTCTTTGAGCCCATGGGTAGTGGCTCGATCGATGATTGCCTTGATAATGAGGAATTATGTCCCATGAGATTCTGGGTTCAAACCCTATACACCCAAATAATCAATATTGACGAGTTGTAATTATACTCCAAAAATTTATACAAATTAAATAATTAATATTAACATATTCAAACAATTTTTTATTATTAAAAAACAATAAACATAATGCCCAAGGAAAATAATACATCATTTTATTTTTTGACAAAAAATGCATGGAATTGTCATCGTCACTTTATCATGGTATTTGGTGAGAGATGTGCTTCGTTCTTGTATTTATATATGACATCTTTGTTTGGTTTGGTAATTACGTCTATAAATGTGTTTAGTTTGGAATAGAGCTTCCAAAATTCTAATTTAATTATCAATGATTATTAGATTGATAGTAAGGATTTAACCTCCACAAAATATCCTAGAATATTCTTAGTAATATACACATATCAAAGGTCGAGTTTTAACTCCAAAATAGTTATACTTTTTTTTTTTTTATATATATTTTTAATTAAATTGATTAATTAAAAAAATTGTCTTATGAACATGTGCCATAGGAATATGAGTGATGATTTTTGTCCTAAGTTACTTGACAAACATGTCTATTATGGAATAGGTCTTCCATAGTGTTAATTTAATTATCAATAATTATTAGGTGGATGGTAGGATATATTCTCCATGGAATATCTTAGAATATTATTAGTAGTATATAAAGATCAAATGTTGAGATTTAATCCCAAGGTAATTATTTCCTTTCTACACTTTTAATTAAATTGATTAACTGAAAAAAATATCATATGAACATGTATCATATGAAGGCGAGTGACGATTAGGGATATGATATTAATAAGCCATGATATTGGCTCGTAGTATTGTAGCAAATCATATTTATAGGTTAAGAATGTTGATGGTAAAGTGGAATGGAACTCCATGATTAAGAACCTTATTAGATGCTTTTTTAAAACTTTATATATTTAACTCATATATTAATTTTTTATAATAACAATAATAATAATAATAATAAAGTTATAATTATGTTGATGAACATGTTTATTTTGGAATAGCATATCCAAAATTTTAATTTAATTATCATATATTTTTTATTATTATAATTAGTAATAATAATATTAAAATAAAGTTATTTTTTTTTAAGCTGTGGTTCACGGTCACTGAGTGGCCGCTACATCCACGGGAAAATATCGGGGCAAATCCACCTGAAGGGATCTTCCCGTCGGCCAATCTTAACAGGCCTAACCCCGAGGGCGTCGAGGAGATTTGACCCCGTGACCTCCCAAACTGGGAAAGTGCTTTAGCAACGAGAACTCGACCATTTGAGCTATCCCTTGGGGCTTAAAAAATAAAGTTATTATCATGTTGATACCATGTCTATTTTGGAACATGTTTTCAAAATTTTAATTTAATTATCAATAAATGTTAGGGATTTAAAATTTGTAGAATATTCTAAAATATTTTTAATAGTATACACAAATCAAAAGTTGAGATTTATTTGCAGAGTAGTATTGTTTTTTCTAGCCCTTTAAATTAAATTCATTAATTAAAAAAAGGGCATATAAACAAGTGTCATATGAAATGAGTTATAGTCATGAGGTCGTGGTCCAATGAGAGGGGTGATTTCTTCAAACGAAAAAAAATATGAAATGAGTTATGGTCTTTTCAGCATGTGGTATTGATAACCCATGGTATTGTAACAAAGCCTATTTACATATTAATGATGGTGAATCTCCATGGTTAAGAATCTTGTTAAATGTACATATGTTTAATTTATATATTAATTACTTTTTATCATTAATAATAATATTTTATTCTCCGAGATGTGCATTCTACAACTGGGTGATTTGACATGGAGTTCACACGTGTCCCTTTTAAAAAAAATTCTAAATAAAAAAATCAGTCTCACTTGGTTAGTTGTTAATATTACAATCCAATATCAAAAAGACATGGTAAATATATTTTACTTTCACTCTTGGAATTATAAATAAAATATTTAGATGTCTATGTTAAATAATATAATTTAAGATCAACTTTACAAAGTTTATTTATTTATTTATTTTATATTTCTCTTATAAATATTTCAATATAGAATTTACATATACTGTTTGAATATTTATATTAACTAACATTAGAGGAATTTTGAGGTATAAAATGGGCCTCCTAGGGAAATTATAAAATAATAGTGGAAATAATAAAATAAGATTATATTACATCATCAAATTTTAGAGGGAAAAAAGGAAAATACTATTTTTTCAACTCGTATTTTCAACTTATCTCCCTATGGGTTTACTCAAATTTTGAGCGATAACATTCGGACGTAAGATTCAATTCCTCATCCAAGGATTACCCATGATGCATACTTTCGATGGACCCTACTACATGAAAAATGAGAAATACATGAAAAACGTGATTCCAATCACTATTTTTCATGTATTTCTCATTTTTTGTGTAGCAGGGTCCATCAAAAGTATGGAACATGGGCACTCCTTGGATGAGAAATTAAATTTTTCATCCAACTAGTACTCCTGCTTGAAATTTGAGTAAACCCTTAGGGAGGTAAGTTGAAAATACAGGTTGAAAAAATAGTTTTATTATTTTATTATTTTTTAACCTTTTTACTTTTTTACTCCAAAAATGGTGAATCATCCCCCATGGTTGACATCGTCATCTTGAATCCTGTTGGTTCTTATAGAGTTTATTTGGGTTTTACATTTTTATTAGGAGGTCCATTTTAGACATCAAAATTACCCATATATATATATATATATCTATATATATATATATATATATATATATATATATATATATATATCGATCGAGAGAGAGTATGAAAAATATATATGGTCTATATCTATTTATATATAAAGAGAATCAATATAGATCCATCTTAATCACATTTATCAAACACTAAAAGGGATTAAATATCTTGATGTGTAAAGTTTTTTGAAGTTTTACATTTTAAAAATATGTTTGCGTTTCATAGATCTATGGTTAAGCTGGATCTATATTGGTTTTTAAATAAAATTAGAATTTGGTTAATATTTAGGTTGTTTTTAATTTTAACTGTAGAAAATCCTGAAGATTCACAAGCTCATGCAATTTACCAAAGCACGGGACAAGAATCTAATTCTACTTTCTAGCGGAAGCCAATAGATCGATGAAAACAATATGAACAAGAAGACGATAAATCAATGGAACATAACACAAGATGTATCCGTGGAAAGCCACTGCTCAAAACCTCACTATCTGTATTTCATATATCAAGAATATGAGTGAAGATACAAATCTTGTTCTCACTTGAACAATTCCACACAAGTATGCTTAACTCTCTCAGCTAACAAGCTAGCTCAAGTCAAATCCTAGCCTATTCAACAACACTCCAAGCCCCTAATCTCTTGCGTAATTCCTAGGATGAATAACCCGTATTTAAATCGAATTCATCCTTCCAAAACTGTGCAATCCAAACATAGGATCAATCTTTGATGCATGCATGATATTTACACTCCATTAAATATACAACTGATAGTACATTGTCCCTGCACTCTAGTCTCCACTGGGTCTTTCTCAAAATCAACATGCATGAGTTTCTAATGAGGGAATCTTCAGTTAACTAGAGTGACACTTGTGGATGAACTAGTGCACCAACTAACTGCTAACTCTCTATTAGTTCCACAAACAATTTAGAACTAATTTAATTGAACTTAACTCAGTAAATTGAGTGATATAATTTCGAACACAATTTAAACTCATACTGGACCCCTTAAACCTAGGGAGAACAAATACATGACTATAGAAAGACTTCCAACTCGAAATTCCTAAGATAATTAAGTTAATTAAACTTAATTAACTATTTACAAGTTGCTATGAGAATAGAATTCGATTTTAATTCTTAGTTTAATTCAAGGACAAATTAAACTGGAATTTCTTATTTCCATTTTGCAACACTCCCTCTCAACAAGAAAGGGATTATCAGCTACCTTGATCCTGTCTTTGTGAAACTCGATTTTACATCTTGACAATGCCTTTGTCAAAATGTCAACATCTTGCTCCTCCGTGGGAATGTACTCTAACAACATAATTCGGCTCAATACACAATATGTGAGATGATGATATGGGATATCAATATGCTTGGACCGATCATGAAAAACTAGATTTTCAGAGAGTTTGATACAACTCTGATTATTAGAGTAAATCATAGTTGGATCCAACTACTAACCAAAAAAACCAAACAGGAACTTCCTCATCCAGATGGCATCACATGCTTCCTAACTCATAGTCATGTACTCTGCCCCTGCTGACCTGAGTGCAACTGATCTCAGTTTCCTGTTGTACCAAGAAACTGCAGCTGAACCAATAATGCAGATCCCTCCTGATGTATGCTTCCTGTCGGATGGAACCATTTCCTAATCTGCATCCCTCTGTCTATTTGTACTATAATCCATACAGAGAAGTGCCTCGAGGTATCTCAACACATGATTTTTTGCCTTCCAATACAGCTTGGTAGGCCTAACCATCGCTTGACTAAGATGGTTAATTACATAGCACATATCCGATCATGTGCTCACCAAGTACATGAGTGAACCCACAAGTTGCCTATAAAAAGTAACTTCCACTACCTCTCCCGAAGTAGCATCCTCCTTCCTCTAGTTACCAGCTAGAGGAGACTCCATAGGCTTGCAACTCTCCATGTGGAACCTCCTAAGTATCTCTTTGGCATACTTTCCTTGAGACACCAAACAACTCCCCATCACCCTGCCATAATTCCATGCCCAAAAATTAATTCATGAGCCCCAAGTCCTTCATCTCAAACTCTCTTGCAAGCTCCTCCTTGCAATATTTGATTGGTTGATAATCACCTGTCAGTATGAGATCATCAACATAAAGTACAACGATAAAAAATTTACCTTCCACCACTATGTGGTATAGGTTCGCATCAGAATCACTCTTCGTGAAGCCCAACCTAGGGAAGTAGTTGCCTATCCTGGTGTACCAAGCACGGGGTGCTTGCTTCAGCCCATACAATGCTCTTTTGAGCTGGCACACATGCGAATAACGATAAAAGGTCTTAAAACCTTCAGGTTGCTCTATGTACACCTCTTCCTCAATCATTCCATTAAGGAAGGTTGTCTTCACATCCATTTGATGTACCTTCCAACCCATCTGTGTTGATAGTTCCAATATAGATTTGATCAACAAGTACCTTGCAACAGGAGAAAAGGTCTCATCATAGTCAATCCCCTCTAGCTGTGAAAAGCCACGGGACACAAATATAGCCTTATGCTTCTCCACACGACCATCTGCAACTTTATTTACCTTGTAAAGCCAATGGGAGCTCACCACTAACTTATCCTCCGGTCTTGGGAACACATCCCTAACACTGTTACGAACTATGGAGTCATACTCGTCCACCATGGCATCGATCCAAAATGAATACTGCACTGCTTCCTTAAAAAAAGATGGCTTTGTCATAACACATTCGCCCACAAGAGCCATGTATCTAGTGTACCTCTCAGGTGACCTCCTCTTCCTACGCTGAGTAGTAGGTGCTCCCACATTCTCCCGTGCATCATCCAACAATATGTCAACCTATCTGGTGCACTTTCTTCCCTCTTTGGAAGACTCTAGTTGAGTGGATGTCTCCACTCTCGGTTCCTCTGCATGTGGCTGATTCACATAAATCTGATGCTCCTCAACCTTAGGAGCTAAAATCTCCTCATTCTCGTGTAGCTCAAGCTCCCTCTCAAGGGAAACCCGCATGGAATTCTCCTCATCAAATCTGACATCCCTGCGAACTGCTGTCATCTTGTTGGTCGGCAAGTACACCCAATAGTTATGAGGTGTATTAGTGTACCCCACAAATATCCCAAACTTTGTTGTCAGCTCAAGCTTCTTCCATGCATCTTTGGTCACATGGCAATATACCAATGACCCAAAAATCCTGAAGTGACCAACATCTAGCCTCTTACCGGAATAAGCCTCCTTTGGTGTCTTCATCTGAAGTATCTAATGTCGGCTATGGTTCTGAACATAAACCGATGTGTTGCATGCCTCAACCCACAAGTGTAGTGGTAGGCCTTGATCATGCAACATCGCCCTTACTACCCATACTATGCTTCTATTCTTCCTCTCGGCCACCCCATTTTGTTGAGGGTTATGGCTCTCGTTAACTTTCGTTTAATCCCTTCTGCTGCACAAAAGTTCTTAAAATAATTTGATACATACTCATCATCGTTATCACTCTGTAGAGCTTTAACATTCTTACCCGACTTTTTCTCCACCAATGATTTAAACTCACAAAACTTTGTGAAAGTTTGATCCCTTTTCTGCATGAAAAATATCCAACATTTATGAGAATAATCATCAACAAATATAACATAATAACTGTGTTTGACCATGGATGCTGTCGAGAATGGTCCACACACATCTAAATGGACTTGCTCTAGAATAGCCTCTGCTCGACTATCTCTATTTTGAAAGGAATACTTGGTGTATTTTCCCAAAGTACACCCCTTGCATGTATCAACTTTCTCAAGCGTACCTTTGGTAAGACCGGTAGAGATCTGCTGCAATGTCTTCAAAGCCCCATGATGCAAGTGGTCCAATCGCTTGTGCCACAACTCACCAACGTCTCGGCTCTTCATCCTTTATGCTTTTGTGCTCAAAGAAACACACTCCTCTACCTCTAGCGTATAGAGATTCTTCACCCGAATCTCTATCTTCTTTGTTTGACCCGTGGCTATGTGTCGAAGGAATGCCTTTCCTTTCAAGAAGATCACATCATAGCCTCTATCCTCAAGCATGGCAATGGATACCAAGTTCTTCTTCAGCCCGAGCACATACATAACATTCTTCAAGGTGAGTGGAGCCCCATGCTCCCTCTGAAAAGTAATCATGCTCAATCCAGTAACACTATACTTCCCATCGTCACCCATCTCAATATGCATATGGAGATATTTATCCTCCAGGTCACTGAATAAATTTTTGTTTCTAGTCATGTGGAATGAAGCTCCACTATCTAAGTACCATACACTTCCCATCATTTATGACACCATGCATGCAATGAGGAAAAAGTCCAATTCGAATTGAGAGGCCAAAGCCTCACCCGCCGCTCCTCTTGAGGACTTCTTCTTGGACTTCTTGAGTGGAAAATTTATAGCAAAATGGCCTAGCTCATGACAGTGAAAGAACTTAAATTTCATCATGTATTTCTTCTTACCTCAATGATAAGAATCTTATTTGGAATGGGAAGATTTCCCTTTCTCCTTCTTCACCTTAATCACTAAGGTAAAATTCTCTTCATCATCAATATTTGATGAAGACCCATCCCTAGTGTTCCTCCTGATCTCCTCCTACATCAAATCCGACCATAGTCGTTCCCAATCGGGTAGCTTCCCCCGACCATTGACAGAGTCCTAATAACTATGCAAACTCTATGGAAGTCCCAGAAGAGAAAGACTCACCATATCATCCTCAACAACCGTGATTCCAACACTTCCAAGTTCATCACGACATTGAGTGAACTTGGTCAAGTATTTTGGAATAGTCTCGCCTTTCTCCATTTTGATTTTTCGAAGTTTGTCCTTCAGTGCCAATTTCCTTTGGTCACTGTTGTTCTGATACAAGTCTGTCAATGTTTTCCACATAGCATACAAAGTTTCCTTGCCATGGAGACTCGAGATAATGTGGTCTCGAACTCCCTCAAGGATTATCTGCCTCGCCTTCGCCACACATTTCTTCCATTCAACCAAATTTTGTGAATCCGATGTTGCTGGCCTAGGAATTTCTTGATCAACGAATTCCATCAAGCCATTATCCTCTAGCACAACCTCCATTCTATCCCTCCGGGCTATAAAATTCGAGCTCATTTCCAAGGCATACTCGAGTCACAAACCGTAGAATGCCATTTGTCGATCTTGAAGTATGTATTCCAAATTCTAATTTCATCTATAACCCAAAACACAAAACTTCAAAATCTCCTTTAGTATAATGTTCTCAACTCCGATAACATGAAGAAAATCCTGTAGATTCACAAGCTCATGCAGTTTACTAAAGCACAGGACAAGAATCTACTTCTACTTTCAACCAGCGGAAGCCAATAGATCAATGAAAACAATATGAATAAGAAGAATATAAATCAATGACACATAACACAAGATGTATCTGGGGAAAGCCACTGCTCAAAACCCCACTATCTATATTGCATATATCATAAATATGAGTGAAGATACAAATCTTTTTCTCACTAGAACAATTCTGCACAAGTATGCTTAACTCTCTCAGCTCACAAGCTAGCTTAAGCCAGATCCTTTTCCTATTCAACAACTCTCCAAGCCCTTAATATCTTTCGTAATTCCTAGGATGAATAACTCATATTTAAAGGGAATTCATGCTTCCAAAACTATGCAATCCAAACATAGGACCAATATTTGATTCATGCATGATATTTACACTCTAGTAAATAATACAACTAATAGTACACTATCCCTGCACTCTAGTATCAATTGGATCTTTCTCAGAATCGACATGCATGCGTTTCTGATGAGGGAATCTTCAGTTAACTAGAGTGACACTTGTGGATGCACTAGTGCACCAACTGACTATTAACTCTCTATTAGTTCCACAAACAGTTTGGATTTAATTTAACTAAACTTAACTCAGTAAACTGAGTGATCTAATTTCCAACTCAATTCAAACTCATATTGGACCCCTTAAACTTAGGGAGAAAATATACATGAGTACAAAAATACTTCCAACTCAAAATTTCTAAGCTAATTAAGTTAATTAAACTTAATTAACTATTTACAAGTTGCTATGAGAGTAGAATTTGATTTTAATTCTCAGTTTAATTCAAGGACAAATTGAACTGAAATTTCTTGTTGCCATTTCTCAACATTAACAACCTGAGATGTAGATAATTTTCTTAGTTTAGTTAATTTTTAAGATTTTCTCTAGTTTTGACAATATGAGATGTATTTAGTCATTTAATTTGTATAATCTTTTAATATTGAGATATATTTTAACTTCAAGGTTTTTAATTTTGAGATATTTTAACTTCTTTGTTAATATTTTTATAGTTAAAATTTTATGAAATGCCACAAAAATGTATAAAAATAAAAAATTCCTCATCAAGGCTGTATACATCAAATTCTTAGACTCAAACTCATAAAAATAGAAAATTCCAGTGGAGTCAAAATCAAACTTGCAAAGTATTATTTCACAGTTACCTAAATATCTTCTCTCACCCCATACTAGATTGTGGAGAACTTGTTATAGTGACTCAGAAGAGAAGTACCCATCTCTATTTTTATCAAATATTTGGAACACTTCTATTTGATACTTAGGTGATATGCCCCCCTCCTCATGATCAGTATCGAATCCAATGTCCTAGCAAATCGATTAGTATGATGAAATAAATTGTTGGCATTTGAGATTTCCACCCTCCCTGCTAGAGGGGACGAAGTATGGACTCCTCATTTTCATCAAACATTTGTATTTTGAGCTTCTTTAAAAACCACTGATCTCCTCAGTCGTGAGCTTCTCGTCACCATTTTCATCCACAACATCATAGACTCTCTAGAAACTCACAACTTCTAACGGATCTTCTAATTTAGCTTGATCAATATCCGAATGATCATTTAAAGCATATAAATCATTGCATATGTTGCTCGAGGTACTTCCATCTCCGCTTTGTTCACAAGAATTTTTTTGGAGCTACTAGACATTTTGACACAATACCATAAGTTTTGTTAGAAATTAATTAATGAAGTAATGAAATACATAAAATATTGCAGAAACACACAAAACAAGAGAGACACAAACATATGTGGTTCACCCAATTTGGGTTGTGTCCACAGAGAAACAACCAGTCCTTCCTTTTATATTATTCAACAAAATGAAGAGATACAACTTAGAACATATCCACTGTAGTTTCCTCTTCACTCTCACAAAACCTCCTCTCTCTGTCTCTCGCTCGTAATCATAATACACATTTGCAATACAATTCCCTCATATAAACTGAGGCTTGTCTTCTAGGGAAAAAAGCTTGAAATAAACATAACTTCTATCGTTAGATCATCTTCCTAATGAACGACCCAGATTGACTACGAAATTACAATATTTTACAAGGCAATTTTTCATCTATTTTTAGCTTTGGGGGCACTGTCCTTGAACCACAGCTAGAGGGAGCTCATAAAGGTCATTTTCACTGCCCCTGGACCCCCTGATGGTGATTAAATGAGAGATGTTGTTGCCGCATTAAGAACATGGATCCAATGAAGTTGAAACAAAAAACATTTGCACAATCACGAAGATAATCAAGCTCCACACCCAACAAGTTTTATATTCAAGATGTGTCAACATCATCCAGATCACAAAAAAATACAACACTTCAAAATATTACAATACCATCCTGAAATTCCATCTGTTGTCTACCATGTACTTCTACACCATTACTAAAAAAAGCATAGATAAAAAACAATGTGGAATATAGGAGCACACCAACAAGATATGATCAGACAACATCATAGAGCGGTCTCAGCAAAAGATCAAAATTTATACTAGCATCCATTATCTAAAGTCCCTGAAAAATATATAGTCATACAAAGAGAATTGTCCTTACGTTTATCAAGCACCCATGATTGTACACCTCATAGTGAATTCGTCCAAGTTGAGTATTGAGACCTTTTTGGAAAGGTATCAACAGTAGAATTATTGTCCCAAAACACATGTGCAAAAAAAGTTTATAGAAATGTATCTTTTAAAATAAAAATCCTTTTCTTCTAGTTTTATAGAAAAGGAGGGACAAAGGTGGATCTACCACTGATCCATTCAATGAAAACCCTGGAGTCACCCAATATACTTAATGATTCTAAATTAAGCCGCCTAGAACAATATAGCAACCCCAAATCGTAACCACCATGACCCGCAAATTTATTCCTTCACCACAACCCCAATAAAATTGATACTACTTTGTCTAAGAGATATATAAAAGAACACCACAACCACAAAACCCTTGTTGCGAGGCCCCATCAAAATAACCAGTCCAATATTGTGCATTATGTGGGCTAACGAAGATTCTCTTTGGTTTTTTGCCTTGGATCTTCTTTCCATATTCCTTAAAGGATGCACAAATTTTGTCACTAGTTCAGGTAATTTTAGATGGACAATCCTAAAAAATCGCTGCATGTCTACCTTCCATATACCCCATATAATGAAAAAAGGAAGAGTCTAGCTTTCCTTGAAATGAATCATCAACCATTTAATGCATTCATCTAGCTGACAAATTTGACCACACTCTAGCTCACATGAAATATTCCAATAAGGCTTGTAAAGGCTCTAAAGCTTCAAGCATTGTATTGGTCATCGAATGTCTTGACAGAAAGCATTCCTACTGCTTTAGCATGTTCCTTTAGCGAAGCAAAAATTATCTGCAATCAACTTGGTGTAAATCCATCTCTTCCAAAATTTTAATGAGCTTAGTCATCTTGTACTGAGTAGCAACGAAGCTCTCAAGTGATTACCCCCACTCTGTCAAACAAGGTAAATATTGTTGGCCTATATGTGCAGCAGAGCAAGCAATCTATGGGTGTTCCATGAACAAGTACCATGTTATCTTATGACCTGGCTAGAAATGTTTGTGATTTTTCATCCTCTTATTTAGATTGATTTTGATATTCTTTGGAACGTGATTCATAGTTTTCAACTTGCAACAACCTCTAATCTGCTAAATTTGTGTTTGATTAGGGGTAGTATTGTTCTTTTTATATGGTAATATGGTTAATGAGGTAATTTTGTAGCTATGGATAGGTTTTATTTTTATAAGTATGACTTGATTATATAATTCAATAATTACCACAGTAATTTCAATTACAACATATGTATAATATTTATATTTATATTTTTCCTTTAATCTTAAACATAACATAACATTGAATTATACTAATAACATTTCACGAGTGAGTTAGCTACTCTGAAGAGTCTTTGGCATAAAATCAAATCTCCAAACTGTATGAGTTTTAAAGAGCCTCAACATTGAAGAAAACCTTTACCTTAAAAAGTTGCAACTTGCATCTTATAGAACCACATCAAATTATGGTAGAAAAATAATGTTTTTGTAACATTGTACATAAACTTAAGAATTGCTTATTTTAACAAAGTATGAAGATAAATAATAATAAAAATATGATATATGCAGTACACATCACATAAAGGAAGTCACAAAAATGTGGTTGACAATATTGTACAATAGATCGAAATATAAACACATTGACTCAACCCCAATTTTATAGTGTAGGATGCAATAAATAGGTTTTTTACAAGAGTTTTGACTACTTTAACAATAACATTGTTGATATTTATCAATGTTGGGAATTAAAGACATTTATATAGATTTAATTTTATGTGCTTAGAAAAAAAGTTGTTATATAATATAATTAAGTACCTTTTTATAATAATTTTGGAGTAGTTGGCATAAGTATTTAAGGATACTCCATGAAAATGTATGTAATCTTTTATTCAAATTAACATTGAAAAAATTATACTTGTAAAGTCTAGTGTTAAGAGAAATAATGAATAATGACCTTCAATACACCTGTAATATGAAATAGTCATATGAAAATATACTCAAGTACTCTTTGTATCCTTTTTAGTGCCATGAAACCATTTGTTTAAATATACACATTCGTATGATTCATTTGAAAGTGCATTCACCTTATCATGGTTAAGGAATTTGTACCATGTGGCAACACCATCTTTGAAATACAAACCTAGCCAAAATCTCCAATGTGCTTAACATTGTGAATTCATTTCTTTTATATATCCATCGACACTAAAACATTGTATTTTTTGTAAATATATCTTGCTTGATAAGTCTTGAAAATATAACTAAGGTTTTGAATAAATAACCTACTGTTCAATGGAGCTTATTTGTGTGATGATAGTTTTGAGGCAACAAATTTGAAATAATCATAACTTTCTTAATACTACTTGTATTATGGCCACAATTAAGAAATATCATAGTTATTATGCATTTATTGACACGATATTGACCAAAATTTGGATACTCTATCAAATAATATGTGATATACAATTTTCACAATTGTCACCAGAAAAACCTTAGGACAACATATTCTAGATTTATGATAACTCCACTTATTAGACTTCGATTTTTATTTTTATTTTTCCATTTTTTTTTAGCTTTGGTTTTTTTCGATAAGGGCCTAAGTATACAACTAGATTCTTCCAATTCTACAAAATTTGTTTTAGAAATCAATCTAAATGTTGACATCCTCTTTTTTCTTTGAAAATTTTGCAGAAAAAAGGAAAAAAAGGCCTTCATTTTTGCCGAAGAAAGAGCTATGATACTACTTGTAGTAAACATTGGTAGATAAAAGATAATTTGAACCCTTAATATAATAAACCCTTAAACTTCAAAAATATCAAATATTCACATCATAAAGAACACCAGAATATAAAGAACCCTTAGAAAACGCTAACACCATCAATTACTAGTTATAAAAGGAATGAGTCTATAAACCATGCTTCTACAAGAATCAACATCCAACATATCTCAATAAAATGAAATTTGTGTATATTTATAATTTTTCAAGAGTATTTATAAGGGCCCATGACAAATAATCCTCATTGTTATATTATTTCCTCCAAGTACTTAGTGAACCTATTTATTAGACATCAACTACCACATGGAAAATTCCACAATAATGCCCACATTGTAATTTAGTACCCCTTTGAGTAGCTCCCTAGGTACTTCATGTTATCCTCCCTAGGTATATATAGTTAGTGGGTAATAAATGTAATGGTGAGATTTAGTTGACACAGACCCCTGAAAATATTAAGAAGATAGTGCACAAGACTATGATTGTATGTGACACATTGAAGATTGTATGGTAACAAGCATGGCTTATGGAGTGATTCCTTCTATAAGAAGTAATTAATGGTACAACCATATCTTAATGATTTTCTGTATATTCATGGTGATGATTATCTAGGTGGATCTACTTTTATTATGAAGATAAATTTTTTATTTTTCATATAATAAGATACACTATAATCTTGATTTCAAATTACTATGAGATTCCAATATGGTTATTTTGTTTCTTCAAAGAGTTACTCCTCTTTAGACATTCATGGCCTATGAGAATGAAAGATGGTTAGCCCTCTTTCTTTGGGATATATTTGACCTTTGTCGATGACTTGCCAAAGTTTAATTCCCCAAACAAACATGCACCAAAATAATTTATTCTTACTTTAATCCCTTTAGCACTAGTAGGAAGATATCCCATGGCCAAGTTCTAAGCCCACATGATAGACCTATGATTATGTGGTCGTCAATGACAAAATATTTACTAATGGAAAAGAACAAAGAGAGTGGATTTTCTCAATTATTGGTAAATGAACAACAACAACCTCTTCATTTTCTGTTTATTTATAAGATCATTACTAGCTATTCAACCATTTATTAAAGCTGATTTAATCAACATATATACTAACATTTAGTTGATTTCGAGAACTCGACTATTTTCCACAACTATACCTCACTAATAAATGGAAAAATGATCTAAAACTGAAACTGGCTCCAATAAGAATACATGTGTTTAACTTAAAAATATTTCCTCAACCTTCAACCCTCAAGGAATATCAATTCTATAATATTCCCTTTTCTTGATATGGTTAAAGTGGACAAAATCTTCCCATGGTATTTACCGTGGTATTTTCCCATGGTATTTGCCTTTGTTTTTCGAGGGAAAACAATAAAATAAGGTTTTTAGAGAGACCATCAAGCCTACAAAAGGGGATAGAAGCCAAACAATGGGATCATCTTGAGTTTGTCTATCTTATCGTGTGTTTGTTGATAACCTAGCATGGCTAGTTCTAGCTTGATCCTGAGACAATATCCCCATGGTGACATTTGTGTGTGGTGGATCCATCCGCAATTCACAAGTGGGCTTCAATGTCTTAGATTGGTCATTGTTGAGAAGTCGTGCATGCCATTTGTAGGGGCTTCAATATGACTTGTATGAGCATGTATCTTTATTAATAGTTATTAATATAAATAAGAGGCTGCATTTTCAGATCACTTTTGTGTTCGATGTTTTTGATTGCAAAAGTTTTAATTAGAACACTGTTATGTGGAATCTACGACTGCGAACATAAGTATCTTCCCTAGACTGGGTGGCCTAGCCTAGAACAACAGAAAGACAAAGAAGCTAATGTTTTCCTTAAAGTAAATATATAATGGGATGAATCCTACTTGTAATCTGTCATATGCTTCACTCCTCTCTTGGCTTGTGCGCTCCAATCCTAGCTATGATTGCGATAATTAGAACCTTCACAATCAAACAACATAAGTCAGTGATCTGCGAAATCTATGTTGAATCATCTAATCACTTCATTCAACCGATCAAAATGGAAACAAAATACATGAAATCATAACATCATATATAGGAAAATAAAGAACTCTTTGCATTAATAGAAATGGAGTGAGTTACAACCAAATATAGGAGTTGATATTGTAGAAGAGCTCCTCTAAGTTGACTTGTCCTTATTTGCCACAAATTGTACCTCTATGTCACCCTAATGCATGTAATAATTACTCTTCACAACAATAGCCTGAGGGTAGGATCTATCTCCAAAATACAACCCCTAGCTTGTGGATGACCACAAATATATAGAAGAGGATCGTAAGTTGGGAGTTCTTATCCATTTACCAATATAGGCTTGAGATCCACTCTTGATGGGAGGATGAGCTCAAGGGATAAGGGATGAAAAATCCAAGGTAAGATAGGATAGGATTTGAGAGTTTTATCTGAGGTAAATAGTTGTAACAAATCTTGGAAGCTTTAAAAATATTTTTAGTTTTCCTGAATTTCTAGAATTAACGCACCCCCAACATAGGGAAACATGTAGGTGATCAACCCTCCCCAGTAAGGGACAACCTGCTAGTGAATGTAGGTCCAAAGGTTTACAAAGTGAGTTGGTCCTTAAAATGACCAAAATGGGGCAGTTTTAGGCAGAAACTCAGGGATTAGGGAAACTCATGCTTAAAGCTTTATGAAAAGATGATCTCAGGGGGTAAAAGGATGTTGATTGATATAGTTTGTAGGCCTATTGACTAGAAGTGACAAATTGACCTATAATAGATTTCCCCCTAAAGTTAGAAATGGAAACTAATGACTAAAGTGCTTTACTTTTTGACAAGTCAAGATCAAGAACGATCGTCGATATCATCTTCTATTACAATACATTTAAATCATGACATATTTTATGAGGGAGGCAAACCCATACTCAACACATAAGCTAACATTACATGTACAATGATAAAAAACTTGTCCACTGATGAAAAAAGGCGTACCCATGACTGAATGACTCTCTCTATGATCATAGCCTAGATGGATGAAACTAGATCTGTGGTCATCAATCTCATTCACACGATCGCTCAATGTATTATTCTAGCCATGTGAACGAATGAGATGGAGTCAAACAATGTAGATACCATCTGATTACCAACAAATGATGTAAGTCATTAACAGACGTGAGAGAAACTACCAATGATGTTAATGTCTCTCAAGATACTGCAGTACAATCTGTATGGTGTCAACAAATGAGTTGAAGTCAAACACCACATAGAATCTTTTGGTCGAAGGCTATTGATGTAAACCTGTCACTGAGAGTGAAGAAAATTTCCATTAATTTATGCAAGCACCAAAGTACCAAAGGGTAGTTTCTAAGTCAATTTCTTGGATAATGCATTGATATCGATAAGAAGCGACCTATCGCAGGAGGGCCTTGATGTATTCCCCATTCATGACACAAAACCAGTACCATTATTTGAGACAAAATGATGATGATACAAAACTGGATCAGGAATGGCAGACATGAAATGAAGGCTTAAGAGCATTGTAGCATATATTGATTGAATGACTTCTCTTGAACACAATAATGAAACTGAATGGAGTTGGTAGCATTGACCCAAAACCCAAAATTGAGGTTTTGAAATGGCATGATGAAACAAAAGACAAGAATATTTCCCAACCCAATAACCACAAAGATGAGGTGGAATAGTGTCGTGTTCAAGAGTGACATGTTGCCGTTAACAAGAGGAGTACCCTTTTTTCCCAATTTTCCTCAACCATGCTCGTCAGTGCCTATATATTTTTTAACAAGCTTGAGGAGAATAACATATGCTTGATCTATAAGTTCATCCTTTCGATGAATCCCTCCAAGTATGTTTAACAAACCCTGAGAAGGAGTGGTTTGGTATTGTCATGTTGGACAAGTGCATTGTTGTTTTATGTTTTAATGAGTCCATCGTAGGTAAAAATCGACATCTTTTTCATGTTTAGAGAGTTTGAAAAAGGGTGAAAAAGAAAACTCCAAATGTTCCTTTTGTTAGATAGTCCCTTGAGTTTGAAAAGGAAGAAAACAATACCTAAGAGAGTCTCTTAGCCATGTTCAACTAAGGTATTCCTTTTTCATAAATAGTCTATCTCAATTTGGAAAATAATAAAATTATACTGAGCAGACATATTTTCAATTACTTTAATTATTTCGAAGAGACAAGTGCTCGATAATATTTTCATATTTTGGGAGTCTGAAAAGATCTGAAAGAGGAATCCACCTAGAGGAACAAGTGGTACAAAGGGTAGCAATTGGTTCCGGTCATGATGGAACTACTCAAAACAAATATAGGTCAATAGCTTGGCTAATAGTACCACTCATTGTATTGGTTCCTCATGAAAGGGTAATAAAAACCAAGTGAAAGCATATGATTAGCCAAGAAGATGGTGACGATGGAATGAAAAAACCAAGGCTCATATGGCAAAAATAGGTTGATAAAATGGAAATCACGAGAGGTAATATGGGAATAGTTTCACTTTTACACAAGCTTGAAACATGGGAAATCGTGCTTGAGAATTCTTGTAGATGGTTTCATTTTTTCACAAGATTGAAACATGAGAAAAACTATGCTTGGAATTAGTTTCATTTTTAGACAAGCTTGAAACATAGGAAAAAACTATGCTTGAAATTGGTTTCATTTTTAGACAAGCTTGAAACAAAGGAAAAATATGCTTGAAATAAGTTTGCATGCCCCCAACATAATGACTAAATTCAAGATACATGCCCCCCCAATCTTCATTTCATTCACCTAAGTAGAGTACTGGTGACTAATAGGTGGATGGAATGAAGGTTCATTTACGAGATCAAGTGAAAGAGTTGACTGGGAATTTATGAGATCTAATCAAAGACTCAAATGGAAAGGGGATATACGTCTCATTTTTTAATGAGATTGACACAAAAAGAACTATGCTCATAGGATATTGTTTCATTTTTTAACGAGATTGACACAAGAAAAGGAACTTTGCTAAAAAAAACTTGTTTCATTTTTTAAGGAGCTTGACACAAGAAAAGGAACTTTTCTCAAGACACATTGTTTCATTTTTTAGCGAGTTTGACACAAGAAAATGAATTCTGCTCATAGAATCTTGTTTCATTTTTTAAAGAGGTTGACACAAGAAAAGAACTATGCTAAAAAAACCTTGTTTCATTTTGTAAGGAGCTTGACACAAGAAAAGGAACTTTGCTCCAAAGAACCTTGATTCATTTTTTAAGGAGCTCGACACAAGACAAGGAACTATGCTCCAGGAACCTAATCATGACTACAGAAGGCAATGGCTTCCAAGAGGCTCTCATCAGATGGAAGAACAACACTCTAGAAGGTATCAAAGGATCCAATGGAAATATCAAGCTCCAATTCCCCTAGTAAATTATTCACCATATCTCCTAGTGGATCCAAGTCGAAAGAAGTTGAGCAAACAATGAAAAGATCTTCTTCAAAAACAGGCAAGGGCATAAGACAGGTTGTCACATAATTAATTTATGGTGGGGGAGATATCAGTTTCATATAAGGACCATTTAGGAATGATGGTTGATTGGGAGTCAAATTAGGAACAATGAATGAAAGTTGGTTAATGGTCACAATTCTTCCTTCATGCGGGAAACACATAACACGAAAGAGTGAAGAGACAAGAGCTCCCATGACATAAGCATAGTCATGCCCAAGGAGTAAATTAAAATCCAAAGGGCCTTGGACTACCATCACATTGATATATATAGTCTTTCCTGACAAAGTAATAGGTAACTTGGGAAGGATCCCTAACGGTTGTCTGGTTCCTCTGTTAAATCCAACAAATGCTAGGTAACGAGCACACGCTACGGAGAACCTAAATATTTCCAAGTAGTTGGGGAAAAAATACTAATATATGCACCTTCATTTATGATTGTGCTAGGTACAACCACATTATAAGCCTGCACTATGATCTGTAAGGGCACATAAGGAGGAAGATAATATCCTGCTAGTCAAATACAATCAAAGGAAGTGACCAAACTACTTGGAGCGAGTGCCGTGAGAATGGGAGAAATGCCCCCTTGTGCTATGGGAATGGGATAACTACTCCCCACTGCTGTAGGAATGGGAGGATTTCCCCCTGTGTCATGGGAATGGGAGGGTTTCCCCCCAGTTCATTGGAATATAAAGAAATGAGAAGAACCTGAGTGGTATGAAGTTCACTCTCTATGGGAAAGGTATGATCCACTGAAGGTGGAATTGAGTCAACCATATTCTCAACCAATGATTGGTTGGGAACAAACTCATGGGATTCACATTCAAAGAGAGTGGGATTGATTGGATTCATATTATGATCAACCACTTCATCAACTAGCGGAGGACCAGGTGAAATATTTTGATAACTAGCCGGAAGATGAGGCTAAGATGCTGTAAGGTTTTCCAACGCTTTTGAGGCTTTATCCAAATAAGGCCAAAGGTGAATAGGATGATTCTCTTCACATAACCTACATGGAAATTTGACTTTACAGTTTTTCACATGGACCTTACTATCACTAGGTGATGGTTTATCACTAGCATGATCTCTAGATGATGATGACAAGGGTTGATGTGAGCCTATGGACCACACTTCTAATATCTTTGGAATACCAGGACAATCTCTAAGAAGGTGGTCCCCCTTACATAACTTGCAAGGGAATTTAACTTTACGGGGCTAATTGGAAGATTTCTCCATACTAGTTTCATGGGTATCAACAGTTGCTTGGTTGCCCTCTTGCTTATTTTTCTTCTTCTTCTTCTTCTTCTTAGCTTCCTAGTTACTAGAATCAAGACTTTCACCAGGAGAGGTGGAATAAATGGATGAAGAAACAACAAGTGAAGAAGGAAAAGGGTTAACTTTAGGATCAACATGTGGTTGATATTGTTCAGGTGGAGGAGAACTTGGTTGAGGAGAAGTTTTGACATTCGAAACCATAGTGGCTGAAAATAACCAAAATGGTAAACCAATGGTAAATCCAGGAAGGGACAACATTTCCATATAAGGAGCACCAATATTTCCAAAATGAGGAAAAGGACTAGGATTCTTTTCATAGGGGTTTCCTTGACTAGTGGATTCGGGACATTTTTCCATTAGTCTTAACCTAATATCTACTAAGGAGTTTCTTCACGTGGAGGATGTTGTTTCACGGTCAATTAATTGATTTTAGAAATTAACATAAAAAATAAATAACAAAGGGGTAGCTAGGCAAAAGGGTTTAACAAGAAACTATGAGCTACAATATACCACCTTGGAGAACCAATTATTTACCTACGGGCAGGTAATCTCCCCGAATTCTGTTTTCGATGTATCACTGTTTACAAGGCATCTGACTCGTTTATCTATGTCCAGGATAGAAACCTATAGGGGACTTCCAAAATATACTCAACGGTATGTGGAAGTGCAATCCGTAGTAGTGTTGTTTAATGTGTAACCGTTAGATGAGAGTGTTCCCATATACTTTTCATGCGTGGAGCACAATCCAACATACCTAAAGTTACACAAAGTATGATCTGATACACTTATGTACGTGGAATGGGATATCACCCCTGAGATGCAATACTGGAAAACAACGATAACTCCCATGCTTAAAGACACCAGAACACATCTCTAGCCTAGACCTCTAGATGTTTGCGTTAATGTTACAAATTCTCCTTAGGTTGATTCAATAAATTTTAATGTTTATATTTAATTAAGTTTCAATTTTTGGGCTCACCATGAGTTTCACCTAAATTCCCTAAAATGAAAACTTGCACGAAGAAACAAAATCTTTCTCTTTCAATGAAAATCTATATAAAGGAGGGAAGAGCCAAAGAGTATGCAGCATTCAAAATGAAACAAACAATATGAAAATTACAATTCACTTTTAATGCAATTGTTCCAATATTGATGCACACACAAAACCCTATATGTCAATGCAAATATTTTTCTTTTCAACTTCTCTTAATTTTCAAATATGATGAAAAATAGGATGCATGTCTAATTACTAATTAAAACAAACTTTTCAGAACAACGACTAAAACATCAATTCATTCAAGCACTCAATGATACAAAAAAATCAGTTTTCTAATGACCTAATGATAATAACAAAGGAAAATATAAAGAAATCCTTATCAAAGGCACTCAAAAACAAAAGAAAACCAAAAGGAGACTTCAGAGAGACCACAAGACACTCAACGACTCAAGGAAGAGCAGTTGGAACAAGGCTGATAAAAGAGAAAAAAAAAAGTAAATTCATGCATGAACAGGGGCCAACGTCGGTGTAGAAGAGGCACCAGTGCTATGAAACACTGACACAAAGAAGGCTCTATAGGGATGCAATGCTCTATCCCTAGACTAGAGGGAGTGTTGGTCAAGAAATAGAAAGTTTCGACACAAAAATTTCAATTGAAACTTAATGAGGGGTCTTCCTAGGTCTGTTCTTGACTGAATATGATATTGAAGGTCTGAAGAAGAGGTAAAAAACAACACTAATGACAAAAAAACCACCAAGGGAAAACACCGTTCCCTAGCGGAGTCGCCAATTTATTATGCAAAATCTATGACTATGGACAAAAGTATCTTCCCTAGACTGGGTGGCCTAGCCTAAAACATCAGAAAGACAAAGAAGCTAATGCTTTCCTTAAATTAAATAGATAATGGGATGAAGCCTATCGGTAATCTGTCGTATGCTTCACTCCTCTCTTGGTTTGTACGCTCCAATCCTAGCTTCTATCGCTATAATTAGAACATGCAAAATCAAACAATGCAAGCCAACGATATATTACATCTATGTAGCATCATCTAATTACTTTATTTAATGGATCAACATGGCATTGAAATACATGAAATCATAACATCATATATAGGAAAACAAAGAACTCTTTGCATTAATAGAAATTGAGTGAGTTACAACCAAATATAGGAGTTGATATTGTAGAAGAGCTCCTCCAAGTTGACTTGTCCTTCTTTGCCACAAAGTGTACCTCTATGTCACCCTAATGCATGGAATAATGACTCTTCACAACAACAACATGAGGGTAGAATATATATCTCCAAAATCCAACCCCTAGATTGTGGATGGCCACAAATATATAGAAGATGATCGTAAGTTGGGAGTTCTTATCCAATTACCAATCTAGGCTCAAGATCCACTCTTGATGGGAGGATGAGCTCAAGGGATAAGGGATTAAAACTCCAAGGTATGATAGGATAGGATTTGAGATTTTTATCTGAGGTAAATAGCTATAACAACTCTTGGAATCTTATGGAAGAGGAAGCTTAAGAAATCTTTTTATTTTTCCTGAATTTCTAGAATCAACGCACCCCCAACATAGAGAAACCTATAGGTGATCAAACTTCCCCAAAAAGGGACAACCTTCTGGTGAACGTAGGTACACATGCTTAAAACGTGTGTTGATCCCTAAAATGACCAAAATGAGGCATCTTCAGGCATAAACTCATGGATTAGGGAGAGTCATGATTAGGTATTTGTGTAAAGATGATGTCAAGGTGTAACAAGATGTTGATTGATCCAGTTTGTAGGCCGATTGACCATATGTGACAAAATGGCCTATAAAAAACACTTAAGTGTGCCAGATCTATTAAATTTTTTTACATTTGGGATCTTAATCCGGTCTACCAACTGGTTGTGGAAAATAGAAAATGAAGGACCAACTAGGGTGATATCAAATACCACCGAAGATGGAAATTCCGGCTAGGGTGAGAATAAATCCCACCAAAGTTCCCTACATAAAACCCTTTAAAACCCTCAGGCTGGCAAGATGCACAAATCTAATACCATTGTAAGATCCCAAACGTCAATATTTTAATAGATCTAGCACACTTTTGTGTTCTAATTAAAATGCTTGCAATCATAAATATTTAACACAAAAAAGATCTGAATATGAAGCCTCTTATTTATATTAATAATTGAAAACAAAGATACATGCTCATACAAGTCATACTGAAGCCATACCAATGGCATGCACAACTTCTCAACACTTATTAATCTAAGACACTGAAGCCCACTTGTGAATCCCGGATGGATCCACCACACACAAATGTCTCCGTGAAATTTTTTGTCTCGGGATCAAGCTAGAATTGACCAGGCCAAGTTCTCAATGAACATACAATAAGATAGAGAAATTGAGGATGATCCCATTGTTTGGCTCCTATCCCCTTATATAGGCTTGACGAACTCTCTAGAAACCTTATTTTATTGTTTTCCCTAAAAAAATGGAGTCAAATACTATAGTGCGATACCATGGGTAAATACCATGGGAAAATTCCATCCACTTTGACCATATCAAGAAAATGGAATGTTACAAATTCATCCCAGCTTGAGTTGAAAGAGTCCTTTCTTTCTTGCATAGATGAGATAACCTGATACGAAACAATTTATAAGGAATCCACTTGGCTTAAGTTATAAGGAATCCATGTTGAACCACCAAGTATAATATCCTTGGTTCCATATTGTAGCAAATGGGTGTAAATGTTCGTCATCACATTTTTCAGAGAATAGAGACTTGAAATCTAAGATGTTATGATTAGGATGAGATAAGTGAAATCCATGTACTAGCTGAGATGGTTCATACAACTTCGAGTTGTTCATGTTAATGAATGGATGTATGCCAAATTATATTGAGAAGTCCAATTTGAATGCATTTTGTCCCACTTACTATATAATTTTATATGGACCATATCATATAGGTTGGAGCTTATGATGTTGTTGGGCCTTGAAATATTGTTAAGGCACATGAAGCCATACTTTATGCCCCACCAAAAAATGTATTGGAACCCAATGATAGTATTTCTAGGTTTTATACTTAGATTGAGCTCATTCAAGTGCACATTGGAGTTGGTTATGTATTTGTGATAAGGTATCCTTAAAACAAGAAGACATTCTTTGTCTCTACTACTAGTGAGGTGAAGATGCAGACTAGATTATGACCATCATCCAATATGATGCAACAAGATAAAAACCATAATAGACTTCAAAGGGCATGAATGAGGGTGTAGTTAACAACTTATATTTTCTCATTTATCTAGGGGTAAAATTTTATAGAATATTTAGTTGACAACCCAACAACTACCAAAGAGTCTTCTAGAAATGATAGAGAACTTGAAATTTCAATTAGACAAGATGGTTGGGGAATGCCAAAATGTTCTTATAGATGAGTGAGAAACAAATCCATAGCTTCCTAAGCTATGAGTTATTTGGTCTAAGGAATAAAAACTAACATGTTAAAAAAGATAGACAATGATAATGATGGTAGTATGTTGGCAAGTTGTACATGTGGAAGTTGGGCCTCTTTGATGAGAAGAAGTTTGGCTTCCATAGTAGGCATACAAAATTTATTCAATTTTGATAACCAACTGTCCTAAAGGTAAAATTGTAATGAGGGAATTTAAATTACCATAGTGCTTACTTTATTGGGAAAAAATAAGGATCATAATCATATTCTTGTTTCTAGTCTTCATAAATAATATCATGGATGTTGAGAATGATAAGTGTACAAATAATAGGATGATTGAGTAGATTGATTGTTTTTAATGTGGTCACCCTTTTTATACTAGGTTCTTAATTTATAACTTAGTGTTAGGTAAACTAATCCTTCTTGTGGATAAGATAGATCTCCCTAGATCTCAAAAAAAATATAGTAACAAACAAGAAAAGAACTACTACCTTTCCTTAGCTTATGACTGATTGAAACAAATAATATGTGAGGAATCACTTACCAATTTAACGAAGTGCCTGTTGAAGTCCTTTCAGTGCCTTACATGATTGGCTTCTCCTCCATGCTTTAGATATCGTTCCACTGCTTTCGACAATTTCTCCATGATGTTCCAAAGGAGGTATGCATAGATGGAAACACACAAAGGATAAAAGAATCTATCATATAGAAACAAAGATAAATGAAGTTTTTAACTCAACATACATCATAAATTGAATCAATAACCAATCATAAACTATGTGAGTGATCAAGGAATCTCACAAACAATACTAGAATATACATGATTAGGAAAGAAAAATTGATTTTTATTGAATAAAAAGGAGAACAAACTTACAACCTCATTGCCTTGATGTTACAAGCCTCTTCCCATGATCTCCAACCTTCTCCTTGGATGAAAAGCCTTCTAGCCCTATTTCTACAACATAATCCTACCTTCAGTGGTCCTCCCCAATCCTTTGGGCTGTGTTTTATTTATAGGCCAAGAGGAGGAGGTTTGGGATCCTCTTCCTAAGGGATTAGATGCAAAAATGGTGGGATAGGGGATCCACAAGGAGAGGGAAGTAACTCCATGATTAGAGGGACCAGACTTGAGTAAGCATCAACTCGAAGTTGTTATTTGGGAAAGATTCGACCACCAAAGCTTCTAGAATTTACTTTTTATTTTTTACTTGTGTTGAGTCATATGTGCAGGCCATAGTGTAAGACAAAGCATACATTAGTGCTGAATTTAATGGTCACTTCTGTGTATGAACAGAAACTAGTTAGAGAACTGCACATGAAATAAAAAATAGGTTTTTAGGCCTTGTAATCCAAGAATTTCATTCTCATTGGGATTGTTTAGGTTCTAGCCTTGTAGGGGGATTATTTGGAACACTTTTATGGATAGTGAAAGATCCAAACTGATGGTCATTTACCTAATTTGACAATATGATGTGTAACAAATTTCCCCCTAAAGTGAAAATTCAGAAAATATGTCTGAGGACTGAAGCACTTTATCATGCCAAGGTTCAGGTTAGAGATTGTAGTTGGAGACCTGAAATAATCAATCAAATGTTCAATGAAATATATAATCATCGCTGAGGTAGGCATTCCCATACTCCAAGCATAAATGTATTGAAGAATCAGTACATAAATACACCTAAAGATACATGTCAATAGAAGAAACAGTATCAATGGATCTATGTTTATAATCATGAATATTTTCATAACTCCATGTAGCTTGGATGGATGAAACTTGATCTAGGGTCTTGATCTCCTTCTCTTGATCCATAGTATGAATTTAACCATGTGAGTGAATGTCTCGTAGTTGAACATGGTAGAAATCACTTGATTACCGGTCAATGATGTGAACCGTTAACAACTGTGAGAGAAACCACAAATAATGCTAGTGGTTCTCAAGGTACTTCCAGTATAATATATGAAGTATGAAAAGATGTCCTGAATTTGAACACTCATAGAATCATTCGATCGAATGTTAATGATGATAACTTCTCAATGAAGGTCAGAAACCTGCCATTACGACATGTAGGCTCCAAGGTACTAAAAAAGGCTTCTAGATCAACTTCCTAGGTACTGAGCTGAAGTCGATACGAAGTGACCCGTCGTAAGAGGGCCTATAACACGAAACTCATGTCAAGTTTTGAAGAACAACAATTTGGAGTAATCTAGGACTAACTCAGGGATGGCTGATGCGATTGAAGTCTACAATTTGCAAGGTAATTTTGACATAGGTTGAACTTCTCTTGAACATATCGATGACACGACATATTGACTTGGCAAGATTTGACTCAAAAATAATACCCAAAACCAACTGAAGACTTTCAATGAGGTATGGTAAACTGAGAGACAAATAGATTTCCTAACATAATGCCTTTTCTAATATAAAAACAAACATTCTTTCCTAATTTTCCCCCACCATTACTGGCAAGTACCTCATTATTTTTGGCAAGCTTGAGGAGGATAACATAAGCAAGAAAAAAATAATATTTTAATGGGCCTAAAAATATTATAAAATTCCAAGAAGTAAAAAACATTTTACCATTTGTGTTTTTTACCATTTGAGAGTTATTAAGTGCATTTTTAGCCAAAAAATTCAAAGGTGGATTCTAACCAAACTGGTGGACCAAATCACAAGCCGCTTTCTCTAGGTAAGAGATCTTTCCGATATCTTCGTTTTGATTGCTTTCATTTTTCTTTTCACTGTGTATTTAGTTTTTTTGGGGGGTTTTATTAATTCAAAAATCTCCCTCGATGTGCGCAGTTTCTCTTCATTGGGTCCGCACACACTGACCTGATTTTTTACATATAAAATCAAGATTTGCGCAGTTTTGGACACTAGAACTATGCAAATCCACTATGTTCTTAAAAGGCGGCTGTGCACAGCATCGAGAGCTTTGAAAAAAACATGAAAAAGCCCTACTTTTTTGAAAAAATTATCACAATGTTTTCTAATGATCCTCCATGTTTATTTGTAGGATTTTGATCTACAAAAATGGAGTGGAGGGAGAGAGAACATGAAGAACATGATGTATTAGCTTTGAATCATCTAAAAACACTACAGGATTTTAGATCTTCTGGCCTATACAATTTTTTCATGATCCCAGGAATGAAGGCCCAACTAGATTTGTTGGAATGGATGGTGAGAAAATGGAATGTGTAGGAAGAGTGCTTCTATATTGGGGATCATAGACTCACCATAGATGTCAATGAAATCTATTTCTTGACTCGGCTCTCAATTCTTCGAGTTGACATTTCTTTGTATGGGCATAAATGAGGTGGTGAAAAAAGTGCCACTTACCTAATGCAACATTGTTTTCTAGGGTCCGAACTAAAAGACGAATGAATTTATATAAAAACCATTGAGATTCTCCCTTTGAGGACTATTGCTTTTAATTTTGCATAATTACGTGGAAGTAAAACACTTCATTTACTCACCAAGGCTCAGATGCAGATTTCTATAGAGTGCTCATAGCCCACCATATTCAACTGGTGTGAAAGGGTTGTTTCCAAACTCAATGGGCAACTAACTAAAGTGAAAAATGGAAAACTAATTTTTTTGGGTATGGTGCCATTACGATCTCGTTTGCTTTAAATAGGATCCCCCTTCTTTCCCCAAAGGTATCCATAGATATAGGAGGACCGTGAGATCCTCGTATGCTGAAGTGGGTTACATTGATGGCACACCATAGAGGTGGTGATGGATTAGCTATTAGATATACTCCTAACTCCTTTAGATGGTTGGAATGTCAGATCATCATGATTGAAGACTTTCCATATGTAGACATGTATTATAGTGGTGATCCAGAAATCCTACTTCTTGCCAGAATGTGGTGGGGTGAATTAGGTAAAAAAATTCACATTTTGGTTATTTTGTGTTTTTTTCAATTTTTTATTTATTTATTTTTGTTTTGTTTTGTTTTGTTTTGCTTTTGTTTTATTTTGTTTTCTTTTTGTTTTTGTTTTGTTTTTGTTTTGTTTTGGTTTTGTTTTGTTTTTTGTTTTTGTTTTTTGTTTTGTTTGTTTTTTGTTTTTGTTTTTGTTTTTGTTTGTTTGTTTGTTTTTTTCTTTTTCTTTTTCTTTTCTGGCATTCAAAACTAATTATCTAAAATAATCATGTAGATGTGGGCCCGATGAGACCAACAAGACTACACTGATTCGATAGACATGGTGAGAAAGCAACAACTCTCGCAGTACAAAACGATGATGTAGCAGAGGCTTTGACTGAGTTGGAGCACAACATGGAGAGGTTGACTCTAGACATATCATATGTTGGGATTGATGATTTACCTCTCCATTACCCGAGGCACACTGTGGGAATTCCTGGCCCGATTAGTTGCTTGCTACGATGAGTAGCTCGCACTATTGTATGCTACCATGATCATCATGCGTAGCTACTATTCATAGAGCTAAATTTTGTTTTTTGATGTATCAACATGTTTAGATAATAAAGGCCATGGGACGTTATGTCTTGGATGAAATTTTTTAAAGCCACACCTTTTACAAATATTTTAACTAATGAAAACTACTACTTTTATCTCAGTTTATCTTGTACAATATATGGATGACTATTATTTTTTCTTTCTTACAGATGTTACAAATGGTGATTTCACACATAATTAGCCAATACATCAGTTAATGAATCTATCCCGATGGTGAGCCACAGGGGATGGCTCGAAACGTCGATACAAACAATCATGTATGCGAGAACTCTGGAAGAAAACAACACACAAAGCACTGATTGCAGAAGCCTCAAAACAATAGTGTTTAAATGTCTTGGAACGTGTTGATATTCAATGTAATCAAACTCTCTTTCCAAGAGACGAAACCACAAAAACATTCTTAACATTGTGGAACTTCTTACTAAATAGACACCATTTAAATGTAATACTATGAGATAGAATCTAACCTAATTATCAATCAAAGAATACAAAATGAAATTGTCTCAGATAATAGCTCAATAACTGCACTATATTTTGCGATGTTATTCGTTGTTCGACCAAGGCATATTCCATGAATAGAAACTAACTCATCAGTGGGTGAATAAATAGCCCAAGTTGCGGAAGACAAATTCCAAGTACTACGATTAGTGCCATCAGCAAAGGAAATGTAAGTTCGAGGGCGCATCGACATCTATAATCAAGTGTAATATAAGATAAGCATGAGAAGTAGTAGACAATCATAAAAAGATGCTAAAATTGCCACACACTAAAAAAAATATGATACAACAATATTTAAATTGTTCATGGAGTGAATTAAGCATAGTATTTCTTCAGGTAAAGACCATTTTTGGGCTTTCCTAAAGAAATATCGTCATAATCAACTAGCTCATAATCCCCTTTTGCTAGTACATGTTTTACAATATAAGGACCATGCCACATGGGCTCGAATTTATCAACACCTAATTTATCGTGTTCTTGATCATAAACCAAGACTAGGAAACCTTCTGAATATGAGTGAGGATTTACATTTTGATCAAAATGTGCCTTAATTCATTTCTTATGAGTCTCACTAGCTAATGCAACATCACGACGAGTATCATCTAATCGTGCTAAGTACAAAAAATGTTCCTCCTCTACAGAAGTGGCTGGTAATAATTCAATTTCCAGTTTTAATGACAATATTTCATATTCAATAGGAAAGTCTACTTCCAGATTGTAAACCAGCTGGAAGTGAGTAAAACTAGTTGAAGTTTTTGTTGAGGTATGATATGCCCACAAGGCTAGAAAAAGCATTAGATGCCAATTTTATTTATGAATTACGACAATTCGTTTAATCATGGTAGTTAAAACCTTGTTTACGGATTCTACTTGGCCATTTTACTGTGGGTAATATGGATTTGACTTGTCATGACGCAAGCCTAGCTTTGCAGTAAGTTTGATCATCATAAAATTTCGAAAATGGCTACCATGGTCCATGACGATGGCTTGTGGGACACGAAACGAGCAATCACATGATTGAATATGAAAATAACTGTCATTTATCCACCATCCTTATATGTAGGAATTGTCTCGCCCCATTCGTAAAATAATCCACTGCTAGGATAATATACCCATGCCCCCCAGTTGAGTGAGGATTACATGTAAGGAAATCGATTCCCTATTTTACAAAAGGATAGACAACAATGATTGGGTGAAGAGGAGCTAGAGGCGCATGCATTTGCGATCGTAAATTTGGCAATTGTGGCATTTTTGGACCACAATTATACAATATTTGAACATCGAAGGCCAAAAATACTCAGTGCGCAAGAGCTTTTGGGTAGTGGAAAACCCTGACATATGACCGCCACAAGCTCTATAATGGCAATCATTCAATGCTTTTTCGGCTTCCTCATGAGTCAAATATCGTCTAAAGATGGAATCAACACCACAACTATAACGTGTATCACTAATAATAGTTTATTGTTGGGATTGGTACCAAATATAACACATAAAATATTGCAGAAATATAAACACATAAAACGCGTAAAACAAGAGAGACATAGATATACGTGGTTCACCTAGTTTAGGCTATGTCCATGAAGAAACAGCTATTCCTTCCTTTTATATTATCTAGCAAACTGAAGAGATACAACCTACAGCAGATCCGATATAATTCCCTCTTCACTCTCAATCTCCTCTCTCTTCCTCACTTAGGCTACATATCTACATAGACGCAATACAATTCCCTCATATATAGTGATGGGTTGCCTTCTAGGGTAAAAAACCCTAAATTAAACATAACTTCTAATGTTAGATCTCCACCTAATGAATGACCCAGATTGATTATGAAATTACAATATTTTACAAGGGAATTTTACATCTATTTTTACCTTCGAGGGCACTGCCCCCGATCCCCCCACCAGGGGGGGCTCCCAAAGGTCGCAACTGCCCCCCCATACCCCCTGTGTAGCGAATATTTTACGGTTGGGGTCCAATGCGGTGATACCTTTGAATACATAAGATAATCAGGCTCCACACTCAACAATTTCCCACTTGGAGGCTGATTATAGGAACTCCACTCCTGCTTCATTTGCTGGACAATGAATCCACTTTGGACCTAGCTGTTTCTCATCTTCTTCATCATACTTGAAGACCAATTGAAATTGAGCAAATTCTTAGTTTCTCCCTAGTTACAATTTTTGTTAACATATATGTAGGATTCTGGCTAGTGTGTATCTTTTCCAGCTTCAACTGTCCATCTTCCAACACTGACCGTATGAAATGGTACTTGAGCTGTATATGTTTAGTCTTGGAATTAAATGCAGAGTTCTTTGCAAGATGTATGGCACTCTATCTGTCACTATATAACCTGCCCAACTCCTGCTTCTTACCCAATTCATCCAGAAACCTTTGTAACCAAATCATTTCTTTACTAGCCTCTGTAGCAGCAACATAATCTGCTTCTGTTGTTGAGAGTGCAACAAAACTTTGCAGTTTTGAGACCCAACTGACAGTTGTTCCACCTACAGTAAACACATACCCTATTGTGCTCCTCCTGTTATCTCTATCACCCGACATATCTACATCAAAATATCCCTATAGAGAAATGTTTGAACCACCAAAGCATAATGCATGATTTGTGGTACCTCTCAAATACCTGAGAATCCACTTCACCGCCATCCAATGTTCTTTTCCTAGATTGTTCATGTACCTGCTTACAACTCCCACTGCATGTGCAATATCAGGCCCTGTGCATACCATTGCATAAATTAAGCTTCCAACTGCTGATGCATATGGAACTTTAGACATATGAGCCATTTCTTCCTCAGTCTTGGGAGACTCCTCCTTACTTAATTTGAAATGGCTAGCCAAAGGTATACTAACTAGTTTTACATTCTGCATATTAAACGTTTTCAACACCTTTTCTATGTACTTACTTTGAGACAATGTTAATTTGTGATTCTTCCTATCTCTAGTTATTCTCACACCAAGGATTTGTTTTGCAGCACCCAAATCCTTCATTGCAAATGAGTTCGCCAATTTTCTTTTGAGCACATTTATTTTCTGCATGTTGGAACCTGCAACAAGCATGTCATCTACATACAATAACAATATAATATAGCTACCATCATTTTTCCCTTTGGAGCCTGTTTTAAGCCATACAAGCTCTTCTTCAACCTGCACACTAGTTTCTCCTTCCCTTTTACTTCATATCCTTGTGGCTGCTGCACATATATCTATTCCTCCAAATCCCGATGGAGAAAGGTTGTCTTTACATCTAACTGCTCAAGATGCAAATCTTCAACTACTATTAGACTTAAAATAGTTCTAATTGAAGTCATTTTAAAAACAGGAGAAAATATCTCATCAAAGTCTATACCCTTTTTCTGTGCAAACCCTTTCACCACAAGTCTAGCTTTATACCATTTTCTACCTCCATCTTCTTCCTTCAACTTGTAAACCCATTTATTCTGCAATGTTGTTTTACCTGTAGGAAACCTGACTAAGTCCCAAGTCTGGTTATGTGCTAAGGAGTCCATCTCTTCTTTCATGGCTTGCTCCCACTTCTTCCTGGTTTCTACCTGTATTGCTTCTTCATAACATTCTAGTTCACCAGAATCAGTCAACAATACATAATATAATGAAGGAGAGTATCGTTCAGGGGATCTACTTATCCTGGTAGATCTTCTAACACCAATTTCAGGTGTTTGAGTTGCTTGTTGCTGTTATGGTTGTTATTCTGGCCATTGATCATTATGATTTTCAGGCACCATCACTTTTTCTGTGATCTCTTCAAGCACTGTGTATTCTCTGTTTTCTTTTTCTTGTTTCTTTTCTTGCAGCTGATCCTTATACAAAACCTTTTCATTGAATATGACATCTCTGCTCCTAATGATTTTGTGTTTTTCATAATCATAAAAGCGATAACCAAAATCATTAACACCATATTCAATAAAGGTACATTTCTTTGATTTTGCCTCAAGCTTTGTTCTATTTTCTTTATTAATGTGGACAAAGGCTTCACAACTAAAAGTTTTTAAAAATGAGTAGTTTACCTTTTTACCTGTCCATGCCTTCTCTGGAATACCACCATCCAAGGAACTTAAAGGCCCTATGTTTATTATATAAACAACAATATCTACAACATTTGCCCAAAATTGTGGTGTTCCTGGAACTGTCTTCTCTCTGCGAATTCCATTCTCTGAACAATACCTATCAAACTCTTTGCTGCAATATTCACCTCTATTGTCTGATCTAAGACACTTCAACCTTTTTCCTGTATCATTTTCAACCAAAGCTTTCCATTTCTTGAAAGTATCAAATTCATCAGATTTATTTCGAATACAATAAATCCAGGTTTTTCTAGTTGCATCATCAATAAAAGTAACATAATAACGAGAGTCACCAAGTGATGATACCTGAGCAGGTCCCCATACATCTGTATGCACAAGCTCTAATTTTTCGCTCTTCTTTTCTTTCCCAACTCTGATGAATCTGACTCTCTTTTGTTTTCCATAAACATAATTCTCACAAAATTTTAAATCAACATGCTTCAAACCTGGGAAAAAATTTCTTGAGTGAAGAATCTGCATCCCCTTCTCACTCATGTGCCCGAGCCTATGATGCCACAATGTCGTATCTTCTCCTGTAGAGGTTAAATCATTAACAAAATTAGAAATACCATTGCATAAATACAATGTACCAACCTTTTCTCCTTTTGCTATTACTAGGGATCCTTTAGTGACCTTCTAGGTTTTATCTGTAAAAGTAGTCACACAGCCTTCACCTCCCAATTGCCTTGTTGAAATCACATCTTTCTTCAGATCTGCAACATGCCTTACCTCCTTCAATAGCCATTGATTTCCATTATGCTATTTTATGAAACCTGTACCCATTCCAATGATTTTACAGGGTTTATCATCACCCAATCGAACTTGTCTAAAATCTCTTTGAACATAATCATGAAAATGTTTCCTATCAGGTGTGGCATGGAATGAGGCCCCTGAATCTACCACCCAGGCATCAATAATATTTTCTAAATAAAGAATCAAAGCATCTTGCAACACATCACCTGTTACATTCACTTCATGATTATTTTATCCCTGCGTGTCTCCTTATTTTCCCTTCCGAGACTTGTAGTCTTTCTTCAGGTGTCCTTTCTTCCCACATTTCCAGCACGCTATTCCTGATCTAGACTTGGATCTGCCTTTTCTTGACTTACTGCAATATCTAGGGCTCTTTCCTCTTTCGATTTTTCTTCCCCTAGTCTCTACAGTCAAAGCATTACCTAATGTCTCATCGGAGCTTTTTCGTCGCATTTCCTCGTTAAGGATTGCACCGACAACATTATCAAACTTTAAAGTACTAGATCCAGAGATAGAGTTACTAATGGCCATAACTAAACCATTCCAACTTTCTGGCAATGAGCACAGAAATAATAGAGCCCTAACTTCATCATCAAAAGAAATAACAGAGCCCTATCCTTCTGACATTTTCATATTAAATAAACGCTTCATAAGAAATACCTTATTTGAGGCCGAGGGTTTTTCATATAGTTTGGACAATGTCGACAATAAACCATCTGTTGTCATTTCCTTTGAAATATTAAATGCTACTAACGCCGCTAGGCACAATTGTATTGTTCCAAGTGCTTTTCTGTCGAGAATATCCCATTCTGTGTCTGTCATACTCGCGGCTTCTTTGCCTTTCCGCTCAATTGTTGGTACAGATCTCTCTGATACAGATAATCTTCCATCTGCATATTCCACAGCTGGTAGTTTTGGCTATTAAATTTTTCGACCCTAAACCTACCATCTTCCGCCATTGCTCCCAATCAAACCAGGAACCCTTCTCTCCTGCAAGTTTATCAGCCAAATAGACCTTCAGCTCTGATACCAGTTGTTAGAAAATTATATATTACAGAGCAATGGAACACATAAAATATTGCAGAAATATAAACACATAAAATGCATAAAACAAGAGAGACACAAATATACGTGGTTCACCCAGTTTGGGCTATGTCCATAGAGAAACATCCAGTCCTTCCTTTTATATTATCTAGCAAACTAAAGAGATACAACCTACAACAGATCCGTTATAATTACCTCTTCGATTTGAATCTCCTCTCTTTTCCTCACTCAGGCTAAAGATCTACATAGATGCAATACAATTCCCTCATATATAGCGAGGGGTTGCCTTCTAGGGAAAAAAAACCCTAAATTAAACATAACTTCTACCGTCAGATCTATGCCTAATGAACGGCCCAGATTGACTACTCCCCTGGACCCCCCCTATAGGGTATATTTTACGGGCAGTGTTGCCACCCCATTATGAACTGGGGTCCAACGTGGCAATACCTTTGAATACAGAAGATAACCAAGCTCCACACCCAACGGGTGTTCCATGGGTTGAGGATTGAGTATGCCTTGGAAGGCAACTCAAATTTCATAGCCTGGAGGGATAGGATGGAGGTTGTGCTAGAGGACAATGGCTTGAAGGAATTTGTTGAACAAGAAAGTCCTAAGCCAACAACTACTGATGCATAGAACTTGTCCGAGTGGAAGAAGTGTGTGGTGAAGGTAAGGTAGATAATCCTTGAGGGAGTTAGAGATCATATTGTCTCGAGTCTCCATGGAAAAGAAACCCACCATGATATGTGTAAAACATTGACAGACTTGTATTAGAATAACAGTGATCAAAGGAAGTTGACAATAAAGGATAAACTTCATAAAATCAAGATGGAGAAAGGCGAGACGATTCCAAGGTACTTGACCAAGTTCACTCAATGTGGGGATGAACCTGGAAGTGTTGGAATCATAGTTTTCGAGGACGATATGGTGAGCCTTGCTCTTCTTGAACTCCCAAAGAGTTGGCATAGTTATCAGGACTCTGTCAATGGTTGAGAGAAGCTGCCAGATTGGGAATGACTATGGTCAGATTTGATGCAAGATGAGATCAGGAGGAACACCAGGGATGGCTCTTCATCAAAGACTGATGATGAAGAGAACTGTGCCTTAGTGATTAAGGCGAGGAAGGGGAAAGGTAAAATTTCTCGTTCCAAATCAAATTCTTATCATGGAGGTAAGAAGAAGGACATGAAAAAAGTTAAATGCTTTCATTGTCACAAGATGGGTCACTTTGCTACAAATTGTCCATTGAAGAAGTCTAAGGAGAAGTCCTTAGGAGGAGCGGCGGGTGAGGCTTTGGCCTCCCAATTCGAATTGGACTTTTCCCTCATTGCATGCATGGTGTCTTCAATGATGGGAAGTGTCTGGTACTTAGATAATGGAGCTTATTTCCACATGAATGGTGACAAAGAGTTATTTAGTGAACTGGAGGAGAAATATCTCAAGATGCATATCGAGATGGGTGATGACGGTAAGTATAGTCTTACTGGTGTGGGAACTATTACTTTTCAAAGGGAGCATGTGGCTCCACTCACCTTGAAGAATGTTATGCATGTGCCTGGACTAATGAAGAACTTGGTATCCGTTTCCATGCTTGAGGATAGAGGCTATGATGTGATCTTTTCGAAAGGAAAGATGTTCCTTCGACACGTAGCCATAGGTCAAGTAAAGAAGATAGGGATTCGAGTTAAGAATGTCTATAAGATAGAGGTAGAGGATTGTGTTGATTTGAGTTCAAAAGTGAAAAATATGTTGAGCCGAGACGTTGGAAAGTTTTGTCACAGGCGATTGGGCCACTTGTATCATGGGGCTTTGAAGATATTGCAACAAATATCTACCGATCTTCCCAAATGTATGCTTGAGAAAGTTGATACATGCAAGGGTTGTACTTTGGGAAAATACACCAAGTCTTCCTTTGGAGACAGAGATAGTTGAGTAGAGTCTATTCTAGAGAGAGTCCATTCAGATGTGTGTGGACAATTCTTGACAACATCCACAACCAAACACAAGTATTATGTTATATTTGTGATGACCATTATCGTAAATGTTAGGTATTTTTTATGCAGAAAAATGATCAAACTTTCACAAAGTTCGAAACAATGTTTGGGATGTGGTCCTGAGACCAGAGGACAAGTCAATTGTGAGCTCCCATTGGCTTTAAAAGGTAAAGAAAGTTGTAGATGGTAGTGTGGAGAAGCATAAGGCCATATTTGTGGCATGTGGCTTTTCACAGGTAGAGGGGATTGACTATGATGAGACCTTTGCTCCTGTTGCAAGGTAATCATCAATCAGATCTATTTTGGAATTATCAACACTGATGGGTTGGAAGATCCATCAGATGGATGTGAAGACTGCCTTCCTCAATGGCCTGATTTAGGAAGAGGTGTACGTAGAGAAGCCCGAAGGTTTTGAAACCTTAGAGCATGAGTCGCATGTGTGTCGACTCAAGAGAGCATTGTATGGGCTGAAGCAAGCACCCCGTGCTTGGTACACTAGGATAGATAGCTACTTCATTGGGTTGGGATTCACGAAGAGTGAAGTGGATGCGAACCTGTAGCACATAGTGATGGAAGGTAAGTTGTTGATCATTGTACTTTATGTAGATGATCTCATACTGACAGATGATGAGAAGCTCATAAAATCTTGCAAGGAGGACCTTGTGGTGGCATGGGTGCAGGTGTAATGGATAATCGTTCAAATCTAGTAATGATTTCTGTAAGTTCAGGTGGAACTTCTTCTTGGTTTTCCTTCGGAGTATCAGTCATCTACCTCCAAACTTGGCTATCCTGCTAAATTAGCAGAACTATTTTTATTTTAATTGAAATATGATAACTTTTTTTACATGGAATCAAAAAGGAGTTTAAATTTTGGTTAATTCCTTATCGCGTCCGCCTTTCCCACAAATATTATCGCGTTAATTCTTCTCCGTTGATATTACCTTTCAATCTGATGGTTGTTGGTTCCCCCAATCAACAAAACTAATCGGTGATCCTCCACCGTTGATCAAAACACATTTGATCCAACGGTTAGCAACGATTTTGGATGGGAATCTTGCGCAATGTTTACCCACCCGATAAAGTGGTTTTCTCTCTCCACCTGAGTGCTACATGTCGGTCAATAAATGGAATTTCTTGGAATTTCAAAATACCACTCACCACTTTTTCTTCACCTGATAAACAACTTCACTCATAAGACCGCCTTTCTCCTTGACTATCGCACGAGCTTATTGGCGCACGATGACCGTTAGATCTATTGTATTTGTAGTTCGGACGGTTCAAGACTCCTTTGGGTTAACACAACTTTATCAGGGTTTTTGTTCTTTGTTCTGTCAAACTTAACACTTCTGCTACATTTGACATGTCTCCACCCTTATTCTCCAATGTTTTTAGAACATAACCAAGTTGTCTCAAAACATGGAAATGCAAGATTTATCATATAGTATAGACTTTACACATTCTAATTCAAAAGCCAACCTGCAAATCAATAGAACTCAAAGATATTTTGAAGGAATACAACGCCTCCAGGATTGACCAATTATACACAAATACACAGAGTTATAATTTCTGCAACTTAATCTTATACGACCTAATCAAGCCAAATTAGTCAAAATCCCTTTACAATCATTCAGAACTTACATAAATACCATTTCATTCTAACAATCAGATTCTTAATCCATGGATCGAATCTACCTAATCTTAGACAATATCTAATTTGGTTGATATTCTCCTTGAGAATCTCAACTGAATCTAAACAACTTGAATTAATTATAAAATCACTCAATCCCTAAATCCTAGCTCAAATCCTATCTAGAAAACTTTGTAAATTGACAGCTAAAGGATCCCACTCCTTTGCTTGTAAGCTTTTTTTGTATTTTTGGAATAAATTTGAAGCCTTTTGTCTTCAAGCCTCGTGCTTCTGCATCACCTTGCAAGAGAGTTTGATATGAGGGACATGGGGCTCATGCATTAATTTCTTGGCATCGAGGTATGGCAGAGAGATGGGGAGTTGTTTGTATCTCGGGGCAAGTATGCCAAAGAGATACTAAGGAGATTACACATGGAGAGCAGTAAACCCATGGAGACTCCACTAGCTGGTAAATGGAGGAAGGAGGATGCTACTTCAAGGGAAGTAGTGGAAGCTATTGTTTACAGGCAGCTTGTGGGTTCACTCATGTACTTGGTGAACACACGACTGGATATGTGCTATGCAGTTAACCAGCTTAGTCAAGCAATGGTTAGGCCTACCAAGCTGTATTGGAAGGCAATAAAGCATGTATTGAGATACCTCAGAGGCACTACTTAGTTTGGGTTATGGTACAGACGGACAGAGGGAGTGAAGCTTCAAGGCTTGACTGATGCAGATTGGGCAGGGAGTCAGGGAAAATTTTAAGAACCCCCCTAAATTTATATATATAATAAATGGGCGAATCCCCATGATACATAGGAAAAATGGAAGGCGATTTTATCAATAATATAATATGTATATATAATGTTTTTGGCGAATCTCTCACCAAATTATGTTATCTTGTAAAATCATGGTGAATCTTTCATTGGATTATAAAATCTTGTAAGATCTTGGCGAATACTTCACTGATTAATAAAGGCTTTGCAAAGGGCCAAAAAAGTTCATAATGAGTATTTCTTGTAATGGCTTGAAGCCTTGCTAATCAATCCATGAAGAACCAAAACAAGTATATTCCTTATAAGTATATTCCTTATATGGAATATAAAGATATTTCTCATGGAAAGTCAATTAGGTTTAGCGCAGGTGGTAGGGAGAAATCCTACATGTGACAATGTGTTGGACTCATAATGAGTATTTCTTGTAATGACTATGAGCCTTGTTTTCTAAGCAATCCCTCGAGGACTGAAATATGTATATTACTCATATGGAATATAAATATATTTCTCATGTATTGGAATATAAATATATGAGTGAGGAATGGGAAATGAGCCACAATAAGTCCTTAGAAAATTGACATGAAGAAGATAAGTGCAAAAAATAAAAAAGGTGAAAATGGAATAATTGAGAAGAAATACAAGGGAAAAATGGTGAAACAACAAATTAATAATCCATGCGAGGAACAATGATTAGAGATAGTGAGGGAAGATGTTCCCTCAGCCTAGGGTAACAAAGGTAGACATTAGAACTCTCACTTACGCAAGTGTAGCTAAATAAACATTAAGCTCTATGCCAGTCATGAGAGGGAGGAAATTTGGGAAAGAAATGTGAGAACAAGAATTTAAATGGAACAAAGCATTGGGATTACAATCCTTGCTCGTTGAGTTTGGGTACTTCCTTTGAGGCCTATTGAAAAATTAGGAATGATCTATCTATGTATCTTGTTATATAATTAATTTGTAAAATAGTTGCCAAGTAGCTATGTTAGAGCATGGATTTTGTGAAATGGTTTTTTACTTATCCTACCTATCTTTAGATGGAGATGAACAAATATGAGTATTGGAGATAGAATTCTCCTATTTTTTTGTTGTAACAAATTGTACAGGTATAGCCATGTCCATCATTAAATATGCCCCAACTGTATCAACAATATTCCGAAACCAAAAAAAAATTCTTACTAAAAATCATAAAAAAATCCAACATTACATACTAAAAGAACATATTAATAAAATCTGCATGGTGAAAATCAGCACGAAAGGTTATAGCGCATAAAGGTTTGCAATAGAAATCAGCCTTAAAACTCCTGTGGCCAAGCAAAACAATGATAATAAGCCCGCGTCTCCCTTGGAATTTTATGTATCAAGATGAAACCCCAAAACGCAAAGCCCTAGCCAAAAATAAGTGAGAACCCCTCGCATCAGTCAAAGAAGAGGTTTCTACCCTGCAAAAATGCTCAACATTTCAAAGCGACGTCCTTAAAATGTAGAGCCCTACATATATTCGCAAGAGCTAAGAAGGAAGATGAGATTTTACTATTTGCGAGCAGGTAAATAGCTTGATCATGATTTAAGTAATGTTTTGTTAAATTTCGAGGGTTGCAGCTTGCAATTCAACTCAAAAAAATTATAATGTACCTAACTTATTTATTCTTTATCTTTCAATATTTTTTGAATTGCCAGTTTTTACATCTTAGTGTCATCCTCCCAGCAATTTGAGCACAAAGAAGCCTATCACGTGGCAAGGAATCTTTTTTTCTACTAGGGTTTTGGATTTTAGACCATCATTGGAAAACTTGGCTCGGTGTGAATAAAAATAAGTTTTGAATATTTAGTTTTTAAATATGTACTAATTAAAAAAGATTTTATATAACATTTGAAACTAAGGAGAGATTTAGTTTTCAGTTTTGAATATTTATTTTTTAAATGTATATTAATTACAAAAGTCTAGGGAGAGATGTAGTTTTGAGAGAGATTAGTAGATAAGTGTTGTTATGATTTTGCTTAGTGAATTTCAGTTTTAAAATTGTATATATTGACAAAAATTATTACAAAATATTTAAATTTTAAAATGAATATACATGGTCACCTTAGGTACTATGATTGTTTCCTTAACATGATAAAAAAATGAACTAGCTAGAATCTAACAACACTTTAGGATACCTCTAAGGACACATATAAAATAATAATTATAGTTATCATATTAAAATAATAATTTATGTTTCAATTTAATGGAGTCAACATAATATTATATTGCATGATGGTTCATTTTCATATATATATATATATATATATCTATATCTATATATTAGACAAACCCTTGTAACTTGAAATGACCTCTTTAGTTTTGGAATTAAGTAATATATATATATATATATATATATATATATATTACTTAATTCCAAAACTAAAGAGGTCATTTCAAGTTACAAGGGTTGTTTTGTGAGTGACCTCCTTGTGGAAAAATATCATGTTTGAGTGATGACTATATAAATAAACCATTACAAATTTAATTATATCTCAATTCAAAAATTGAAAGTGAAGATAATCATTCACTCACAAATTTGGACAACTTGTAATTATAATTATCAAATCACTTTCCCTTTATATAATATTGTCTCATCAATAATTTTTATATCAAGTTAATTAATTATAATTTAAATGAATTTAAAAAAATTAACCATTAAGATAGAAAGTGATTAAGTCGTTAATATACCATATTTTACTGTACACAAACTATAAAATATAAAGCAACAAAAAAACATTTTTCTCATGATATTAGAAAACCTGAAATCTCCCAACAACTACTAGTGCTTCTAGCTTTTTTTCAACCCCATAATTGATATTTTTCATATTATTGATTTTTATTTTAATTTAAAATGAAAAAAAAAGATTAATTAAGTGGATAGATGTCTTTGTTTTGGAATAGGGTTTCACAATCATGATCAACCTATGCAAACCTCCCAAGTGATATGTAGAATATGGGCACTTAATAGGCAAGGGTCATAGATGCTTCACCTGATCAAAACCATAATCAAAAGTAAACCATATCCCTATATAAAAAAACCTTACATTTTGCAAATCCAATAAACTATATGCCTATGTAAAAAAACCTTACATTTTTCAAATCAGAGTATACTACTTTAAGAATTCACAATATACCTCTCTTTTGATACACACCAACCTAGATCCATCCTTAGTTAAGGTGAATGGGAAATGAGAATCAAAACCTAGTGAGTGGGAAATGAGAATCAAAACCGAGGGTTTCGAGGGATACCCAGAGGAAGAGGGAGAAGATGGATCTAGGCTAGTTTATGAGAATCAAAACCTAGCGAGTGGGAAATGAGAATCAAAACTGATGGTTTCGACACATAGGAAGAGGAAGAGGGAGAAGATGGATCTAGGCTAGTTTAATTCCCCCTTTAAAAAGACTATATTCCACATGAATATCATGGGAAATACCATGGGTTCTCATAAACTTGGAGCTCAAAAACCACTGGTAACTTCACAGAACAAGACAACATCCTTGGATGCAATAAAAAAAACCTCCCAAATGATAGCTAGAATATGGGCACTTAATAGACAAGGGTCATAGACGCTTCACCTGATCAAAACTAGAATATAGACACTTAATAGGAAAGGGTCATAGACGTTGCACCTGATCAAAACCATAATCAAAACTCATCAAAACCAGAATATGGGCACTTAATAGGCAAGACCATAATCAAAAGTAAATGATATTCCTATGTAAAAAAATATTACATTTTGCAAATCCAAGTATACTACTTTAAGATATCCCTATGTAAATTTTTTTTTACATTTTGTAAATCCAAGTATACTACTTTAAGACTTCATAGCATACCTCTCTTTAGATAAACACGAGCCAAGATCCATCCCTCTCTAAGCTTGAGAGATTGACAAATCTTAAGAGATCGACAGTTAAGGCTAATGCGATATGTGAATCAAAATTGAGGGAGAGAGAGAGAAAGAGGGAGAATGAGAAGATGGATTTAGGATGGCATAATTCCCCCCTTTAAATAGATTATATTCCATGTGAATACCATGGGTTCTTATAAACCTTGAGCTCAAAAACCAATAATGGACACCTTGAGCTCAAAAATCAGTAATGGACAAAACAATATCTCTTGATATAATAATAAAATAATAATTTAGAATTTTCTTTTTTACATAGAGTTATTTTTATTTTTATTTCAAATTTACCTTTACTCAACAAAAATTGATTAAAAAAAATAATAACCTAAAATTTTTACATAAAATAATAACGTAGACTTTTCACTTAACACAGGGTTATTAATTATCAAATCTCTAGATAGATCCAAAGTTAAAATGGATCTAGGTTTGTTTAATTATTAATTATTATAATTATTAATTTTATTTTTTTAATGTAATTTCTATTTTTATGTAATTTCATTGAGTCAAAATATTTTAATTTTTAATTAATTAATTAATCAATTTTTTTTTAATTTGATTGAGTCATAATGTTTAGATAACATAACATGACATTACAATATCTTTTCCATACCAAAAATGTAATAACATAAAATTAAAAAAAAGACTATCAAATATTTTGATTGTAAAATGAGAGATGGTTTTTGGGCATGTGGTATTGATAAGTCATGGTATTGGCCCATGGTATTGTAACAAAGCATGTTCACAACTTAATAATGTCCATGGTAAAGTGGGGGTGAATATCCATGGTTAAAAAAATTGTTATATTATAAGTATTAAATTTTTATGTGCTTATTAATAAAGTTTAAATATTGTTACAAAATTATTAGACTAACTTATATGGTAAAATGGATCTTAATTTATAACTATTATTTATATCTCATATATTTGAATGTGATAAGGGATTTAGATATATCTTAAAAGTAATTATAATATTTTTGCTTTTAGATTTAATTAAAAAATGTTATAAAATTAAATTCAAATAAAATATTTATAAATATTTTGATTGTGAAATGAGAGATGGTTTTTGGGCATGTGGTATTGGCCCATGGTATTAAAAAAAAAATGCGCCCAATGTAAGGTATTAAATCATTTTAATCTCCCAAACCAGGGGCAAATATCAAAATTTAGTGATTTTAAGGGAATACAATTTTCCAAAACTAGTGAATCAGGCCAAATGAAGGTTCGGTTAGTTTATCCACCCATTTTTTATTTTGGGCTAAAATCAAAAAATTAATTATTTTTTAAATAAAATTGGGGATAACTATATGAAAAGGGTTTTTAATAAAAAAAATTCCCTCTTAAAATGTAAAAACCCTCAAATTTCGCCTTTGGGTTATAATTCGCCCCTAAAATTTACCATGCAGGGAGTCCATCCGACAGGAAGAGCACATTAGGAGGGATCTTTAGTGTTAGGTCAGTGGAAGTTTCTTGGTACAACAGGAAACAAAGATTGATTACACTTAGTTACATGGATGCAAATAAGGCAACATGTGAGGCTATCTGGATGAGGAAGATCCTGGTTGGTTTGTTTGGTCGGTAGATGGATCAGACAATGATTTATTGTGAAAATTAGAGTTGTATCAAACTCTCTGAAAATCCAATATTTCATGATCAATCCAAGCATATTGATATACCGTATCATCATCTCAGAGATTATGTATTGAGGCAGATCATGTTGTTAGATTACATTCCCACAGAGGAGAAAGATGCCGACATATTGACAAAGGCATTATCAAGATGTAAATTCAAGTTTCATAGAGACAGGATCAGGGTAGTTGATAATCCCTTTCTTGTTGAGAGGGAGTGTTGAGAAATGACAACAAGAAATTCAATTTTAATTTGTCCTTGAATTAAACAGTGAATTAAATTCGAATTCTATTCTCATGGCAACTTAAAATAGGTAAATTAAGTTTATTAAACTTACTTAGGAAATTCGAGTTGGAAGTATTTTGGAAGTCATGTATATCTTCTCCCTACTTTGTAGGAGTCCAGTGTGAGTTGTAAAATAGAAGACTTAGTTTCATGAGTCAGTTCAGTTAAAATTAGTTCTCAAACTGATTGAGAGAACTAATAGTGATTTAATAGTGAGTGGTGACACTAATGAACTCCACCAGTGCTACTCTAGTTAACTGAATATTTACTCATCAGAAACTCATGCATGTCGATTCTGAGAAAGACCCAGTTGAGACTAGAGTGCAGGGACAATGTGCTATTTGTTTTAGATTTTTCTAAGTTGCACTGATAGTGCATGCATTTAGGAACTGATCCTTGAGGGATTTCACTATTTTTAGAGGCTTTATTTCCCTTTAAATACAAGCTATTCTCCATAGGAATTATACATTGGAATAGAGACTTGGAGAGCTTGTGAATTGGCTAAGATTTGGCCTTGATCTTGCTTATGAGTTGGAGATTGAATTTGTTGAGTGCTAGGATTGTTCTAGAGAGAACAAGCATTGTAATTTCATCTTGATTTTCCAGATTAATACAAAACAGATAGTGGAGTTTTGATTTGTGGCTTTCCCTAAATATTTATTATGTTATGTGCCTTTGATTCTCTTCCTCTATTGATTATTATTTGCTCGATATTTATGGGCTTCCGCTGTAAAGAGTAGAAGTAGATTCTTGTCTCTTGCTTTAGCAAATTGCATTAGCTTGTGAATCTACATGATTTTCTACATGTAAACCATAGGGTTACAGTCTGAAATCATTGTTATTTTATGCAAGAGAATGTAGTGACAAAATCTTTGGATAACTTGAACGACTGGCAATGCCAATATCTCCAAATGTGCGTATTTTATCTCATTTTTCGTAAGATTTCTGCTTAAATAATATATCACATGCTCATTTTTCAATTCATCTTCCTAAACTAAAACCATGCCAATTGTGACATCAGACGCAACTAAATACAAAAAGTAGTCTTGATGATAATCAGACAGATGCAACTACGATATATGAGTCAATGTGTGTTTTAGTGCATCAAAAGCTTCTTGAGAAACTTCATCCCATGTAAATGAGATGCCCTTTTTCAACAGTTGAGTAAAACCTTTAGTTAGCTTAGTATAGTTCTGGATGAAAAATCGTAAAAAGTTCACTTTCCCTTGCAAACTTTGGAGTTGGAACAAATTTGAAGGAGGAGGCAAATTCAAAATAGCCTCTACCTTAAGTGGATCGACATGAATGCCTTCCTTTGATACGAAAAATCCCAGTAATCAACCGGATTGTACACAAAAAAAAAACATTTGTGAGGGTTCAAGCATATATTGTAGTGTCGACACTTGATAAAGATAACTCTCAAATGCATTGGATGATCTTCCCATTTCAGTGAATGAGATGGTAAATCATCCAAATAAGGTTGTACAATATGCTTGATATCGTGAAATGCATAAGACATGGCCCGTTGAAAGGTTTTGTTGACATTCTTTCATCCAAATGAGATTTTTCAATAAGAAAAAGTCTCCCATGGACAAATGAACATGGTTTTATGCTGATCAACAGGGAGTATGTTGATTTGGTTGTATCCGGAAAATTCATCCATGAAAGATCTACCTTCAAGTGATCAAGCTTCTTCTGAAGGACCTGCTCTGATTCCAATTGTTGGAAATAATACTGAGAGGGTGGGTGAATCAGTGTTATCAGATCAATAATTTTATTTCCAAAAATGATTTATGTACGCTACTTCTGTGAAGTGCACTAGCGTGTACATGCAACTGTAATTAGAGAAACTAGTGTATACCTAGAGAAATTGTGATTTAGACAATTTATCATGTGTTGATCTTTAACCAGTGCATCAGTAACTTATTAAACAGTGCAGTAAAATAGAATAAAACATCACACATAAGCAACACACATGAACACCAAGATTTAAGGTGGAAACCCAATGTGGGTGAAAACCACCTGCTGTTGTCATCTCTGTCTTCTTTTAATAATAAGAAAATATGTTTACAATCTTGTACTGGTACAGATTCATACCAGTACGCAGGCACCCACCTGTAGAAAGCTACAACCTTCTCTCGTTTTCCATCTTCTACTGGATGATAGCTGCAACACCCTAGCTCTTGTACTAGCCAATGTGATTACTAGTACATAGGCACCGACCTATAAAAGGCTATGACCTTCTCTCTTCGTCCAGGGACCGTGTTTCATAAATTTTCAGACTGGATGCTCCTTGTACACACCAATACACATGAATGTCTCGTTTCATCAAATTTGCATACTAGACCCATCAGAAACTTTGAAACTCAAACTGCATCAACCAACATTCAGTTAATTTGAACAATCATATCACTAACACTAGAACACTTTGCTAAACCCAATTTGCATGTATATGCTACTTCCTATAATCAAACCTACGTATACCTTCAAAACTACTGAAACTTTAAACTTCTGAATCAAGTCTGTACCGACCAACAATATACTAACCATCTACTGTCTATTTATAGAGATCACCCTTCTCACTTATACAATCAGTTAATCAGATATCAAACTCCTTATTCATTCATTTTTACATTCAGATCTAAGAAGACTTCATTGACAGACAATAGTAAAATAATAGCACTGATATGACAGATCGGTCATCCTTGAACATCAAGCTCTTCTTTTGCATACGCCACTTGGAAGAGCCAAACCAACGTGTATACGCATCTTCACTAAAGCGAACCAGCGTATAGATATGTAAATACTTACTTCATAACTTCGTTGCACTTCCGGACTTCAGACAAACCTAGATCATGATATTTAATGAATAAAACATGTGTACATAATCAGTTCTAGCCCAACCAATATCAGATCATTCAATAATAAGTAATTTTAGGTCTCATGATCCTGGTCCAATATTGAATTCAAGGTGCACAAATTATTTCAGATCAAATCTCAAACATAGCCCCTGCAACATAAAATATACATCAGATAGAAGTATTACTTATAAACCCATACACTTGCACATAACACTTCATAAGATATTCATTCCTTGTGTACTTAGCTCTTTGATCTTCTCCTCCTTATATACTTAGATCCTTTACCAATGCCTTGGACCAAAACCACTTAGGACAAATACCTTGGACCAAATACCTAGGATCAATACCTCGGACCAAATACCTTGGACCAAATACCTCGGACCAAAACCTTGGTTTTCCAACATGTACACACTTTTCCTCCTGTAGGAGTGCGTTTATACGTATATGCTCTTTTTGTTCTGTGGACCAGCATGTATACGCTGTTTTGACTAAGTGGATCTGCGTATACTTCTTAAACTTCTTTACATCAACCTTTTCGTTTACCTTCTTTATTCTGATCAGTATACCTTAGTTCCATCTTCTTGTTCTTCTATACCACTACCTTGTTTCCTCTAAATATACCTTTTTTACTGTGAGTTTCCTTTTACCAAAACTTGAATTGACCTGTGAGTGAGTTGCCATCAAGAACAACACTTGTATCATAATGCCAACAATCTCCCCCTTTGGACTTGATGGCAACCATGAAGGTGTTGATTACTGCAAGCTGTAGAAACTGTTAGAGATAACATGCAACACCAAAATACTCTCCCCCTTTGACATCAAGGGCAAAGGGCGGACCAAGAAACTTTCCTCCTTTGATATACATTATGCTGTCCATGCTCCCCCTGAGTACATGCTGAGTCTGCAGAGATATGATTTAAAAGAATAACATGACTCTATAACTCAACTAAGTGAGTATGACCTCCTTATGACCAATAACTCATACATACATCAATCACCCAACCAAGTGGGGATACACCACATTTGACTCATCCACCCAACCAAGTGGGGATATACCAATTGTTTATACATGACAGGAATACAATAAATATTACATCATCCATCCCATGCAAAGTGGGGATACAAATTACATCATTTGTCCAATAGGACTCATTCAAATATATGAGAAGTCATATCACACCCTAGACCTTTACATGACTTAAACAATAAATGGTATAAATATCTGAAGCCATAGCTGGACTCAGCAACCATAATGCCAACAATGCAGAATGCTTGTGAAGGCTAATGCTCCCCCTGAACCTGTGCTACCTGTGCATTGTTAACAAGTCATTCATCAAGGCATCTTTGTCAGTCAGATAAAAATCAATGAAAAAGGCATATCGTTAGACTGTAATCATCAACATCAGACAGAGCACCCATATCAGAGTTTGACCCACTGTTTTTCTGTCAAAAAAACATATACGCTCCTTCAGCCACAAAAACCTGCGTGTATACGTGACTATACTTCATGAAAACCTTCCTCTAAAAAACTGGATTTAACAGTAGGATGATGCAACGACTATTCCCAACTTTTGTCTGAGATATTCAAACGTTTCTATGGGTAGTGGTTTAGTGAATATATAAGCAACCTGTTTTTTGGAGGGAACATACTCCAATTTGACCTTTTGTTCAAGCACTTGTTCTCGTAGAAAATGGTACTTGATGGGTATGTGCTTGGTCTTGGAGTGCATGCCTAGATTTTTTTAAATACTGATGGCACTTGTATTATCACATAGAATGTAGATGGGTGGAGTACAGGTGATCTGAATGTCTTGCAAAGTTTGCATTATCCAAAGTAGTTGTGTGCAGCAAGATGTAGCAGCCACATATTCTGCTTTAGTTTTAGATAAAGCAATCGAACTTTGTTTCTTGCTGAACCAAGACACTAACCAAGAACCCATATAGAATGCACCACCACTAGTGCTCTTTCAATCATCAACACTTCCTGCCCAATCTGCATTTGTATATGCATGAAGAGTAAGGTCTGTATCTTTAGGATACCATAGTCCAAAGTCCTGAGTTCCTTGAAGATATTTGAAAATTCTTTTGACTTCCTGGAGATGTGATTCCTTTGGATTTGCTTGGAACCTTCCAACAATTCCTACTGCATGCATGATGTCAGGTCTGGTACTTGTTAGATAAAGCAGACTTCCAATCATAGATTTGTAAGTTGGTTGGTTTACTGTTGGTGATTCATCATTAGAACTGAGACTGCATCCTGTTACCATTAGAGTACATACTGGTTTAGAATCTTCCATTCCGTACTTCTTCAAGATCTGCTTGAGATATTTGGTTTGTGAAAGAAAGATACCATCTTTTGTTTGCTTAACTTGAAGACCAAGAAAATAAGTAAGTTCACCAAGTAAGGACATTTCAAATTCTTGTTGCATTACTGAAGCAAAATTCTGACTCATGGATTCTTCATTGCTACCAAAAATGATATCATCAACATAAACAAAAATAATTAGCAATTTATCATTTTCAATATTTGTGTATAAATTGCTATTTGCAGAACCTTTTGTAAATCCTTGATGTTGTAGATATTTGTCAAGGCAGTAATACCAAGCCCTTGGAGCCTGTTTCAGACCATAGAGAGCCTTTTTGAGCTTGCATACAAATTTTGCATCATTTCCAAGAATGAATCCTTCTGGATGTTCAATCCAAACTTCTTATTCTAAATCTCCATTGAGGAAGGTTGATTTTATATCCATTTGATAGACATTGAATTTCCGAAAACTAGAAAGAGCAAGAAACATCCTTATGGCTTCAAGTCTGGCAACAGGTGCAAACATTTCTTCAAAATCTATACCTTCTTGTTGAGCATACCCTTTACAAATAAGTCTGGCCTTGTTTCTAATAACTTCTCCATTTTCATTAAGCTTGTTCTTAAATATCCATTTTGTTCCTATAATATTTTTATCATGAGGTCTAGGAACTAATTCCCAAGTATCATTCTTTTCAATTTTCTCAAGTTCTTCATCCATGGCCTTGACCCAACATTCATCTTTGCAGGCTTCATTTACATTTTGAGGTTCGATGGAGGATAGTAATGCGAGATAACTTGAGGTCCTTGTAAGAGTTCTTCTTGTCTGTACTCCAGACCCTTTTTCTCCTAGAATTTGAGATTCTGGATGATTCTTCTGAACATACCTGGATGGAGTATTTTCCCTGTCTGTTGTATCTTCTTCTGATGCTTCATTGGTTTCTTCTTCAATATCATTTTGATTTGATGTGAGAAAGCATTCCCCATATTCCTCATTGTCATGTTCCTCTGTTGATTTCATTTGTTCCAGATTTCTGCATGCTTCATCAACTACAACATCAATGCTTTCAACAATTTTCCGAAGTCTTTTATTATAACATTTGTATCCTTTAATTTTGGAAGAATAACAAAGAAGAATACCTTCATCTGTTCTAGATTCAAACTTTCCAAGTTTTTCATCAGTCATTTTGATAAAACATTTTCTTCCAAAAACTCTAAATTGTTTTACAGTAGGAGGCTTACCATACCAAAGTTCATGTGGAGTTTGATTGCTATTTACCCGAACATTTTCTTTGTTGAGAATAGTCACGGAAGAAAATGTAGCTTCACCCAAGAAGGTTGTAGGAGTTCCAGATTCATCTAGCATAGCTCGAGCCATTTGTTGAACTGTTCTATTCATCCTTTCTACCACACCATTTTGCTGAGGAGTTCTTGCAATGGAGAATTGCATTTTTATTCCATGTTGTTCACAAAAGTCAAATAATTCATCTGATATGAATTCTCCCCCTCGATCAGATCTGAGACATTTGATTTTTTGATCTGATTCATTTTCAACTAAAGATTTGAAGGCTTTAAACTTTTCAAAAGCTTCATCTTTATGCTTTAGAAGACCTATCCAACACATCTTGGAAAAATCATCAATAAACAAAATAAAGTATTCTTCTCCACGAGGTGACTTTTTCCTTGTTGGTCCACATAAATCAGTATGGATGAGTTCAAGAGGCTTACTTGCTAATCCTTCCTTTTCAATGAAGTGAACTTTGGTTTGCTTACCGATTTGACATGGTTTGCATATGGTATTTTCTAGGATGCTGATATCTGGAAGATCACGAACTGCCTTGAGCCTGCATGCTTTTCTTATTTGAGAAAAGATTAGATGTCCCAATCTTCTATGCCACAACCAATTTTCATTTGTTTTTCTTAGATAGCATTGTTGTTGTCCTCCTTTGAGTATGTATAAGTTGTTTGGAGTTCTTGTACCTTTGATCACGGTCTTTCTTGTATCAAGTTCACGAACGACACATCTATTTGATCGAAACACCACTTCATTTCCTTGATCACACATTTGACTGACACTCAATAGGTTATGTTTTAAACCATCTACATACATGACATTTCCAGCTTTAACCTTTTCTTTCAAGAAAACAGAACCTTTACCTTTAATGACAGCTGGAGTGTCATTTCCAAATGAGACATTCTTTTCCTTTTCTAAAGCATTATATGAATGAAGTTTCTCTTTATCACCTGTCATGTGTTTGGAGCATCCACTGTCGATGTACCACTGATTTTCTTGTCCTTCTGCATACAAAGTTATACCACATCTTTCTTATTGAGATTCCTTTCTTCTCCATATCTTGGGATTTAATGGCGTTTTCTCCTTTTGAAATGTTGGCCGAAATTTGCTCCTGCATTCAGATTCTTCATGACCAAAGTTGTTACAAATTGAGCATTCTATTTCATTTTCAAGAGGAGAAAAGTTATTATAGGAACTTTTCTTGATTCCTGTTGTACTTCTTTGATTTCATGCTTCTCTAGTCATGATGGTTTTGTAAGAAACACATTGAGCAGCCTTGTGTCCAAAGTTATGACATGAAAAACATTGCCCATTAAAGAAGTTTTTGTGATCATAGAATCTTTTGACATTGTTTACCTGTTGGTTGCGGCTTCTACTAATATTCATCCTTGGAGTAAATTGAGTATGATTTACCTGATGAGTAGTTTTAGGCCTTTGCTGACAATTGACATACTGTTCACTCGTCTTTGCTACATCAAGATAGCTTCTGGTGGAGGTTGACGACTTCTGTGATTGAGATGATTCTTCAGTATATCCAAGACCTATCTTTATCAGAGGAGAACACTGAACTTTGATAATTTCATTTAAAGTTTTTGATCCTTTAGAAAATCTAAGATTGAGAGATTTTGTCTTCTCAAGATCTTTTCTTAGACCCACAATTTCACATTCTAGATTTTCATTGTGTTTTTCTCTTTCAGCAAGTTGGTGTGTCAAAGTATCTATGATCATATTCTTTTCTTCTAAACAGATTTTGAGTTTAGTGATTTCTTCAAGAAAATCTTCCTCTTCTAATGCATCCAAAAAGTCATCATTGTCATAGGCCATGAGAAGTCTATAATCTTATTCAGTTTCATCTTCATCACTATTAGATAAACCATCACTATCTTCATGCGTATAGTAACTCCTTCTATTCACAACCTGTTTTCTATTTCCTTTTGCATATTCCTTCCCTTTTTCATATTTATCTTTATGAGGACATTTGGCAGCATAGTGACCAACTCTACCACAAGAAAAGCATTTGAAAGGTAGCTTACCTCTGAATCTTCCAGAACCCCATTGAAGGTTCTTGACAAAATTTACCTCATCTTCTTCTTCTGAAATGTGTCTTGATTCATGGTGCTCTTCCTTTTATTTTCCCTTTGCTGATGCTTTAAATGCGGCTTCTCTCATATCTGATGGACCTCCTTTTCTCATTTCAAAGGCAGTTAGGATTCCATGAAGTTGAATCACAGTGATAGTCTGGAGATCCTATTTTTCTTCTAAAGTAACTTCCTTTATCTCTTCACGCAGATTCTTCATACAATTAACAATCTCATCTATGCATAAAAAGTAACTAGCAATACTCTCATCACTATGCATCTTAAGAGTTTCATACTGAATTCTAAGAGTTTGAATCTTAGCACATTTTACCTGAGAGTCTCCTTCATAGCTCTGAATGATTTTGTCCCATATCTCTTTGGCTATCTTGAGCTGCATGACTTTGACAAATTCTAATTCTAACAGACTTCCCAATAATGTGTTGACTGCTTTGGCATTGGTTTCATATAACTTCTTACCTGCAAAGTCTGTAGGAATTGCTGTTGGGAATTGATATCCTCCTTCCACAATTTCCCAAACATCTGCTCCAAGCGATTGTAGATAGGCTCTAGTTCTTATTTTCCAATATACTAAGTTGCTCCCATTGAAGATTGGTGGTCTGATGGATCCCATGCCTTCGTGATTATTCATCTTGAAAGATCTACCTTCAAGCGATCAAGCTTCTTCTGAAGGACCTGCTCTGATTCCAATTGTTGGAAATAATACTGAGAGGGGGGGTGAATCAGTATTATCAGATCAATAATTTTATTTCCAAAACTGATTTATATACGCTACTTCTGTGAAGTGAACTAGCGTGTACACACAACTGTGATTAGAGAAACCAATGTATACCCAGAGAACTTGTGATTTAGACAATTTATCATGTGTTGATCTTTAACCAATGCATCAATAACTTATTAAACAGTGTAGTAAAACAGAATAAAGCATCACACATAAGCAACACACATGAACACCAAGATTTAAGGTGGAAACCCAATGTGGGTGAAAGCCACCTGCTGCTGTCGTCTCTGTCTTCTTTTAATAATAAGAAAATCTATTTACAATCTTGTACTCGTACAGACTCATACCAGTACGTAGGCACCCACCTATAGAAGGCTACAACCTTCTCTTGTTTTCCAGCTTCTACTGGAAGATAGTTGCAACCCCCTAGCTCTTGTACTAGCCAATGTGATTACTAGTACATAGGAACTGACCTACAAAAGGCTATGAACTTCTCTCTTCCTCCAGGGACCACATTTCATAAATTTTCAGACTGGATGCTCCTGGTACACACCAATACGCATGAAGACCCTGTTTCATCAAATTTTCATATTGGACCCATCAGAAACTTTGAAACTCAAACTGCATCAACTAACATTCAGTTAATCTGATCAATCAGATCACTGACACCATAACACTTTGTTGAATCCAACCTGCGTGTATATGCTACTTCCTATAATCAAACCTGTGTATACCTTCAAAACTACTAAAACATTAAACTTCTGAATCAAGTTTGTACCAACCAACAATATATTGACCATCTACTGTCTATTTACAGAGCTTTACATAGGAAGCAACAAAGATCACCCTTCTCACTTATACAATCAGTCAATCAGATATCAAACTCCTTATTCATTCAGTTTTACATTTAGATCTAAGAAGACTTCATTGATAGACAACAGTAAAATAGCAGCACTGATCTGATAGATCAGTCATCCTTGAACATCAAGCTTTTCTTTTGCATACACTACTTGGAAGAGCCGAACCAGCATGTATACACACCTTCACCAAAGCAAACCAGCATACAGATCTACAAATACTTACTTCATAACTTTGCTGCACTTCCGGACTTCAGACAAACCCAGATCACGATATTTAAAGAATAAAACAGGTGTACATAATCAGATCTAGCCCAACCAATATCAGATCATTCAATAATAAGTCATTTCAGGTCTCATGATCCTGGTCCAATATTGAATTCAAGGTGCACAAAGTATTTCAGATCAAATCACAAACATAGCCCCTGCAACATAAAATATACTTCAGATAGAAGTATTCCTTAGAAACCCATACACTTGCACATAACACTTCATAAGATATTCATTCCTTGTGTACTTAGCCCTTTGATCTTCTCCTCCTTATATACTTAGATCCTTTATCAATACCTCAGACCAAAACCACTTAGGACCAATACCTTGGACCAAATACCTAGGGTCAATACCTCGGACCAAATACCTCGGACCAAAACCTTGGTTTTCCAACATGTACGTGCTTTTCCTCCTGTGGGAGTGCGTGTATACGTATACGCTCTTTTTGTTCTGTGGACTAGCGTGTATACACTGTTTTGACTAAGTGGACCTACATATACTTCTTAAACTGCTTTACATCAACCTTTTCCTTTACCTTCTTTATTCTGATTAGTAGACCTTAGTTCCATCTTCCTGTTCTTCTATACCACTGCCCTGTTACCTCTGAATATACCTGTTGTACTGTAAGTTACCTTTTACCAAAACTTGAATTGACCTGTGAATGAGTTGCCATCAAGAACAACACTTGTATCATAATTCCAACAAATTCCTAGTATTTCCTCATAGGACCAGGAAAAAATGTCACAAAATTCTTGAAATAGGGCTTTGTATGTTTGAATTTATTCAAGTGAGCACGAAGCACCTATGTGAATGTTCTCGATAATTATAGATTTGAATGAGATATTAATTGGAATCATTGTAGATGTATTTCCTAAGTTCTTTTTAGATTCAGATTGAAGAGTTGAGATAGGCCATTAAGGATTACCTTCAATCTCATATGAAAATATAGTAGAAAAATAATTCTCAATTTTATCAAGGTTAGGAAGAAAAGATGAATGATGATGATAATCATCCCATGGAATTTCATCCAAATTCATAATATCCATAATACTTTCATGATTTTGAAACATATTATCGAAATTATCAAGAAATGGAATTGATTGTAACAAAGGTAATTGAGAATAATCATCAATGATGACATTCACTTGATCAATTTCGAAGGATGGTGGATCGAAAAACTTTTGAATGTCCTGATAAGCCAATTCAAGTGGGCTTAAAGGCATCTCGTTTCCATACGAGGTCAATTCAAATTCTAAAGGCACAATCCAAGGATCAGAAGATTCCATTGTGCTTGATGAGATCATGTTAACCTGGGAAACATTAGAAGGAAAACTCAGTGGAGGGAGTGCAAAAGTTCCCATCAGTGATGAATCCTTAAGAAAACAAACACCAATATCCTCATAGGGAGTAATCGTTTTCCCATAAAATGTACACTATCTGTAGAGTTAGGGTCAGAAGTGTAGTAATATAACTAGTCTACTTTTACTATTCTCCCTTGATGGGGAAATAGTATCATGCGAAAAAGCGATGAGACCACTGCAGACATAACATAGGTCCAACTTTGACCTAGTAAAAGGTTGTAATCGAGCTGGGCACCAATGACTTCAACTTCGATTGTGACCATCTTACATTCTAACTCTATTGGTAGATCATTTAATATCCCATAAGGATGAAAGCCTCTTCCATTAAAGGCTTTCAAAGTGGTAGGAGACTGATTGATAGTTGGAGAACCCAAATATTCCCAACAAGCAATAGACATGATACATGTAGAGGCTCCTTTGTCAATAACTGTGCGAAACACTCATTTGGTTTTGAAAAAAGCTAGTATTTGGAATGACAGTTGATGTGGGAGTCTAAGTATATGACTTTCAAGATAAAATATATAAGATTAAAATCGTGAGGATCAATTGCCCCAATAGCTAAAAAAAGTAACTTTCTTTATGCTGGACATGTTTCCAACACTTCAAGAGATGACATTGTTGAACGAGACATCGCCGGGTCTTCAACAAAGTTATAGCTCTGAGCAACTCTAGCATGTGGGTTGAAAGCTTATTTTCTAACAACACCTTTGGGAGGTGGTAAAATCATTCATATGGAGAAGGAAGTGAAGCAGAAGGTTGACTAGATGGACTAGTATCGTTTCCATTTACTATAGGACCCTTAAATCCATAATATTTTGATCTTGTTGCTACCATAACTTGTTGCGAAGACATCATCATGATATTTGCTAATATGGAAGAAGAAGATGGATTATGTGAAACCATTTTACTGTCTTGAGAAGGAAAAGGATCCTTCAAAACAACAGGAGTTGGAGAACCTTTTATGAATTTGGTAACCTCTGCCCGATGTGGGCATTCCTTTGTATAATGATCTTCATTACAGATTAGACAAGGATAACGAGGTTTCTTTTTCTCGTCAGTAGGTTCATTTTTAGTTGGTTTCTCTTTCTAAGAAGCATTTTGTTTTGTTTTACCTTTCCCCTTCTTTTTACCTTCGGATGGTTGATTCTTGCCAGTAGATGATTCTAAAACATTAATTTCAAAGTTATTTTTTGGAGAAAGGTTTTCACTGGGTGAATCTTGTATGGCCAAAGTCTGAGTTATTTTATAATTCTTATTTTAAATTACTCTTAGAATGATGGCTGACAGAACCAATTACACCATCAACGTGTTAGATCATGTAGGAGTTTAATCTGGTTGATCTGAAATTTCTAGGCGAGGTAGATTTGGGATTTTCATGTACAAGGTACTAGATTAGGTATAGACTAAGTCTAACTACTGGGAACGAGAAATTACTCGCTCTTCCGTTACAACACCTCCTTTAGCAACATCCTTGGTAATATCAGGAAGTAATGATTTTGTAAACCATTCAGCCAAAATTTGATATGGAATAAAAACCTTGACTAAATGACGCCTACGTCTCCATTCATGTATATGATCTGAAATGTAAGTAGATGCCAATTGTTTAGTGAAGTCAATAGTTTAGTACCAGTTTCATATCGAATTGGTAGCTGAAAATGTGTCAAAAATGTTGTTACTAAAGAGTTGAAATTATGGAAAGAAGCACGAGGTAACTCAATATACCATTTTGATGTTGAACTGGTTAAAGTTCGTTGGAAAAGGCATATTATGATAGAATCATTGATCAATGAATTCGATGGACACTAAATATGATATGTCATAATGTAATTTGATGGGTCCTCTCTTGATTTACCTTCAAATTTTGGTATATCACTTGGTAACTTAGTAGGAATCACCGACCAAAAAGGATAATAATAGATAGGATCATTCGTCAACCGGGATAAATCTAGCAAATCTAACGTTGCGATGAACGGTAACTATCGGTTGAGGTCTTGTTGCAGATTTTGATAACCCTGAGAGTTAAGTCTAACCCCTGGAGGAGGATACCTAAGATATCTTAGAATAGCTTGTGCGGTTGATATTTGCATTCCTCTAGGGTAACTAGGGTGAGTCATACCTAGTTTTGGTTGAAATGGAACTTAATAAGTATGACCAAGGTATTGTTGAATCTAGAAAGGTGTACTTTGACCCATTTGACCCAAGTAGTATTGCCCCTATAAAGGTTGAGCTTGCAAAGGTTGACCTTGAACAAATTGACTTTGAACAGGTTGACTTTGGAAAAATTGACCTTGAAAAGGTTGGATTTGAAAAGCTTGACCTTGGAAAGGTGGGATTTGAAAATTTTGACCTTGATAAGGTGGGACTTGAGAAGCTTGACCTTGACACGATATTTGCATTATCCCTATACCAGGTTGTCTGATAGGAATCTGTGTTGTAGACTAGAAAGTAGGACTAGTTTGATAAGAAGATGCCTGAGGGATAGTCTGTGTAGGTTGTTGAACAGGTATTTGAGGGGTAACTTGGATAGTTGTTTGTGATACTCCCAGGATAGGTGTCTAAGGTGAACTTGGTACCAATTGTTGAACAAATGTCTGAACAATATACTGACCAAGTGTTTGAGGTCTACTTTGAATAGGTTCTTGAATAAGTTTTTGAACTGGTTGCCAAACATGTGTTTGTGGAATTCCTTGGACAGGATATTGGACATGTGTTTTCGAAATTCCCTGGACAAGTACATAAGTACTTGGAATAGGTATTTGTGGAATAGATTGTCCATAAGGCTGAACATGTTGATAAACTCGCACTTGTGGAGCAACTGGAATATACTAATTTGCAAAAGTAGGGTTCCAAATATTATTCATCCTAGGGTAAGGAGCACCAATCAAGGGTTGAGCCACAACATGTTGACTTGGACCGAGTTGAGGTATTTGACCATAAGTTACAGTAAAAGGTTTTTCTCCAACCGTAGTATATGATCCGACAACAAATTGTCCTCCAGGCGGAGGATAAGGTGGTTGCCCCCCAAGCGAATAATAAACACCAGTTGGGGTTACTTGAGGATTACCTAAGTTATTAGATACCATGTAAACATATTGGTCTAATGCCAAAGGTGCTTCAGGCATGGATTCCATGCTCTAAAAAGTAGATGTAGATAAACCAGATGACCAAGTAGAAACTTGAGGGAAGGAGTAGCTCCTGAAAAATTCATAGTAAGTGATTGGTACCCAAGAGGAACTGAAGGACCACCATATAATAATGACTTTGGAGAGCTGGTAAACATAGAGGTATCAGTGGGTTGACTCCCAGGAGGAATTTCTAACATGGTTCATCTCAATGAAAAGTAAAAAGGAGTGTGGTAACGTGGAATACCTTGACCTAAAAAGTCCAAGGGGGTAGAATACCAAGGATCTAGTCGGAAAGGATCAAAAGGAACTCTTGGAAAAACTCTTGGTTCACTAGTAGTAACTGGGGTACATGGTGATTCTTCCTCCTTGTTCCCAATAATATCTTCAATACTAATTAAACCAGGAGGTAGTCCTATAGTAATTATAAGCTTCCTTAGCAGGGAAAATTTTAAGGATGGAAATTTATCTCAAAGTTGAGAAACCTTGGTGAATCCCACTAGTCCATAATATGAAATCTATAAAATGTTTGGAGATATTTTTGTAAAAATATTCAAATTTATAATATTTTTATATAGTATATATATAATTTTTTGGCGATTTTTAGGGTAAAATAATTTCATTCTATAAAATTTGGGCGAAACAGTTTTACAAAAAAATGGAAATCAACAAATCTTTTTTATGGAAAAAGTATAGAAAATTAGCCCATGAGTGAATATTAGCCCCTAAAATTTTCCCTGTTCCTTAGAGGTGAAGGCGGTTCAGGAGTAGGATCTATAACAACTGAAGGTGATTTAGGTTGAGAAATATCAGACTCAGGTTCTTCAACTTCTAGTTCAATTAGTTTTGTCTCTGAAACTTCTCCAGTATCATATTATCTTTGAATAACTTTGGTAACTTCTAGACCAGAATGAACTAAGCCTAATTCTACTTCTTGGGTTGGAATCACTTCAGTTTCTACTGTCTCAGATTCTACAATTGTAGATGTTTTAGGTTGTTTTGAGGTTTCAGATCCTATTGATTTTCTTTTGTTAGTTTTAATCTTTTCCAATTGACTAGGTGTATATTCATGGGGTAAACCCTGCATTCTACGCGAATGTCTTGGTGAATCAACAACAATGAAATTTGATTAAGAATCCAAATAATATTCACAATCCAAACCTAAGGTCTCTAAAAAGTAAAAACAAGCAAATAACATGCGCTAGTAAATCTAAGGAATCATGCCATGCAAACAAGATTTTTTCTTCGAAATCACTAATGATGATGAAACCCAACGTCGTAGAGATCAATGTAAAAAGTGGATGAAGAAAGAGCAGGTGGAACCAATTACACTAACAACCTGCTTAATGTACACGATATGGTGTAAGTAATATTTAGTTATGCCATCTCGAGTGAAGAATACCATCCAAAAAGGTCCAAGTGAGTCTAGCCAATGTCTATTCAAGGTACAATAGAGACTTCCCCTCCATTTTCACCTTCGGTAGTAGCTCTACGATTATGGTCTCTATGGTTACCACTTAAAACAATTTAACTTAGGGGGACAGTCACAGATCAGATGTACACGCAAGGGCAGAGTAACAACGCCCAATCCCCTTGAAAGTTCCTCAACATGTTTAATCTAAGGTTTCCTTCCAAGTGACTCCCAAGTACCTTTCGACACTATTTTTAATACGTGTAAATCACTCTACCATAACCAATGAAGTGGGGTTAATCACTCCACTAGGTTCAACATGATCTCGTGCTTAAATCCTTCGTAAGGGGAGATTCCCAGAGTGAAACTATAGTAAATGGATTTACACCCTATCACAAGATTCTAATGTTTGTTTGCAGCTTTGGAAATTTAACTCGCTTCCCTATTCCAAAGCCCTACATCCTGATCTAATGTAGGTGGAAAAGAGCCCTAAAATAATAAAATTTCTAAATTAATTTTAATAGCGCAATTTTTTAAAGTTGTTACTTAATCAATGGGTAAATGGTTGTGAAAATGGTGTTATGACTTGACACAAAACCTTAATGCAACCGAACATGAAATTGTAATATTTTTTTTCAATGAATTTCTAACTAAAGTAAGGAGAGTATTTTCAATTTTTCAAAGAAAATGAAAAAAATCTTAATTTCCCACTATATCCCTTTTCATGAATGAAAATATTCAATTTCGAATGACCCAAAGGCATAAATTAACCTTTAAAATTTCAATTCGATCAATAACTCAAAAATCATGAAACTTTCCTTTGACATACAATCACTTAAAAATTTAAAAAATGCATGGTGAAACCAATCAAAACTTAAAATGAATTTCTCCTAATGAATGTTATGAACTTAACACTGTTAAGAGTACAATTTTGAAAAACTTCAACACTGAAAGAAGAATGGATTTTTGTTTCAAGTTCAGCATAAGAAACATTTTCATAAAAAATACTCATTCTTGAAAATAATTGATTTTCATTAACGAAACAATCTTCAAAAAAGAGTAAAATAAACATAAGATTTGATCTGTTCAAAAGAATAAAGACAGGAAGACAGAAAACCAAGACCAACTGATCCTTATTTTGATAGATCTACAACACACCAGATGAAGCTTTTACCCTAATTTGTGAAAACAAGAAATTTTCAAGAAGACTCTTTCACAACACTCAACTGAACTAACATAGACTTTCTGAAGGTGTAAACAAGTGTAATTAAGCATAAAAAACAAAATTTCCTTGACTTAATGAAGGGAAAACTCAAATTTTCAAAATTTCAGGTATGTACAAAGGAAAAAATTCAATTTAGTGTGCATATGCACTATTGTTAAAGGTAAAGTGTGAATAAATACACTCTGTGCCTAAAGATAAAGTTCACACCTCTAGAAAAATTTAGAAAAAATAAAAATAAGAAAAACAAAAAATAAAATTGAGACTTTCAATATTTTTCTGAAATCAGAGAGGTATATGACCAAAGGATCAAAATTCAACACAAGGAGATGATGAAGAATGAGACATTACCCAGTATAGTCTCCAATTTGTTAGGCAGACTAATCCTTCATTGATCAGGTGCTAAAAAAATAGCTCAAAATTCAAAGTTATCAGATCGGTGTGGAACTTGAACGACCGCGTAGTGCTCATCGTCCTGAATCCCACACAACTCATTTCACATGAAACAGAATCTGTATGCTCCCAGAAACATGTTCTATTCATTTTCCTAAATATACGAATTTAAAAAAAATGCAGACAACCCATTCAACAGTTCATAGAACTAACGTGGCTCTGACTGGGTATGCCTATGTGGTAGGGTGACTATGCAACTCTAGTGAATGGTGTGGTGCCAAGTGGCACGATGTTATTGGTTCAAATTTGGGTGTTTTTAATTGGTTAGAAGGTGGCCAACCACAAGTTGACATGTGGCCTAGCCAGAGGCTGCCACGTGGCAACTTGGGGGAGACAAAAAATTTGTTTAAGGTCCAAGCAACAACAAAAGGGGTCAAACCTGCGACCTGCAAGCACAAGTCTAACTCTCCTACCAACGCACCACACAAATAGTTCTTAACAAATTATGGTTGTGATATTTATTTTAAGTGTACGTCCACGCCATTCCGAGGAAAGGGACAGCCACTGTTATGCTCTTAACCTGCAAGACGATTATCAGAACACCAAATATGTGAAGAAATATACCTAGAACATAGAATAATGAGAAACAAGAGCAAGTATTTTATTATTCAGAAAGCAATGTTCACTTGCCTCTTCGAGGGGGCAACCTCCAATAGAGCAGAGCTCGATTACAAAATAAGACACGATGCTCCTCGCAAGGAGTCTCTATCCTTTATATATGACTCATACATGCAATACCATGGATCAATACCATGGTTCTTATTAATACCATCTATCTAATACCATGGCCCATTTGCAACTAACTGTGGTCCCGTCATTAATTGCGGGTTAACCACTTACAATTATTAATATGGGCTTTATTGACTCCTTACTTAACTATAACTATGACTCGATCCTACTACATAAATAAGGGGGTTAGGGTGGGACCCTAACATGCCCTCCCCCTTAAGAATAGCTTTGTCCTCAAGGTTGGAGCTGTGGAAACTTCTGAAGAATAGTGGATGGTTCCCAGGTTGCATCTTTTGGAGAGGTGTCTTTCCACTTGACGAGGACTTCCTTGATCATGCGGCCACGCAGGTGCCGTTCTCGTGTGTCTAGGACCTGTTCAGGTTGGAGCCAGATTGACCCTTCTTCATCCAATTCAGGTAGATTGGTTTGAATTCTGCAATTGTTCCCAATCACTTTCTTAAGGCATGAGACATGGAAAACTGGATGGATTTTTGCAGTGGCTGGCAAAGCTAGCTTGTAGGCCACTTCTCTAATGCACTGAAGTACTTGATATGGTTCGTAGAATTTTGGAGATAGTTTATGACAACCCTTGTCTTTGAGTGAAGTTTGCTTATATGGTTGCAGCCTCAAAAATACCTGATCCCCTTCTTGAAATTGGCGCTTTGAGCGATGCTGATCTACCTGTTGCTTCATGTGGTTTTGAGCTTGATGAAGATTCTCTCTAAGATGGGTGAGCATGGTTGTGCGGTTTTGTAGGAGTTGATCCACTGCTTGTACCTTTGAGCACCCCTTGATATAAGAAGTAGGGGAAGGAGGGAGTTGACCATAAACTGCTTCATAGGGAGTCACTTTGGTGGTGGCATGATAGTTGGTGTTATACCACCATTCAGCTAGAGGCAACCACTGTACCCATAGATGTTGCTTTTCTGAAGTGAAACACCTAAGGTAGGTTTCCAGACATTTGTTGACGGCTTCAGTTTGACCATCCGTTTGTGGATGATAGGAAGTATTGAGTTTTAGTTGGGTGCCTTGTAGCCTAAAGAGTTCCTACCAAAAATTACTGGTGAAGATCGGGTCACGATCAGACACAATAGAAGTGGGCATGCCATGCAATTTGAAGATATGATCCATGAAAGATTGAGCAACCAAAGTTGGTGTAAACGGGTGGGGTAGGGTGCATAAATGAGCATACTTAGAAAGTTGGTCCACAACCACCATGATGACTGACTTGTTTCCTGACTTTGGAAGACCTCTAATGAAATCCATAGAAACCTCCGTCCATATAGATGTCGGGATGGGCAATGGTTGTAATGTGCTTGGTGCTTTGACTATCTCCCCTTTGTGGCATTGACAGACATCGTATTCCGCTACAAAAGTAAGGATGTCCTTTTTCATGCCTATCCAAAAAAATGATCTTCTAGTGCGAGCATATGTCTTTTGAAAGCCTGAATGTCCTGCAATGGGGGATGAATGCAATTCTGCCAAAATGCGGCTTTTGAGTGTGGATGTTAGTGATATTACGACTCTGTCCTTGTAGCGAAGAATCTCATCCTGCCACGAGTAGCCCTTGGTGGAATTTGGATCCGCCTGCAATTGAGTAATGAGTTGGGAGAGCCAGGGATGTGAAAACCATTCCCTGCGAGCCTCTTCAATCCATTCTGGAATGGGAAGGGAAATTGCGAGCAGGGTACTTTCCTCCTCAAATTGGCGAGATAATGCATCTGCTACACTATTTTCGCGCCCTTTCTTGTAAATGATCTCATAATCATATCCCAGAATTTTGGCGAGCCATTTATTTTGTTGTGGGGAGGATAGGCGTTGCTCCAAAAAATATTTAAGACTGTGATGGTTTGTGCGGATTTGGAAATGTCTCCCTAGTAAGTAAGATCACCAGGTATCTACTGCATGTAAGATGGCCATCATTTCCTTCTCATAGGTAGATTTTCCCAGATTCTTCCCACTTAGTTGTTGGCTTGTGAAGGCCAAGGGTCGACCTTCATGCATCAAGACCGCCCCAATACCCGTACCCGAAGCATCACATTCAATGACAAAAGATTTGGTGAAATCAGGTAGTGCTAACACTGGAGTGGAACACATGGCATTTTTGAGAGCTGTAAATGCATGTTGTGCATCATCATTCTAGAAGAATGAATTTTTCTTGAGGAGTTGAGTGAGGGGCTTCGCAATGTGACCATAATTGCGGATAAATTTGCGATAATAGCCTGTGAGACCCAAAAATCCTCTCAGGCTCTTCAAGGTCTTAGGTGGAGGCCAATCCTGCATTGCCTAGATCTTTTTGGGGTCCACCTTGACACCTTCACGCCCCACAATGTGGCCCAAATACTCAACTTCTTCCATTCCAAAAGAAAATTTGGACATCTTAACAAATAATTTATGCTTGCGGAGCAGTTGCAAGAGCAGATCTACATGCTGAAGATGTGCGGCCCAAGTGCAACTATAGATGAGGATGTCATCGAAGAAGACAAGGACAAATTTCCTGAGATATGGTTTGAGAAGGTGGTTCATAAGGCTCTAAAAAGTAGATGGGGCATTACAAAGACCGAATGGCATGACCAGGAACTCATAATGGCCTTCATGAGTTCTGAAAGCAGTCTTTGGAATGTTGACTTCCTTCATGCGAATTTGGTGGTAGCCTGAGCAAAGATCCAACTTAGTGAAGAATTGAGCCCCATTGAGTTCATCCAGCAAATCATCAACAACCGGGATGGGAAATTTATCTTTGACTGTCAACTTATTGAGGGCCCTGAAGTCTGGACACATCCGCCATTCCCCATCTTTCTTGAGCACCATGACCACTGGTGATGAATAAGGACTAATGCTGGGACGAATGACACCTGCTTCCAAAAGTTCCTTGATTATTTTTTCTCTTTCATTCTTTCGGGTGAACGGATATCTGTATGGGCGCACATTTGGTGGTTGGGCCCCTGGAACCAAGGTGATGCTATGATCATGTTCCCCTCGCGAGGGTGGAAGCTCATGAGGCTTGTCAAAGACTGGTAGATGGTTATTTAAAATCTGTTGCATCTTAGGATGAATCAGCAGAGAATTGGGTTTGATGGCCTGGATGGCATTAAATTGAGCTATAACTCCATGATGGCCCTTTTTTAGCAATTTTTCCATCCTATGTGAGCTGATGATAGAGGGAGCTCTCGCTTGGAGTCCACAGAGGGTATGTGTGGAGTTGTTCTGCTTAAATCTCATATATAACTCCTAGAAATCCATTGTGATTGGCCCAAGAGTGCGAAGCCATTCAGCACCAAGGACAATGTCGCACCCTCCCATGTGTATGGCAAACATGTGGGTTTTCAACTGATAATCCCCCATTTGAAGTTTGACATTTTCACAGTGGCCTTCACATTTCATTGTTCCCCCATCCGCAATTTGGACTTGGAAGTTAGAAACTGCTCGTACAAAACAATGCACTGCTTCCACGACTTTTTGATGGATGAAATTATGTGTACTTCCACTATCAATCAAGACTACTACTGGGTGATGTTTAATAAAACCTTTGATTTTGAGAGTTTGAGGTGAAGAAATCCCTGCCAAAGCATGCAGCGAAATAACTGGTTCGTCAGGGACATTGTCCTTCTGGTTGTCCTCTTCTACCTCCTCCGGTTCCTCAAGTGGTGGGGCTTCCTCCGATGAGCTGTAATCAGTGGCATCAATTTGAAAAAAATTGGGCTCCTTGCATTTATGACCTGGGGAGTATTTTTCATCACAGTAGTAACATAATCCCTGCTTTCTTCTTTCGGCCATTTCTGCAGGTGACACCTTTTGAACCTTAAGTGTTTGAGTCGTGCTGTGAGCCTGTGGGGGGCGACCCTTGGCAGTGAAATTTGGGCGAATGGACTGGGCTGCTAACGCACGTTCCACGTTACGAGCTACCTTGCAAGCCTCTGACCATGTGGGAGGGTGGTGTAGACAGACGTGGGCTTGTATGGCCTCTTTAAGACCACTGATAAAACATTCCGTGTAGAACGCATCTGGGAGATCCCTAGTGTGGAAAGCTAAGGCTTCAAAGGCTGTAACATATTCATCCATTGTGCCAGTCTATTGGAGCTTAGTGAGATGACCCAAAAAAGAAGATTCCTGGTCAAAGCGCTCTGTAAGAGCTTTTTTGAAGGTAACCCAAGTCATAAAACTTCCATTGCAACGTTGATGCCATTCCCACCATTGCCATCTTTCATTGTCCAAGTACATGCTCCCCACCATAAGCTGAGTCTCAATATCTAAGATGTTATTCAGATAGAAATACTACTCCATTTGTGCTACCCATGCGGCCAGGTGAGAACCATCAAATTTATGCATATCCAGCTTGGAAGGTCGCGGACGAGATTGTTGGTGGGTGCCCCAGCGGTGAAGAGAGTGGCTAGACTCACCCTCACGGTGTCCATTGCCAATATATGCCTCCTCGCGAGCTTCCTCCTTGCCCTTAGAGAGTGCATCAATTAGTTGGTCAAGCTGAGCTTGTATGGCTTGCAAGGATTGTTCAAGTTTGTCGATATTCTCAATGGCCATAGCTTGAGCTCTAGTTTCTACCATGCACCGATCCGATGTACTTGAAATTTGGGACCGCCCGATTTTTTTTTTCACTAACAATTGAATGGTACCACCTTGCTCAGCTCGTCGTCCTGATTCTTATGGGCTAGATCACCAATAAGCGCCCCAGGGGGTCTCATTATTATTATTATTATTTTATTTATTTATTTTATTTCTTTATTTATTTATTTATTTTTATTTTTTATTTATTTATTTATTTATTTATTTTTTCTGAAAACTCCTAACGGAGTTTTACTCCTTCCTTAGGAATACTGCAGTAGCCGAATCCTCAAAATGTCAATGCTGCCAAAAGTCCTGCGAAAATCACGCCTCGGTATAGGAACCCCACACAACTACTCAGATCTGGTGGATCTGAGAGATCTGAATGGCTGATCGGATAGCTCTGATCGGCAAACAGATTGTTGTTGCGGATCTGATGGATCTAATAGATCGGAAAGGCTAGTCTACTAACTCGGAACTGCAGGATTGATGTCTGCTGCTGCTACAAACCCCCTTGCGAGATCTGATCTGGCAGAGATTATGCGTGATCCCAAGATAGAAAAGGGAACTATGGTCGCGAGGAGTTCCAGGTGCTACAGATCGCAATATGCATAAGGGTCTGACAGTAGTACTCGGCCCAATGTTTCAGGGCTCTAACTAAGGAGGATCAACCGTACCCTTAGCTGTACAACCCGACTACCTTATCGTACAGGCGAGTAATCTCTCCGAGTGCTGTTCTCGGTGTACTGTAGCAGCAATACGGCCAACGGTTTATCTATGGCGAGGTTTCAAAGGAGCTAGGGGGCTTCCGATACACCCAGAGGGTACTTGGAAGATAGTCCGTGCACAGTTCTGTCTAATGCACTACTACTCGAAGGGGTACCCACAGGGGTTACAAGGGAGTCCAACAAGCGTGACCACCTCTTGTATTTTCTGCGTGCATGCCTCCCCAAATCCGTAGGTTTATGCGCTCAACGACAGATCCCATGGTTTAAAGACGCCGGAACACGTCTCTAGCCAAAAAAAATTTGCTAAGAAATGGAGATCCCACCGGCCTTGGAAAGAGCTCTGATACCACTTGTTATGCTCTTAACCTACAAGACGATTACTAGAACACCAAATTTGCGAAGAAATATACCCAGAACATAGAATAATAAGAAACAAGAGCAAGTATTTTATTATTCAGAAAGCAATGTTCACTTGCCTCTTCGAGGGGGCAACCTCCAATAGAGCAGAGCTCGATTACAAAATAAGACATGATGCTCCTCGCAGGGAGTCTCTATCCTTTATATATGACTCATACATGCAATACCATGGATCAATACCATGGTTCTTATTAATACCATCTATCTAATACCATGGTCCATTTGTAACTAACTGTGGTCCCATCATTAATTGCGAGTTAGCCACTTACAATTATTAATATGGGCTTTATTGACTCCTTACTTAACTATAACTATGACTCGATCCTACTACATATATAAGGGGGTTAGGGTGGGACCCTAACAGCCACGGGGGCCAGCCCTTGGATGCACCACCCCAAGGGACCACCATCAGAGCAGAGTGGGGGCCCAATTAGCAGGGGCGGGCCATTGGCCTTAGCCCTGAGCACATTGGCCTTAGCGGAAATGGCACCCGGTTAGTGGAAATCTGGGTGAAATTGTGGGTTAGGTGCCGAAATTTGGGGAGTTTGTAAAGTGAATAACAACCAAACTTGGGAAAATTATAACTTGATGAGTTTTTTACCAAATCAAGAGAAGAAAGAGGCTGGAAAGTCATTTTTGGGTATTATGGAGCCATTGGAGTAGGTTTCAAAGATATATAAACATTGTCAACTGATGTATTCACACTTTTGAACATAATAGAGAAGGCCAAGCCATTGGAAGCTAGACCAAGGAGACGTAGCCCAGGCGGGGTGAACTCCATCATGTGCTATTGTGATACTGTTTTGGTAATGTTCATGTTTGTTATATGTTTTTGCTAAGTCGTTCATTTATGTTAATTTGTACATGTAATTTACATAAAAACACTAAAAAAAAATTCATTTTTAAACTTGCAATTAACCTCATGAATCCTTAAGCACTTTTACAAATTTTGAAGAGGAATTTAGCACAACAAAACTAATTTTCCCATTCATATCAAGTTTGGTATCAGAGCTCTTTGTTTTCTTTGTGCAAAAAGGATTTAACTGTTTGTTAGTGAATGTGATGCTTACAAGGTTGAAGCTCAATTGAGGAGAAGGGAAGCTGGTTGAAAGTCCTGAAGTCGAGTCAAGGAGAAGGAGTGCAAGGTTGCCACAATCTCCACCACTAGTTCTTCCTCAAATTGCATTTGAAGATTCAATGAGCATATCACATGAAGGAGAGACTACAAATATGACAGAGGATGATAAGGTTTTTAGGAAGGCTTTCTTTGACATCATAGAGATGGCGAAAGTCCTCTATGAAGAGAGGAATATAAGATTGCACAATGAAAGCTCCATGCCTCCAAAAGGAGAAGGTTCTTCAGGAGGAGGAGGTAATGGAAATGGAGGTAAACTTCCACCCTCTCCACCATCATCTTCATCTTCATATTCACATGCATCTTCACCCTCTTCCACTAATACAACCCTTACTCATACTCATCAACATACCTCAAAAGGAATTGGTAAAAAACCCCTGTTAAAACTTGATGTTAAATTTGAACTGCCCATGTATAGTGGTGAAGTGAATGCAGATAATCTTGACAATTGGGTTCGTCAGTTGGAGGTCTATTGCATAATTCAAAACCTTCAATATGATGACATAAAAATTGAGCTAGCTTCCTTGAGGCTAGAGGGTGTAGCACTAGTATGGTGGGAATCCAAGACACAAGAAGAGATAAAAAAAAACATGGTGAGATCTCAATTTCTTAGTCTGATTTCATTTCTGCAATTAAAAGACAATTTTACCCTCTAGCATATATCGAGAAAGGCATAATGAATTGGCATAACTTTAGACAACTTAAAGGTCAAAATGTGCAAGATTATACCCAAGAATTTAGAAGAAGGTCTCTAATGTTAGGTGTAGACTTGCAATCACAAGGCACATTGCTGAAGTATATAGGGGGTTTACATAGTTACCTTAGGAATACTATCCTTATGTTTAATCCCAATAATCTAGATGAGGTGTGTGTGCAAGCCACTCATCTTGAGGAAAGAGGGAAAAATACTCTAGAAGAGGGTAGTAAAAATCCATTTAAGGGTAAAGAAAAAGAAAAGGGTTTCAAAGGAAAAAAAAATGCATCCATTAAAAAGGAAGGAGAGAAAACAATATGCAAACATTGTTCCAAAGAGGGTCATGATGAAACTCATTGTTGGAAGCTTCATCCTGAGATGAGGCCTAAGAAACTCAACAACAAAGGAAAAGAAAATTGTAATCATTCAAGAGGATTTGGGATCCGATTTGGGTGATGAGACTAAAATTACAGCCATGGGTATAAAAGGAAAATAATCCATTGCTAGCACTAGTATATCAAATTGTCACACTAGCACTCCAAATGAAGAAACAAGGATTGAATTATTTCACGTGAGAGTAATCTCAAAACATACAAAAATCAACACACTATTTGATAGTGGGTCTCAATCCAACTTGATATATGAAGACTTAGTCAAGAAACTTAATCTTGAAACCATTATACATCCCAAGCCATATATATTGGGTTGGATATGAAAGGACACAAACTTGTAGGTTACAAGAAAATGTATTATTCGGTTTGCAATCATAACGAACTTCATTGACAAAGTTGAATTAGATGTTGTACTGCTTGATATTTCAGGAATTGTTTTGGGTAGTCCTTACCTCTATGATAGAAAAGCAATCTTCTATCGTCATGAAAACAAGTACCACTTGTTCAAAGATGGTGTGGAGTATATTGTGAGAGCTCATCGCAAGAAACTAAATCTTTCATTAGTTAATGTAGGGCAAATGAAAAGACTAGTGAATTCAAGCAAGAATTTAGTGCTTCTTATGATCAAACCCAATATTGATGTTGATTATGAAGCGTTTGATGGTTGTAATTCAAAATTGAAAACTGATTTGGTTGATGTAATTAACCATGATGATGAGGTGTTTCAGAAAGCAAAGGGATTTCCTCCCAAGAGGAGAATCCAACATGAAATACCATTGTAGCAAAAGTGTCTTCTTTCTAATATTGAAATGCACTGGATCTCAAGAATGGAAAGTATAGAAATAAAAAAGAAAATCCAAGGGTTGTTGAACAAAAGGATCATCCAACCATCTCCTTCACCATGTGGTGCACCTATTGTTTTGGTGCCCAAGAAGAATGGAAAACATTTCATTAAATGGGACTCAAGGAGTGGCTATCATCAAAGTAGAGTTGTTGAAGAAGACATATGGAAGACGACATTCAAAACCAAGCAAGGTTTGTTTGAATGGCTTGTTATGCTTTTTGGTCTTTGCCATGCTCCTACTACTTTCATGCATATGAAGAAAGATGTATTGAAGCCATTTCTAGACATGATAGTCTACTTAGATGACATTTTCATTTTCAGAAAATTTCATTATGAACATGTCATGTATGAGAGAAAAGTACTTGATGTCGTAAGTCAAGAACATTTGTTATTGAAGATGTCAAAGTATGAGTTGGGTAAAACTTCTTTGATGTACTTGGGCCATAATATTGGAGAAGGTGAGCTGAAGTTAGACCTCTCCAAGATTGATGCCATTATGGATTGGTCAACGCTCAAGATAGTCATCTGGATAAGAGGTTTTTTGGGAGCAACCCAATGTTGGAGGAAAATTTTTGTTAATTTTTCTTCTATTGTAGCTCCTTTGCATTCATTGGTAGTTGTGCAAAAGGTCTTCCAGTGGGGAGGCAAACAACAAGAGGCATTTGATGCTTTGAGACAAAAGATCAGTTCAACCCTTATACTTGCTCTTCTAGACTTGAAAAATTCATTTGAGTTTTAGGTTGATGTATGCGACTATGCCATGGGCATAGTCCTTATGCAACATGGTAAGGCCATTTCATTTCATTCAGAAATTTTCAATGGTGCAATGATTAAGTTGTAGCGACAAAGGAACTTTCTTTGGATGGGTTTTCTTCTACTATTCCACTTTGTCAAAAGGAATAAGAAAGGTATAAGCTACAAGTTTTTTGATATGATTTCTAGGCTTATTATTTGTGTAACTACTTTCCTCAAGCATCATTTTGTTTCTATTGATGATCAACAAAATATATACTTTCAAGATGTACATTCAAGGGAATCAAGTAGAGGAATTTGTTTACCATTTACATCATAATGATTTATATCATCTTGGTAAGAAGGATGTTTCTATTGATGGTAACATGGACAAAGCCAAGAAGTTCATTGAATGACTCCAAATGGTACATCAAACAGTGCAAGATTAGCTTGAAAAGAACCAAGGCAAGTAGAGAGCAAGGCACAACAAACATCAGGTAGATTACAAATTCCAAGTTAGTGATGAAGTTTGGCTTCACATTAGCAAAGAGAGGCTCCAAGGAGAAGGTAAAAAGTTGAAACCAATTAGATATGGTCCATTTAGAATTCTAGAAAAGATTGGTGACAATGCCTTCAGGTTGGATTTTCCTTCATATATGCAAATTTATGCTATTGTTAATGTTGATAACTTAAGGTTGTATGAGCCTCCTTTGATTGAAGATCAAGGAGAAAATGTCCAAATTCCTTCCATTGAGGATTTTTCTCCTGAATACCTTGATGAACTACAACAAGACACAATTCTTGATAGAAGAACAAGGTCTTCAAAATGAGGGAATGTGGAATACCTTTGTGTGGGGCTCAAAGGAAAAAATCCTTCCAAGGCCAAATGGATTGAGATTGGAAAGGTGAGGGAACTATACCCTCACCTGTTGGACAATTGAAAGTGATATTTTGGGGTCAAAAAGGATTCCAGTGGGGAGGAATGATCAGGTGCTAAAAAAATAGCTCAAAATTGAAAGTTTTCGGATCGATGTGGAATCTAAATGACCACGTAGTGCTCGTCATCCTAAATCTGGCGTAACTTGTTCTGTACGAATCAGATTCCGTATGCTCTTAGAAACATGTTTTGTTCGTTTTCCTAAACATACGAATTTAAAAAAAAAAATTACAGATAGCCCAGTCAGGAGTCCGTACAGCTGACATGGCACTGTCTGGGCATGCCTATGTGATAGAGTGATTGTGCAACTCCAACGAATGGTGTGGTGCCAAGTAGCACAATGTTATTGGTTCAGATTTAGGTGTTTTTAATTGGTTGGAAGGTGACCAACCACAGGCTGACACATGGCCCAGCCAAAGGCCACCACGTGGCAGCCTAGCGGCCACCAAAAATTCATTTAAGGTCTCGACATCAATGACGGGGGTCGAACCCACGACCTCCAAGCATAATTCCAAGTCTCCTACCAACGTGCCACACGAATAGTTCTTAGCAAACTATGGTTGCGACATTTATTGAAGTCTACATCCACGCCATTCTGGGGAAAGGGCCAGCTATGGGGGCCATCCCTTGGACGCGCCACCCCATAGGACCACCATCGAAATGGAGTGGGGGCCTGACCGGCTGGGGCAGGAAGTTAGCCTTAGTCCTGGGCACGTGGCATCCCACATGTCCATAATTTGCGGATTTAAGGCCTTATAGGCCATTTAAGGCATCCAACAAATTCACCCTTAAATTGATGGAAATGGCACCTGGTTAGCAGAAATCCAGGCGAAATTATGGGTTAGGTGTCAGAATTTTGGGAGTTTGTAGAGTGAATAACAACCAAACTTGGGAAAATCATAACTTGATGAATTTTTTACCAAATTAGGAGTAGAAAGAGGCTAACAGGAATTTTTGGGCATTCTGGAGCCATTAGAACATTTTTCAGAGCTATCTAAGCATTGTAAACTGATGTATTCACACTTTTGAGCATTATAGAGAGGGCCAAGCCATTGGAAGCTGGACTAAGGAGACGTAGCCTAGTCAGGGTGAACTCCTTCATCATGTGCTATTGTGATACTGTTTTGGTGATGTTCATGTATGTTATATGCTTCTGTTCAGTCATTTGTTTATGTTAATTTGTACATGCAATTTACATTAAAACACACACAAAAAAATCATGTTTAAACTTGCAATTAACCTCATGAATCCTTAAGCACTTTTACATATTCTGAAGAGGAATTTAGCACAACAAAGTTAATTTTCCCATTCATATCATTCTTGCAGACAAGATGGATCTCCTTAGATCTCAGACAAAAACTAGTAAACAAGAAAATAACTGCTACCTTTGTTTAGCTTATGACTGATTGAAACAAATAATATGCAAAGAATCACTTACCAATTCAATGAAGTTCCTTTTGAGTTTCTTTCAGTGTCTTCCATAGTTGGCTTCTCGTTGATGCTTTAGAAACCATTCCAATGCTTTCCACAACTTCTCCATGATGTTCCAAAGGAGATCTTCATAGTCAACAGGATCAAAGCATCTAACATATATAAACAAAGATAAATGAAAATTTTAACTCAGCATACATCATAAATTGAACCAATAGCCAATCATAAAATATGTGAGTGATCAAGGAATCTCACAAACAATATCGGAATAGACATGATTAGGAAAGAAAAGTTGATTTTTATTGAATAGAAAGGAGAACAAACTTACAACCTCATTGCCTTGATGTTACAAGCCTCTTTCCATGATATCCAACTTTCTCCTTGGATAAAAATCCTTCTAGCCCTATTTCTGCAACATAAGCTTATCTTCAGTGGTCCTCCCCAACCCTTTAACATGTGTTTGATTTATGGGCCAAGAGGAGGAGGTTTGGGATCCTCTTCCTGAGGGATGGCATCCACAAATGGTGGGATAAGAGATCCACAATGAGAGGGAAGTAACTCCATGATGAAAGGGATCAAGCTTGAGTAAGCATCAAATTGAAGTTGTTAGTTGGGAAAGATTCAACAAAAAAAGCTCCTAGACTTTAATTTTTATTTTTTTACTTGCATTGATTCATGTGCACAATTCATAGTGTAAGACAGAGTGTACATTTGCACTAAATTTAATAGTCACTTCAGCATATGTGTAGAAATTGACTAGGGAACTGTGTAGGCAATCAAAAATAGGTTTTTGGGCCTTGTAATCCAGGAATTTCATTCTCTTTGGGATTTTTTAGGTTCTAGCCTTGCATGGGGATTTTCACACCCCTATCCTAGCGGTGATCTTTCAACCACACATAGGTAGGTGTGCGCCACTGCCCAATTTCTTTTCACCAATACTAATGAGTACGGGCTATGCCTAACATTCAACACTTAGTTATTTTCTGAATTTCAATTTTTCGACCCTCCAAGTAGCTCGTCGTCGCAACTCGGCTCGTCGCCTTTAACCTAAGTTTTCCACTCCTACATTGCTCATTGCACATGCTCAGCTCGCGGGCATGACGTACTCCCCCACTTTAAACTATTGTCGTCCTCGACAATACTATCATACATCGTCACAAAGTGTTGTTAGCTCCAACATCTGCAAAATGTCCATGCTACCCATCTCTGCTCCAACATCACATAAGCCATCAAGGTTCATGTTTCTATGAATATGAAGTCTCCTCAATCCATTATCATTAACCACATCAATCACAATCTCCATATGCTGCCCCACCATGGAAGGTTGGTCCCTCCAACTAGACTACATGCCATCACTGCAACATATATCATGTCGACCCCATCATGTATCATCCTCATGTGAACTGATGCCATGATACTCCAACCCAAATCAAACACATCTTGATACATTTACGGACCCCATGATTCAAACTATTCAGGTGATCAGTCCAACTGTCATGCTCAAACCATGAGAATGCACCTCCTCATGCCATCATTGGTCGTTTCTCTCAGAATCCTATCACAACATCAACTCCACCAAGAATCCATCCCATCTCCATCAAAATGTAAGTAAGCCATTCCCAGGTCCATGAAGTAATCTCCATCTCATCCGTAACACGTTTTCCATGATGTTGGTGTCGATGTGCTGCATTTCAATTAGTCGCATCTATCCAAACATAATCATCCATATATGTGTGAGGTCCATCTCCTCAAAATGAAGAGATCCTCTCATCAAACTGACTCTCGATGTGCCACATCCAGGTCCATGAAGCAACATCCATCACATCTGTAATATTCCATCCCTTAAGTATGCCAAAGGATAAGTATACACCTATCTGATCATCCATGTACTTCCCATGGTTATAACCCAATCAACCACCATGTATATCAAAAGAGGTTAAGTCTCGGCTCAACCCATGCCCAAGTGTTTCCAACAAGGCATCATCATCACTACAACTCCATCAACTCCAAAGTGTCTCGTCTCGATCATCCTCATCAATTCACTCTCTCGAACATAGCTCATAAATGTGCTCAAAAGTATGCATCCCATATCACATCAAAATCAGGTACATCACTGACCTCAGCTCCTCAATGCATCAGATACTCCAAGACCACTATAATATGAAGTCTCTAATGGCTACAACTATCTCAAGTCATCATGAGCTCCATGAATCATCTCCATCCAACATCTCGACAAGCATACCTGTCTCGGTCTCAAATGCCATTGCAAGATGCCTCTGCTCTCCATGTGGTAGGAATGCTCTCATAGACTGCTCACAAATCCAACCAGTCCATGGCCTTGTTGTACAAATGTGCACAACATCTTCATCAGCTCATAAGTAAAATGTCTCCATGTCGCATCAGCAAATCCATCCATACAACATCACTTCCTTGGAACTCCTCATTGGATGCCCATAAGTGACATCTCTATAAGTGCTCTTGCATAATGTCTTCCATGCTCCATCTATCCAACTCAATGTCCATGACTCAAGTTGCCCATGTTGTCTAACTAAGTAGACCCATCACAACATTGGTCATCTCATCCTAGTCCTCAATCAGGTTTAGTGCCCTTGGTCACTCAAACCATATATATCATATCATATCATGTCACATAGGTTCCTTCCATCATCACTATCTCCTCCACTAAAGGTCCACCAAGACTACTTCTTGGTCTCTGCCATGAAGAAGTCCACCCAAGTATCATATCATCAATACTCAAGTGTGTTCCCTTTCTCCAATCTGTCCATGAGTCATGGCAGGAACTTAGCCAATTCTCCATATGGATAAAGCATGATCCATCCTTCGCAATGATCATCATCTTCCTCCCTTGTCACGAGCATTTGCACCTCCTGCTATGAGGTCGCAAACTACTCCAATAAGCTCTGCAACAATCAACATTCCTTGCTTCTCTACACAAGGTCTCATCGTAGTCATCCATGGTAAGGTTGTCCATTGCACCAGCAAATTGTCTTTTCCCTTCACTGCATATGGCCCATACTCCAAAAGCTCCAATGAAACACAAGTAATAAGAGGAATACTTACTTCATCGTGAGGCTCCTCCATGTGAGTGTCTTCATCCACCAATGTCTGCATTGTGCCCGAATCTGGTTCAACTTGAGTAATCAATGGTACCTCAAGTTCTTCCTCCTTCGTTGTCACATCTGCAACATCCTCCAAGTTCGGTTCGGCTATGGTAAGTTCCATCCCACCAAGCTCCTCTTTGTTATGTACCGCAACTTTCTCCTCAACAGAGTAGCAGCGACGAACCGCTCCCTCTCAAAAGCCAGCTTTTCTCGAAGCACTTCTCTTTTTTCCTAAAGCACTTTCTTCTTTTCTTTCAACTCTTTGAGTTCTGCATCAAATCGGTCCACTTTTCCTACAATTCGGTAGACCTCACTTCTATTTGAGTCGAAGATCCCTTCCTTAGCCAAAGCACGAAGAGCTTCTCTTGTCTCATAAAATTCTTCACAAAATTCTGTAATTCTTTGTTCAATATCATCTGATTCTTCAAGTAGACTTCTCTCAGATTGACTTGGCCTCAAAGTGTGCCTTTGCCATTCTTCAAAGATCATAATCCCTGTAAAGCCCATTTTCTGCAAAACGGACATACTTCACAAATCTCGATTCGTTCTGAATCAAGCCTCTAATACCACTTGTCATGCCCCTATCTTGGTGGTGATCTTTCAACCGCACACAAGTAGGTGCAGCACCACTACCCAATTTCTTTTCACCAATACTAATGAGTACGGGCTGCGCCTAACATTCAACACTTAGTTATTTTTTGAATTTCAGTTTTTCGACCCTCCAAGTAGCTTGTCGTCACAACTCGGCTTGTCGCCTTTAATCGAAGTTTGCCACCCCTCCATTTTTCGTCGCACATGCTCAGCTCGTGGGTGTGTTAGGGATGCTTTGGAACACTTTGATGGATAACAAAAGATCCAAACTTATGGTCATTTGCCTAATGTGACAAAATTACGTGTAACACTTAGTTTAAGAATTCAAGAAAAGAAAATGATGATGATCCATATTGAGTACAATCTTTTTCCCAAATAGTTAATCTCAACAATGTTTGAGAGCTGAAATGGACACAAGAAACTCCTTTTTATAAGCATATGATTATAACATAACTTGGCACCAAACAAGCTTTCTAAATGGTAGGCTAAAACGGCCACTCTACTTAAGTACTACACATATAACATACTAAAATGCAATAAATTCAATTACAAAAGGTTGCTTTAGGCCCAGGAAATGTGGAACTAGGGCATACAAAATAATTGTTTTAGGTATGGAAAGTTTTCACTAGCAATAGGTATTGGAAATGATATGGAGGGGGTGTGCCTGGTGTGAAAAGTGAAGAATGGTTTCCATAAATGAAACTCCTGATATTAGTGGCAATGCTAGGGACAAGCCATTCCAAAAGAGCCTTCACATTTTGTGAATTAGCAAGAATGCCATCTTATGAAATGAAAAATCCTATATAGCAAACAAAACTTTGGTTATAAGAATATTTTTGTCTTTTATGAGCCACTAATGAATGCATAAAAATATAGAATAGTGTAGACATGGTGTTGTGTTGTATATGTAGATTTTATAAAATCAAAATATAAAATGATAAATTAAAAATTTAATCACTCTACAAAATTTAGAAATTTAAAATAACAAATTATCGATATAACATAATTTCAATTTACCGTGTCACCTGAGACATATATATATATATATATATATACACACCATCCATTCAAATATATAAATATGAAATTTATCTATTCAAATATATAAATATGAAATTTATTTAATTTCATAACATATTGTAACAATAAATTTTATATAATCTAATTTAAATTTAAAAAATTTCACAACAATAAAATTAAATAAAAAATAAAATAAAATGAAATTCATACTATCTATTATATCACATTTTTCATTAATCTTATTCAACACAAACATAAAATATATGAAACAAATTTTTTTATATAATCTAATTTAAAAATAAAATTAAAAAATTTCACAACAATAAAATTAAATAAAAAATAAAATGAAATGAAATTCATACTATCGATTATATCACATTTTTCATTAATCTTATTCAACACAAACATAAAATATGCGAAACAATTTTTTTTATATAATCTAATTTAAAAATAAAATAAGATAAAATTCATACTATCGATATCACATTTTTCATTAATCTTATTCAACACAAACATAAAATATGCGAAACAATTTTTTTTTATATAATCTAATTTAAATTTTAAAAATTTCACAACAATAAAATTAAATAAAATAAAATTCATACTATCGATTATATCACATTTTTCATTAATCTTTTCCAAACAAACATAAAATATACGAAACAGAGTTTTTACCAATCCTGCCCAAGGATTATCAACCTTGTTTTTAAACTTCAAAAATAAGAGGGGATTTGACAGTTAAAACTTTATGGAAATGATCAGCCTTTTTGTTGATGAGTGATATAGGTTTCTAAACCATCAAGTTTAATAAAACATCTCATTTTAAAATTCCAATAGTAATCCTATATATAATTAAAATGTTCCCAAGCCAAATTGGGCAGAGGATAGTTGCACTGATACACCAAACATCTACAGTGATCAGTCAGTGACTTTAGAACTTTTCACATCCAAAATGGTGATTTTTTCAAAAGAAAAATCTTCTTTTTCTTATCACAAGAATGAAAGTACATCCATTAAAAACATAGAAATAAAAATAAAATTGAAAGTGATTAAGGACAAAAATACATCTCTGTGTGAGAACAATGACATGCAATTATCATCGCCACTTTATACTGGCATTGTCCCGAGACCCACATCCTAGCTTAGTTGTGGTAGTACTTGCAGGTTTCTATGGCATTTATAACAGGCTAATGTCTATACATCATCATATTCTTGAACTCGTAGGGGTCCAAAAGACCAATGGAGTCAAAATCAAATTTGCAAATCATTTTTCACAGTTACCCAAATCTCTGCCCTTCACCCCATCTTAGACTATGGAGAATCTGTTGCAGTTCTTCAAATACTATGAACGCTTCCATCAGATCATCAAGAAATTCAACCCCGTCCTCGTGATCAATACCAGCTAATCCATCGCCTTGGCGCAACGATTTGTATAACAATACAAATCGCTCGAATTTGAGACTTCCATCCTCCTGCTGGAGAAGGGTCGAATGATACACTCCACATCTTCATCCACAATTTGCATTCTGAGCTTCCTTAAGAACCCACTAATCTCCTCAATCGTGAGCTTCCCGTCACCATTTTCTTCAACAGTATCGTAGATTCTCTGGAGCTTCGCAGCTTCTGATGAATCTTGTGATTTACTATAATAAAAAACACATAAATCACTGCAAAGGTGGCCGCATGAGGCACTGCTGCCTCCGATGTGTTTACAAAGAACTTTTTGCAGCCACGAGACATTATGAAGCTGATTAACAAACTTTCAGTAATGAATGCTGCCAAATTGATTGTAAGTTACCCGCATGGAAGCCTGTTATCAGCGTCAGTGAAGTGAAAAAAAAAAAGGAGCCGAATGAATGAATACAAATACAGAGAGAGACTCGTTGTTCGATCACGCATGAAGTCAGAGAAAATAGATTGTTGTAGCTAGAAGTGCCAGCGAAATTTGAGATACGAAAGCTTAAATGGGCGTATAACGTTTAATACTGATGATTTACTTGAATACATTTGGAGTTCACACCTTTACCACGCGTGATTAACGGTCACATGATGAGTTCACTACCACTCATAGCGAGTGGTAGTGCTCACATGTGGCATGGACCTCTCATATTTTTTATGTGGGGTTAACTGGCACATTTTACTGTTATTATCACAGTTGGCTTACAAGCATTGAAGGATATCTTTATCTTCTAATCTTTATTCATCATGATTATGGGTCATCCACAAATACACAGTGATAGGTTGACCACGCAAAATCCTTGTCCTAAAAAACACTTGGTTTTGGGTCATCCGTGAACCCATGGTTATGGGTCCACCACACAAAACTCTTCTCTTCATTGGATCATGTTCAATAAAGCTTCTCAAGAGGGAACTCTACACAATGGGGACCACTGCTTCATAAAGGGGTGGAATGATTCAAATGGAAAGTGACATCCACCCATGGTATTTACTCATGCTATTGTAACTGCCCATAGTATTTACCCGTGGTATTGCAACACAAAAAATGCTATAAATAATGAGTCTCACTTCATAACAAGACAAATTGGTCCACACAATGTAGATGCAACAATATTTTTTTGGATGTATCAAGTTCAAGCATTCTTTATCAATGTTCTTGTACTAGGTTATTTACTTCTCTCTTGGTTCTGGATCTTAGCCCCTAAGATCTGGATCATATTGCCATCTTCACTATGTTTACAAGAAAAATTCTAAAATTTCTAGACATTTTAACGCTGATTAGCAAACTTTTTCGAGAGAGAAAAATCGACAAGTTATCTATTAAATAGGAAAAACCTAACCTCGTTAAATAAGTTTGAATTTGATATTCAAGATGTATCAACATCATCCATATCACAAAAAAATACAACACTTCAAATTATTACAATACCATCAGGAAATTCCATCCAAGGTCTACCATGTACTTCTACACCATCACTGAAAATAACATAAAGATAAAAAACAATGTGTGATATAGGAGCACACCAGCAAGATCTGATCCGACTGCATCACAAATTTGTCTCAACAAAAGATCAAAATTTTATACTAGGCATGTATTAACTAAAGTCCTCGACTAATACATAGTCATACAAAAGGAATTGTCCCTTTGTTTAGCAAGTCGTCATGACTATACACCTCATAGTGAATTCTTCCAGGTTGAGTATTGAGACCTTTTTGGAAAGGGTATCAACAGTGGAATTCTTCTCTCGAAACACATGTGCAAATGAAGTCCATAGAAATGTGGCTTTTAAAACACAAATCCTTTGCATCCACTTTGACAGAAACTGAGGGACAAAGGTGGACCTAAAGGTGGAACTACCACTAATCCATTTAATGACAACCCCAAAGTCACCAAATATACTTAATGATTCTGAATTAAGCCACTTAGCATATTATAGGAACCCTCATAGCATAACCACCTCGACCCACAAATTTGTTCCTTCACCACAACCCCTGTAAAATTGATATTGCCACAACCAGAAAACACTTCTTGTGCAGCCCCATCAAAATAATCAGTCAGATATTGTGCATTATGTGGGTTAACCAAGATTCTTTGTGGTTTTTCGCCTCAATTCTTCCTTCCATATTCCTTAAAGGATGCACAGACCTTGCCACTAGTTGTGGCAATGTTATATGGACAATCCTAAAAAAATAGCGGCATTTCTACCTTCCATATACCTGTTAGAGTAGAAAGCAATGAAAAATCGAAGAAGCGCAATAGAAATAAAACTTTTCTGGCAAGTGACAAATATTACAGACAATGGAGCAAAAACAACATTACTCAATCATATTTTATACTCAATCAAAGACAATAGCAGACAACAACAAACAACAGAACCTTCGTCTTGTTTCTGGAACCAACGGGTCTGCCACTCAGTGTCCTGGGGCCAATTTCATCCCCTATTCCAGCTCATTCCACACCCGGTGGAAGCGCTTCTTGGGCTTCTCTTTAGATCTCCTTTTCTGCAGCCGTACAACACTCTCGATCTAAACTTCAGCGCCATCTTCCAAACTCCACGATGCCAGGCAACTTGGGCTTTACACAATTTTGCAACAACTCACACCTGAGAAATCAATGACTGAAATCCATTATCTCTGCGCTTCAACAGGCCTATTGCCGTATGCAATATTTTGTTTAAAATCATCTCAAAAATCATAGCGGAGAGGATGAAGCCTGTTCTAAACTCCTTTATCACAAGGGATCAGCATGCATTTCTAAAAGACAGGAACATACTGGACGCTGTAGCTATGACACAGGAGTGTTTATTCTCAATGTTGTCAAACAATATTGAGGCGGCTATTCTAAAGATAGATTTGAAAAAAGCGTATGATTGTGTTGACTGGGGCTTCTTAAGAATTCTGCTGGCCAAAATTGGGCTGAGATCACAAGGTATCAACTGGATAATGGCGTGTGTCGAAAATGTTAAATATTAGGTCATTATAAACGGAATTCCATCATCCTTTTTCCTAGCGGAGAGGGGACTTCGTCAGGGCTGTCCCCTCTCCCCTCTGCTATTTATCCTAGTGATGAACTCTCTTAGCATTCAGATCAACAAAGCTGTGTCAGAACGAAGATGTAGGCCGATCAAGATCTGCAAGGATATATTCCTATCTCATGATCTCTTTGTCGACGATGTCCTCATTTTCGCCATGCTTTGCAGGGCAACCTGGTATTGCCTCAATGATATCCTTGAAAATTTTCAATCAGCATCTGGACTGGTCATCAACAGGGACAAATCTTTGTTGTATCACAACGAGTCTAATATGAAGATCGTTCAATGGATTGTAGCTCTGATTGGCATCAACCAGGCATCGATTAAGGAAGGCTTCAAATATCTGGGTTTTAACTTGAAAGCAAAAGGCAATCTCATACAGGATTGGCAATGGTTAATTGATCGCTTCTACAAAAAAATATCAAGATGGGAGTCGAGATTCTTATCATTAGCTGGCAGATTTATCCTGGTGCAGGCCGTTCTATCTCAACTGGCGGTTTATTGGGCCCACCTTTATCTTCTCCCCGCTTCTGTTATTCACAAAATGTGTTCTTTAGCTGCCAATTTTTTATGGGGAGGAAGATCTTATCAGTCAAAGATTCACTTAGTAAAGATGGAATCTATCTCCAAGTCGAAGAAGGCAGGGGGCTGGGGTCTTATTCATATGAGGACATTTGGGAAAGCCCTCCTTTGTAAATCTCTTCATAGAGGTATCTATGGCGAGGGTCCGTGGAGCAGAGTCATCAACAGAAAATATTTAAAAGGAAGAAGCATGGAGTTCTGGTACAGAAGGAAATCTTTGGGCATTAAAAGAGGGTCTGCTATCTGGTTAAGCTTCAGGAAAATACAGCCTTTCTTCATGGAAAATTTACGATGGAGGATTTTCTCGGGCTCAAGCATCCTCATTGGGTTTGATTCAATTGTAAATGGTTTGGGTACCTCTTTCCCTCCTAGATTGATCTCCTTTTTCCACTCAAAGGGTATATTTACGTGGGATAAGTTGATTAAATCTTGGTCATTCTCATCTCCTGTTTGGAAGGATGGGGAGGACTTATTTTTGCCTCTCCCCATGCGCCCTCTTTGGATGTCAGTTGTTCAGAGCTTTATCGGCGTGGGGATTCATCGTTCAGGCACAAGGGACGTTCTGGCATGGGCTCTTCCGAGATCTTCTCAGCCTCTTCGTGTTAAGGATTTATATGCTGCAATGTCAACAGGCTCATCGTCTAACTCTGATCTGATCTTTCCTCCTAGTCTATGGAAGGTGGCATGCCCACTCAAAATGATCTTATTTTCGTGGCTGGTTTTTTCGAACAGGAACCTTACATGGGAGGTCCTTCAAAAGAAAGGATGGCAGGGTCCGGGAAGATGCACCATGTGTCAGAATGCGACCGAGTCAAATGTTCATATGTTCTTCCAATGTGCTTCATCTCTTCATATCTGGTATGAACTGTCTTTGTCCTTTGGTTTTCCTTACCGGGTCTTCCCTTCTGTACAGGATGGGTTCAAATGGTGGAGCGAGCAGAGTTCATCTTGGCGATCCTTGTTTGTTCTTGTCTGCTAGTTCTTATGGAAATGGAGGAACGCTCACATCTTTCAAGATTCAATGGTGCCTCTGGACTCTATTCTGTTTCACATATCGGAAAATCACGACCTTATTGGCTGATTTTGGTCCTTGTTCGCCCAATATGTGTCTCCTAGTCTGCTTGTTTTTGTTTTTTGTGGAAGTCAAAATTTTTGAAATCATCTCAGTTTATCAAGGAATATGTGTTTGATTTGAAAATGAAAAATCTGTAAGTAATTGGACTGACAGGAAATACTTTCTTTTGGTATCTGGTAATCAGCAGCTTGGACACACCTGAAGCTTATCAGTATCAGGAGTCTGTTGGATTCTTGCTATGTATTCAGTTTATTATATTTTCGTAATATAATCTATGATGGTTTTTCTCTCTGAAAAAAAAAAAAATGTGATCGAGATCTCAAATCGCTGCGATGTGGGAGAAAAAGTGGCTACCTTTGACCGGAGAAGACAACGGGGAATCTGTGTGCAGCGAGCGTGTATGGTTAGTGAATCTCTGTGCTAAGTGTGGAGCCAGAGCCACTAACTGAGCTTAGGAGCGTGTGAGCTCGAAGCCAGAGCTGTAAGCTCGATGGTGTGCAAAGCAGTGAGCTCTATGGTGTGAAGAGCCAGAGGAAGGCTCAGTGGTTGTGAAGGGAAAGTTGAATCTGCCCTATTGTTAATGCTATTGGGAAGCGTTGTTTCCAATGGAGTGTCCGTTGAAGAAGTTTGTGTCGACCGTGACCCCTGTATGGTGCAGAGAGTGATCTAGTGGAGTATGAGTGTTTGCGTGTTCACTGATGAAGATTGCGATGCCTGTGTGGCGTAGATCCAGTGGAGTGTTGGCAGATAAGAGTGTCTGCAACTGAGTGTCTGTTGAGGAAGACCGTAATGCCTGTGTGGTGTAGATCGCAGAGAATATCCAATGGAGTGTTAGCAGATAGGAATGTCTGCAACACCATGTCCACTGAAGAGAGTTGTGTTGTGCGAATCAACAGCAAAAATGATAGCCCCCTTATCAAGTTCTTTTTTATCTAGTGTTGTAAGGCTTAGTTGAGACTGAGACCACTAGGCACTTTAAAATTTAGGTCATTGTGATTAAGGGGAGGATGGTTAGAATAATCATGCCGCCGAACTCCTGTTGCCAAGCTGACTAGTCGGCAACTGGCAATACTAGTCGGCCAGAGTTGCAACAGTAATCCGCCAGAGTTGTTAAAACATAAATGACAGTTGACAGATTGCTGTAAAATCTACGCCTGTCTGTGTATAAATTTACCTTAATTTTAATACAATTGTCAAGCTCTCTTCGGAGAGTCTTCCCAGTTCTATTATACCCCACAAAATGAAAAAAATAAGACTCTGATTTTCCTAGAAATGAATCATCCACCATTTCATCCATAGACGAGGAGTACTATCTCAAATTTATGTTTAGACTATTTAAAACTTGATACCAAGTGGTAATGGTAAAGGGACATTGAAACACTGATTTGCAAACTTATAATTTCGAGATGCTTTGATTGAAACTTGAGATTGCAAATTTTAAAATATCTGAAAATTGAATGGACAAACAATGAAATCAAGTCAAGTCAATGCCCGCTATTCGACTGAGTTTAAAGTCAAGTATCTACAGTAGGATGTCGAGTGTAGGTCATGCGTCGTGTGGTGGTGACTGTACATTTTCTTTTTCCCTGTCTAGGTTCGAATTTCATGCTCTTACATGTTTGTGGATGTAAGTAGGACCAGATTGATACAATTAACTCCATTAAAAGAAAAAATCGGATTTCATGCTATTACATGTTTGTGGGTGTAACTAGGACCAGATTAATACAATTAACCAAATCGGATTTCATGCTATTACATGTTTGTGGATGTAACTAGGACCAGATTGATACAATTAACCACATTAAAAGAAAAAATCGGCCGTAAGGTGTTGCTACCTGGAAATGTCGGCGAGATTTGAGATCCAATCGCTTAAATGGTAACAGAATGGTCGTCTAGGGTGTTGCTAGCTGGAAATGTCGGCGAGATTTGAGATCTGATCGCTTAAACGGTAACATAATGGTGGTCTAATGACATTTGGATTTCACTATTACCCGTGGCGTACACGTGTACCCTTGAGTCTTGACGTACATGATTACGCGTGATAAACAGTCACATAATGACCATGTATGATCATAACCACTCCGTACATCCCACACGCTTCCATGATTACAGTTGGAACTTTGATGACATCATTGTCTATAAACAGTCAACTTGATTACCCTTAGAGAACGCATAGTTACATTTGGAGCCTGGAGGTCATCACATTAGCATTGAGCGTGATTACAGTTGAACACTACCTACAGTGCACATGAACAGTGAATGTAATTACAGTTGGACACTACCGCAGTCAGCGTAATTACAGTTCGACAACACGCCGTTAACAGTCGCAGGGATCCCAAACTCAGATTTTAATGTTTCCAAGTGACAGAAAACCCAACTTCAAGCTTTGTGCAACATCATGGAATCAGTAGTATGTCCTGGAATCGACGTTCAGAACCTATTCCAGAAGAGAAATTGGCAGTAGCTTTATAGTTGTAGATTTTGTACTTAGTAATAACTGGCTCACAATGAGAGTGCCTACATCCCTATCCCAGTGGACAAATTTGACCACACTCTACCTCATAGGAGATATTCCAATAAGGCTTGAAGAGGCTGCCAACTTCCAACTTCCAAGCGCTGTACTAGTCATCGAATGTCTTGACAGGCAGAATTCCTGTTGCTTTAGCATGTTCCTTCAGTGAAGCAAAACTTAACAGCAATCAACTTGGTGTAAATCCTGCATCTCTCCCAAAAATTTAATGAGCTTAGTCATCTTGGACTGAGTAGCATCGGAGCTCTCAGGTGATTATCCCCACTGTCAAATAGGGTAAATATTGTTGGCCTATATGTGCAGCGGAGCAAGCAATCTATGGGTGTTCCATGAACAAGTGCCATGCCATCTTATGACCCGGCTAGTGTTTCTGATTTGTAGGCTCTTATTTAGTTTGATTTTGATATTCTCTGCAACGTGATTCCGTAGTTTTCAACTTGCAGCAACCTTTAATCTGCTAAAGTGTACTTGTTCATTTTGTATGGTAGTATGGTTTTAATTTGCTAAAGTGCAAACCTTTAATCTGCTAAAGTGTAATTGTTCATTTTGTATGGTAGTATGGTTAATGAGCTAATTTTTGCTTTTGCTTTAGCTATGGCTAGGTTTTATTTTATTAGTACAGCATGATTATATATAGTTCAATAGTTACCACAATAATTTCAAATACAACATAGGTATAATATTTATATTTATATTTTTCTTTTAAGATTAAACATAAGCTAACATCGACTTATACTAATAATATTTCACTAATGAGTCAGCTGCTCTGAAGAGCTTCCATAGTGTCAAAATTGTATGATTTTTAAAAAGCCTCAACATTGGAAAAAACCTTTAGCTTAAAAAGTTGCAACTTGCATGTTATAGAACCACAACAAATTATAATAGAAAAATAGCTTTTTTGTTGCAACTTGCATGTTACAGAACCACAACAAATTATAATAGAAAAATAGCTTTTTTGTAATATTGTAAATAAATTTAAGAATGGATTATTTTAACAAAGTAGGAAGATAAATCATAAGAAAAATAAGATATATGTATTACACATAATAAAAGAAGTCACAAAAATGTGGTTGACAATATTGTACAAAAGATAGAAATATGAAAATATTGATTCAATCCCAGTTTTATAGGGTAGATTGTAATAAATAATTTGCTATAAAAGTGTTGAATATATGTAATAATAGTATTATTGATATTTATTAATGTTCAGAAAAAATTTGTTATATAATATAATTAAGTATTATTTTTATAATAATATAAGGAGTAGTTGGTATAAGCACTTAAGAATATTCAGAAAAATGTATGTAATATTTTACTCAAGACAAAATTATATTTGTAACTAGTGTTAAGAGAAATAACGAACAATGACCTTGAATAGTCATATGAAAATAAACTCAACTACTCTTTGTATTCTTTTTAGTGCCATGAAACCATTTGTTTGACTATATACATTCATATGATTCATTTGAAAGTGCAATTCACTTTATCATGGTTAAGGATTTGGACCATGTGGTGACACCATCTTTTAAATACAAGACTAGCCAAAATCTCCATTGTGCTTAACATTATGACTTTATTTCTTTTATGTATTCATCAACACTAGAATATTGTATTTTTTTTAAATACATCTTGCTTTATAAGTCTTGAAAATATAACTTAGGTTTTGAATAAATAACATATTCTTCAATGGAGCTTCTTTGTGTGATGATAGTTTTGAGGCAACAAATTTGAAATAATCATAATTTTCTTAATATTACTTGTATTATGACCACAATTAATAAATTCCATAGTAATTATGCATCTATTGACATGATCTTGACCAAAATTTGGGTACTCTATAAAAAAAATATGTGATATACAATTTTCACAATTGTCACTAGAAAAACCCTAGGACAACATATTTTAAATTAATGATAAATCTACTTATTAGACTTCGATTTTGATTTTTTTTAGCTTTGGCATTTTTTGGAAGGGCCTAAGTCTGCAACTAGATTCTTCCAATTCTACACAAAATGTTTAAGAAATCAGTCTAAATGTTGTCATCCTCTCTTTTCTTTGAAAATTTTACAGACAAAAAAAAAAGAAAGAAAAAAAAACCTTCATTTTATGCCGAAGAAAGAGATATGACACTACTTTGTAGTAAACCTTGGTAGATAAAAGATAATTTGAACCCTTAATATCATAAACCCTTAAACTTTAAAAATATCAAACATTCACATTATAAAGATCACTAGAATATAAAGAACCCTTAGAAAATAGTAACATCATCAATTACTCGCTATAAAAGAAATCAATTTGTAAACCATGCTTCTATAAGAATCAACACCCAACATATCTCAATAAAATGACATTTGTGTATATTTATACTTTTTTCATGAGTATTTATAAGGGCTTATGCTAACTAATCCTCATTGTTATAATATTTCCTCTAATTACTTAGTGAACTTATTTATTACACATCAACTACCAAATTCACAAACTCCATAATAATGGCCACATTGTAACTCAGTATCTCTTTCAATAGCTCCCTAGGTACTTCATATTATCCTCACTAGATACATATAGTTGGTGGCTAATAAATGTAATGATGAGATTTAGTTGACACAAATCATTGAAAATATTGAGAAGATAGTACACAAGACTATGATTGTATGAGACATGTTGAAGATTATACGGTAACAAGCATGGCTTATGGAGTGATTCCTTCTATAAGGAGTGATTGATGGTCCTATCTTAATGAGTTTCTATATATTCATGGTGATGATTATTTATGTGGATGTACTCTTTATTATAAAGATAAATGTTTTATTTTTCATCTAATAAGATACACTATAATATTGCATTTCAAATTACTATGAGATTCTAATATGGTTATTTTGTTTCTTTAAAGAATTACTGCTCTCTAGACATCCATGGACTATGAAAACGGAAATTGGCAAACTCCACAATAATGGCCACATTGTAACTCAGTATCCCTTTCAATAGCTCCCTAGGTACTTCATATTATCGTCGATAGGTACATATAGTTGGTGGCTAATAAATGTAATGATGAGATTTAGTTGACACAGACCATTGAAAATATTGAGAAGATAGTACACAAAACTATGATTGTATGAGACATGTTGAAGATTGTATGGTAACAAGCATGGCTTATGGAGTGATTCCTTCTATACGGAGTGATTAATGGTACTACCCTATCTTAATGATTTTATATATTCATGGTGTTAATTATTTATGTGGATGTACTTTTTATTATAAAGATAAATGTTTTAGTTTTCATCTAATAAGATACACTATAATCTTGCATTCAAATTAATATGAGATTCCAATATGGTTATTTTGTTTCTTCAAAGAATAACTGCTCTCTAGACATTCATGGACTATGAAAACAGAAAATGGTTAGCCCTGTTTTACCTTTGTTGATGACTTGCCAAAGTTTAATTCCCCAAACAAACATGCACCAAGATAATTAACTCTCAGTTTCATCCCTTTATCACTAGTAGGAAGAGATCTCATGGTCAAGTTCTAAGCCCACATAATAGACCTATGATGTTGTGGTCGTCAATGCGAGAAAATTCACTAATGGAAAAGAAGAAAGAGAGTGGATTTTCTCAAATATTGGTAAATGAACAACAACAACCTCTTTGTTTGCTATTTTATTTATAAGATCATTACTAGTTATTCAACCATTTATTAAAGTTGATTGATGAAAATATATAATGACATTTAATTAATTTCAAGAACTCAACTATTTTCCACAAAAAAATGAAATTAGCTCCAATAAGAATACATATGTTTAACTTAACAATATTTCCTCAACCTTCGGCCCTCAAGGCATATCAATTTCTCCTAGCTTGAGTTGAAAGTATCCTTTCTTTCTCGCATAGATGAGAGAACTCGATGTGAAATGATTTTGTGGTTTGACACTTGGCTTAAGTTATAAGGAATCCATGTTGAACCATCAAGTATAATATCCATGGTTCCATATTGTAGCAAATGGGTGTACATGTTTGACATCATATTTTTCAGAGAATAGAGACTTGAAATCCGAGATGTTATGAGTAGGATGAGATAAGGGAAATTCATCTACTAGTTGAGATGGTTCATACAACTTCAAGTTGTTCATGTTAATGACTGGATGAATGCCTAACTATATTTAGAAGTCTAATTTGAATGCATTGTGTCCCACTTACTATATAATTGTATGTGGACCGTATCATATAGGTTGGAGCTTATGATGTTGTTGGGCCTTGAAACATTGTTAAGGCACATGAAGCCAGACTTTATACCCCACCTAAAAATGTATTGGAACCCAATGATAGTCTTTCTAGGTTTTAGACTTAGACTGAGCTCATTCAAGTGCACATTGGAGTTGGTTATGTATTTGTGCTAAGGTATCCTTAAAACAAGAAGACTTTCTTTGTCCCTACTACAAGTGAAGGTGAAGATGTAGACTAGATTATGACCATCATCTCATATGATGCAAACAGATAAAAACCATAATAGACTTCAAAAGGCATGAAAGAGGGCACAATTAACAACTTATATTTGCTCATTTATCTAGGGGTAAAAAGTTATGGAATATTTAGTTGACAACCAATTAACTACTAAAGAGTCTTCTAGATATCATTGAGGAACTTGACATTTAAATTAGATAGGATGGTTATGGAATGCCAAAATGTTCTTAGAGATGAGTGAGAAACAAATTCATAGCTTCCTCAGCTATGAGTTTTTTGGTCTAAGGAATAAACACCAACATGTTAAAAAAACTAGACAATGATAATGATGGCATTATGTTGGTAAGTTGTACATATGTAGAAGTTGGGCCTCTTCGATGAGAAGAAGTTTGGCTTCTATAGTAGGCATACACAATTGAATCAATCTATATAAACAACTATCCTAAAGGTAAAATTGTAAAGAGGGCATTTAAGTTACCTTAGTGCTTGCATTATTGGGAAAAATAAGGATCAAAAGCATATTCTTATCATGGATGTTGAGAACGATAGGTGTACAAATAATAGGATGATTGAGTAGATCGATTGTTTTTAATGTTGTCACTCTTTTTATACTAGATATCTAGGTGAAATTATTAAAAATAGGAAACCTATTTGATGTGGTGCTTATTTGATAACTTAGCTTAAGAATTCAAGAAAAGAAAAGGATGATGGTCCATATTGAGTATAATCTCTTTCCTAAATAGTTAATCTCAACAATGTTTGAGAGTTGAAATGGACACATGAAATTCCTTGTTCTAAGCATATGCTTATAACATAGCTTGGCAGCGAAGAAGCTTTCTAAATGGTAGGCTACAGTGGCCACCCTACTTAAGTACTACACATATAGCATACTAAAATGCAATAAATTCAATTACAAAAGGTTGCTTTAGGCCTAGGACATGTGGAACTAGGGCATACAATAATAATTGTATTAGGTATGGAAAGGTTGCACTAGCAATAGCTATTGGAAATGATATGGAGGGTGTGTGCTTGGTGTGACCAAGTGGGGAATGGTTTCCATAAAAGAAACCCTCAAGATTATTGGCAATTCCAGGGACAAGCCATTCCAAAATATCCTTCACATTTTTTGAATGAGAAGAATGCCATCTAGTGAAATGAGAAAGCCTATAGCAAACAAAATTGGTTATAAGAATATTTTTATCTTTTTATAGGTCACTTATGAATGCGTAAAAAATCTAGAATAGTATAAACATGATAGGAATGTTCCATATATAGACTTTATAAAATTAAAATATAAAATAATAAATTAAAAATTTACTCACTCTACAAAATTTATAAATTTAAAGTAACAAATTATCAATATTACATTTATTTAATTTAAATGATCTCAATCCACATATGTATATACACCATCCAATCAAATATATAAATATGAAATTTGATATTCCCGGATGCGGGTGTATAGACGGGCGTTAAATATGACGGGACAGGGGTGGGGCGAGGTGGGGCGACACCTGCCTACCCAGGACATGGCGGATAATTGGCTTCTGATCGACGAATCTCTGCATTTAAGAAGCGCAGGGCTCAATGGCATTGTATTAAGTGGCTCCGGATCTCATATCATGTCCTCCGCTCCGGTTCATGCCTCTGCATGCTCCAGCATGCTTCAGACTTCAGCTCTCTTCAATGAAACAGTAATGGCGGGTGCTTCTCGATGCGTGAAAGGGGAAGATAAATTGAAGCTAGGCCATGGGCTATCTGTCGAACCACTCACATTTCTATCTGGCCTTTGGCCTCAGTTCTGGATTTGTCTATATGGTGTTGGCTCCGTTATCCCTCCTGCCTCTTGTTGCTTGAATGGGGAGGCTAATTTGGAGCTTCGCTCTGGTCTTTTAGTGGAGCCGCCTCCGTTGAACCTTTGGCATTTCACTTGGGCCTCTGGCCTTTATTTTGGCTTATGTCTGAATTGCTCTGGCCCTGTCATCGTTGCTGCTCAGCCTCACTTTCCTCTCGCTGTTGTTGTCTCCCCTATGCCTCATCTGCGCCATAGAATGCGGTGCCGCTCAGCGGCACCAGGGGTAGTCCTCTGTGTGCACCTTCTAGCCCATCTTCTGATTCGCCCTCCCTCTCCAGCGATTTCTTTGTCGGCCACTACCCTCGCACCCGCAGTGGGAGAGGGCATTTTCATGATTCCAGCCACTGTTTGGGCTCCCCTGCTCCCTGTCCTCCTGCCACCATGCCTTCTCCCATGACTGGCTCCGCGCTTTTCTCCTTCAACTGTTCTCTGAACCGCCCAAGGATAACCGCTCACATTACGGTGGTCTTCCATGAGGAAGCCCAGTTGGGGGAGCCAAGCTCTCATCCGGCGGGCCTCGGCTCTGACAATGCTCAGACTTCGAACCTCCAGATGGGGATTGGCAGCGTGTCTATGCAGGCTCCGGATGCTCAAGCTCGCAGCGCTCATGATGTTGAGATGGCGCCGGTTGATCCTGGTCCTTCCGAATCCGAAGCTGCTCTTGCCAGGGATCTGCTTGCAACAGGTTGGTGCCGTATAGTTGAAGAGCCTCCAGATGATTAGTTTGCTCACTGTTGTCTTGTTATCTTGCCTTGCGGCCCATACAATTGGGCAAGTTTATGTTCAAACTGCTATGTTGAATTTTTGTTTATTTTTGGAACTTTTTAAACTCTGCAACATCAAGAAGATCATAATTTGCTCCCGTGCGTCGGTTTTGGCAATCTTTTCAAGACTGATTTCCTTGTCATTGGGCAGTCTCCATATATGTTTATCTTGACAATTCTGCCTTTTACGGTTTTGACTACGGTCACAATGTAATTCTACTCCCTTTGTTAATAGATTAATCTTATTTAGAAAAAAAACAAAACAATAAATTTAATATAATCTAATTTAAATTTAAAAAATTTCACGATTATAAAATTTAATAAAAAATAAAATAAAATAAAATAAAATTCACACTATCCATTATCTCACATCTTTGTTAATCTTATTTAACACAAACATAAAATTTACCAAACAAAAATTACAAAAAAATAAAATAAAAAAATTCACACTATTGATTATCTCACATCTTTAGTTAATCTTATTCAGCGCAAACATAAAATTTACGAGACACCGTTTTTACAAATCCTACCCAAGGATTATCAATCCTTATCAATTTTACCAAAGACTTTATAAAAGTGATTTATAATTTGTCTGTGATATTTATATGGGGAAAATATCATTTATACATTTTGAATCAATTAATATGATTCATTTTCAAGACAAGATGTTGATGAGTAATGAAAATTTTTAAACCGTCAAATTTAACCCTGCGTAATCCAAGTGCTCTAGGGATTTTTTAGGGTGCTGAATCCGTATATATAGATAAAAAACCAATTTAAATAACACAAAATCAAAATTTCACTTCAAATTTTTCAATCCAATTTCAACACCAGAAAATCCAAAAAATCACACTAAAAACAACTTATTTTAAAATTCCAACAATAATCTTATTAAAAAAAATTCCCATGCTAAAATGGGCATAGGATCACTGCACTGATACACAAAACATCTGTAGTGTAGTGAGCGGTTAGTGAGTCAGTGACTTCAGAACTTTTCACATCCAAAATAGTGATTTTTTAAAGCAAAATCTGTTTTTCTTATCACAAGAATGAAAGTACATCGATTAAAAATGGAGTGCTCTAACGAGCCCTGGATGGTCAAGAGTGGCCGATGGTCAAGAGTGGCAAATTTCAAAAAATCTTGTAGAGACACTATTTGAATAGTGTTTTTGATGGTGGAAATGGATTAAGCACCATCAAAAACGTCTAGAACACTATAACTTGATTTACAAAAAACCTTGCCAGATTTTCTCTAAATATAATCCAAATTTCTATAACTTTCCGGGCAAACTCCTCCCGACTACTCGATTAAAAACAATAAAAATAAAATTTAGAAGTGATGAAAGACAACAATACAACTCGTGTGAGAACAGTGACATGCAATCACCATCGACACTTTATACTGCCATTGTCCAGAGACCCATATCCCAGCTTAGTTGTGGTGATACTTGTACGGTGCTATGGCATTTATAACATACTAATCTTTACACATCATCATATTCTTGAACTCATAGAAGTCCAGAAGACCATTGGAGTCCAAATCAAATTTGCAAATCATTTTTTCACAGTTACCCAAATCTCTGCCCTCACCCCATCCCAGACTGTGGAGAATCTGTTGCAGTTCTTCAGAAGAGATGTACCCATCTCTGTTCTTATCAAATACTCTGAACGCCTCCATCAGATCATCAGGCGATTCGGCCCCGTCCTCGTGATCAGTACCAGTTAATCCATTGTCTTGGCACAGCGATTCGTATAGCGAAACAAATTGCTCGAATTCCAGACTTCCATCCTCGCTGCTGGAGAGGGGGCGAACGATAAACTCCAGATCTTCATCCGACATTTGCATTCCGAGCTTCTTTAAGAAGCCAATGATCTCCTCAATCGTGAGCTTCCCGTCACCATTTTCATCCACAGTATCGTAGATTCTCCGGAGCTTCGCAGCTTCTGATGAATCTTCTGATTTACTATCATCAAAAACACATAAGTCACTGCACAGGCCGCCGCCCGACGCACTGCTGCCTCCGCTGTGTTTACAGAGAAATTTTTTGCAACCACGAGACATTATGAAACTGATTAATAAACTTGCAGTAACGAATGCTTCCAAATTGATTGTAAGTTACCCGTCTGGAAGCCTGTTTCAGCGTCAGTGAATTGAACAAAAATGGGGGCCGAATGAATGAATACAAATACAGAGAGAGGCTCGCTTTTCGATCGTGCATGAAGTCAGAGAAAATACGCTGTTCTTACCTGGAAGGGCCAGCGAAATTTCAGATCGCATAGTTTAAATGGGCGTAGAACGTTCACGAGTGATTATTTACTTGAATACAGTTGGCGTCCACACCTCTACCACGCGTGATTGACGGTCACATGATGAGAGTGCACACGTGTAGCCTGGACCCCTAGCATTTTCTACGCGGGGTTAACGGGCATATAATGCGAAGTTCACAACTACTCACCGCGTACGCACATGTGTACAGGCGTACCGATCACTGCGCGTGATTAACGGTCACATAATGGCCATCCAATGACACTGGATGTTCGTTAGCACGCAGTGCACATGTTGAGTCTCAGTCCCATGATGGGGAAGTTCACTACCACTCACCGTACACGTGTAGTCTTGTTTGACATGGACCATGTAAAGATTTTTGGCCATATTGGGTGGGTGCTTTTAAATTTAGGTTATTGGTTGCTTTTATATATAGGTGTTTTTTTAGTTTAATTTTTATTTTTATATAATTTACTGATTCCACATGTTTTAATTAATAATTTTATTTGAATTGAGGTTTTTGCGATCCATATTAAGTTTAAGAGAAAATTTTCGGCGTAAATCACATGTTAATTCTTTCAATGACTAGAAAAACAGCTCTAATAGATCATACTGTAAAAGAGGTTAAAATTTTGACCAAGAAATGGCTAGACTTGATTATTCAAATTGATTAATTATACTATTATTATGCTAAACAATATTATTTTAGTACCCAAATACCACTGGGCAATATTTATAAAATTGATAGAAATGATCACCTAAAATAATGGAACTAGGGAAATTAACAGCTATTAATCAAAAGGATTTGATATTAACTAAAATAATAATTCATAAAATATTATTATTATAATAAGGTTAATTTATTATTAATGGCAAGTGTAACTCATCAATAAATTTAATAGAAATGTTATTTGATGGGTAAGAGTATTAATAGATCTAGGGATATTAGCAATTGTAAGTATTTAATATTAACAAAAATAATATTAATTATTATTATACTATATATACTCGACTAGTCATGTAATTTTTATTTTTATGTAATTTGACCAGGTCGAAATGTTTAGACAACATAATATCACTGGACATTAGAACAACCCTTCCATTCTCCGATGGAAAGTGTCTCTTGGCTAAAAATGTAATAAAATAAAATTAAAAAAAATATTTATAAAATATTTTGATTGTGAAATAAGAAATGGATTTTGGGCATGTGGTATTGATGAACCATGCTATTGGTCCATGGTATGGTAAGGTTAATAATATCCATGGTAAGGTGGGGTCAGTATCCATGGTTAAAAGTCTTGTTTATTATAAGTATTATTTTGATTGTGAAATGAGGGATGGTTTTTGGGCATGTGGTATTGATGAACCATCGTATCAGCCCATGGTATGGTATGATTAATAATATCCACCGTAAAGTGGTGGTGAATATCCATGGTTTAAATCTTGTTATATTATAAGTATTAAGTTTTTTTGTGCTTACTAATGTAAGGGTATAGAATTTTCTCATAAAGTTGTGTTAGAGTACATAGAAAGCCTCCATTATATAGTAATGGAGGAGCGATAAAATACGACAACTCAGTTACAAAATTATTATTTTAATTTATATCGTGAAATAAATCTTAATTTATAGCTACTATTTATATGTTATATATTTTCATGTGATAGAGGTGTAGTTATATCTCAGAAGTAATTATAATATTTTTCCTTTTCAATTTAACAAAAAAATGTTTTAAAATTAAATTAAAAAAAATATTTTGAGTGTGAAATGAGAGATGGTTTTTGGGCATGTTGTATTGATGAGCCATGGTATTGACCCATGGTATTGTAACAAAGTCTATTTACAAATTAATAATATCCATGACAAAGTGGATGTGAATATCCAGAATATCCTGTAACACCTTGGGTTGAGTTACTAGTCACATAGCCTTGGTTGGATGAGCCCTTGGTGGGTTGAGTTACTAGTCCCACATCCTTGGTTGGAACAAATGTTGGACATTGGATAAACCAACGCTCGCCGCGTGTTTCGTGACATGGACTAACCGCCTCTCGTGGATCTTTATCTTTAGCGATGTTGACTACCACCTACGGGTTTTGGTCTAATGACAATTGTGATTCCCAACAAGTGGTATCAGAGCGTAGGTCATGAGTTTGATACACACCCGGCTTGCGTTAGGGGGTATATTGTTGGGCATTGAATAAACCAACACTCCTCGTGTGTTTCTTAACATGGACTAATTGCCTCTCATGGATCCTTATCTCTAGCGATGCGATCATTGACTAACACCTACGGGTTTTAGTCTAACGACAATTGTGATTTCCAACAAAAAACGCTCTGGAGCCCTAGATGGTTGGGATAGAAACCAATCTGACGATAGTTTTGTGATGTCTGATTGTGAGGTGGAATCACTGTTTGATGGGTTGAGGTGAATGGCCTTTGGAAGCCCTGGATGAGTTTTGATTGATGTGTTTTATGAGATCCCACATTCATTCTTGGAATATGGCACGGGGTTGAATGGCTAAAGAGAGATTTCGCTAAGCCATTCTACGGTTGGGTGGAATGTGGAAGTCCCATCCCAGGTTGAATGTTGCATCATTAATGAAAGGTTATTTTTCCTTGTATTTCTATGAGTATTATACTTGATTATATGTGGTTTATATGGCTATGATTTCATTGATATTTATGTCCCCATTATGCTGGTTATGCATATGTTTTATGAAAGTAGTTATGTATGACTCTCATCATGTTTCTGCTTGTATATAAATGAAAAATGTATCTATGACCTAATGGATGGAATGGCAGTTAATGTGATGAGGCATCAATGCTTCATGGCAAGCCTCAGATAAGTATGAGACTCCTATGCTCAGATTTTTTATTTACACCTGTAGTTTATATATCTGTGATATGTTTGACGAAATGCCTGTCATGGCTAGTAGGGGTACAGTCAAAGTCTTAAACAAGTATTTGCTTTAGTATTGTCATTTCCATGTTATTTTACTGTTCTGAAGAGATGGTTCAACTCTGGGTAGTGACCTGGGCTCTAGACCTGAAAAAGTAGTTCAAATCTTAGGGATATTGGCATAACACTGACTAAATGAGTCTCTAAGTGCTGGCAGGAAAGCCTGTGAGAGTGACTCTAGGTTTCTAGATGTTGTCATGCCTATAACATGAGAGTGATTGAGGGCTAAGTAATCCAAAAGCTCAGTGGGACCCAAGGGAAACCTGTCTAAAGTGTTGGATTGGTTCATGAGGGTCTTGAAGATGATGTTGAATGTATGTATGGTGTGTTTCCGTCAGTTCCACTTCCTTAACATGACTTAAGAGGTCGAATCATATGATAGTGGCCTCTTGCCACATGTTTGTCACAGCTGACTAGTTGCTTGGGTAGATGTGGGAGGAGGGTGTTACACCCCCTTTTCATTTCCCAAAAATTTGTTATGTAATCAAATAATTGTACATTGTTGATCCAAACTTAAACATGAACACAACAACTTACAAATATAATCATAAACACATAAATGCAGCAGAAAAACATTTCATTTCATTAATAGAAAAATATTGAACTATGCTTACAAACATAATGGAAATAAGATAGTTTGGGCGATGGTAGCTTATCTCTGAGAAGAGATGTGGTGGATACATGCCTTTGAATTGTGTTACAATGAGGCTCAAGGGTCTATTTACTTTTGGAAAACATGAGAAAACTCTAAAAAACCAAAACCCTAACCCCACGAAATGTAACACCAAGAGTTTGTGGGCCCCGTTGGGGTTAGTTGGGCAACCAACTTCCAGGGGTCGTAACTTGGTCATATTATCTCCGTTTGGCGCGTACAATACCTTTTTGGAAATGTCTTTATGAGTACTACAGGTTTCACCACATGCCCTTACCTACGAAAATGGGCCTGTCGCATACCCCAAAAAAACACCGTTTATGGGATCAAAACTGCTCTGAAAGTTCAAGACCTCAAAAACTGATAAAAATAGTAAATGATGAAATGAACAAGGAAACATATGAAATGATTGGGGGGCCTAGGTGGAAAAGGCGGGTGGCCACCAATATCCACCTAGATCATTCATCCCCCCCTTAGGAAGCAATGGTCCCTATTGCATGCAGAGCCTCCATGAGGTGAGGAAATTTCTGTTGAACCTGATCCCTAGTGAACCACTTGCCCTGGTGAATGAGTTGGTCTGCTTTGACAAGTTGATATAGTTGTATCCTTTGTTGGCGAGTGTTCTTTATATATGTGTCCATGATCTAATTAGTTATGGCCTGTTCCATCTAGTCTAGGTTGAGCTCTGTTGGCGTGAGTTCTTCTGCAATGTTAGATGTGTCTAACAATGGTGGCAAGTATGGTTGAAGGCGATCTACATTGCACATTGGGTGTAGACCAAGGAATGATGGGATGCTGAGCTTGAAGGAATTTTCACCGATGACCTTGGTGATTCTGTATGGCCCATATCGGAGCAGGAAAAGCTTGTCGTGGGGTCCAACAAGGCGCTCCTTCTGCAAATGTAGCCAAACATTGTCACCCACCTAGAACTTGTGCGACACTCGATGTTGATCATGGTGTTGCTTGTACTTAGCATTGGCACTATCCAATACATCATGGACCTGCTGCTGGATGTGTTGTATGCACTCAATGAAGCTATTAGCCCTTTTAGCTTCAGACTTAACGTGAGACGAATCTACATGAGTGGTTGCAAATTGTATGGCCACATTAATGGGGTATAATGGATGAAATCCTAGCCCTACCTGAAAGGGGATATGGCTTGTTGACTTGTGGAGAGATTTGTTGTAGCTGTGTTGGACATAGGGGAGACTTTCATCCCACTTTCGTGGATGCTTCGAGTTGTACATGCGTAAAATGTGTACAATCATCCTGTTAACAACCTCTGTTTGGCCATTAGTTTGGGGATGGAAAGTCGTGGACTTAGTAAGTTTTGTATCTAGCATCGACCAGAGAATTGACCAAAATGCACTGAGGAATCTGTTGCCTTGATATGAGAAAATGGACTGTGGGATTCCGGGGTGTACCCATACTCGCTCAAAGAAGAGCTTAGCAGTGGCCTCTGCTGTGATACTCTTCTTGTAGGCTGCCATGATGGCCATCTTACAGAATCTGTCGACGACCACGAAAATGCAATCATTTTCGTGCTTAGTAGAAGGAAGGCTCGACATGTAAACCATGGAGATAGATTCCCAAGGCCAGCTAGGAGTAGGTAGAGGAGTATACGGGCCTTGCTTCTTGATGGTTGGTTTGGAAATGGCGCATGCAATGCAAGATCTAATGTACTTCCCAACATCCTGACGAAGTTCCGGCCAATAAAAATACTTCTGCAATACCACCACTATTTTATTTACTCTGAAATGTCCAATGACCCGACTGTAGTGCGCCCCCCAAATCATCTTGGCACACTCACTTGAAGGAACATAGATGTGTCCCATCGTGAAGGTGGAAATTTGGAACTTGCTTCCCTTCCAGGAGTGTCTGGTATATGTTGTTGAATTCTGGATCGTTCTTGTAAAGATGCGGCCACCTCAACGTATCATGCCCACAGGAGTCGAGCAAAGTGATTAGTGCAATGGCCAGTGGTTGGCTAAGGAAATCAACAACATTATTGGTGTTTCCTTTCTTATAATTAATATTCAAATGGAACTGTTGCAAATAGGTGGACCATTTCTAATGGCGATCATTCTGTAACTTACCTTATGTCTTTATGAACTGTAGAGGTTGATGGTCTGTGTGGATGACTGTTTCCTTCCCTAGAATGTAATGCTTCCATTGATGTAAGGCTTGCACAATGGAATACATTTCTTTGTCGTATGTGGGGTACTTTCAGACTGTGTTTGAAAGTGTCTCACTATGGTAAGCCACTGGATGCTCAAGTTGAGTAAGAACAACACCAATAGCATAGTTGGAGGCATCTGTTTCAATCTCATATGGTTGTTGCGGGTCTGGTAATGTGAGCACTGGTGTAGAATAGAGGCAATTCTTCAACTCAAAGAACACTTGTTTTTGGGTTTCCAACCATTTTTGTTTTTTCTTTTGCTCCACCTTTAGTGACTTGACTTAAAGGCTAAGTGATATGAGAGAACCCCAACACGAACCTATGGTATAAATTGCCAAGACCCAAAAAGATGCAGAGCTCTATTAGAGTGGTTGGGGTTGGCCAATCCTAAATGACTTGTATCTTGGATGGGTCCACATGTACACCCTGCTCATCAATGATGTACCTCAGATATTGAGCCTGGATCAGGCCAAAGGTACATTTCTCTAAGTTAGCACACCATTTGGGTTGGAGCAGGGTTTGAAGGACCTGTCTAATATGGTGGAGGTTCTCTTCCCAAATTTAGCTGAAGATCAAGATGCAATCTAAATACACCACCAAGAATGCATTGGTGAAGGGTCATAAGATGTTGTCCATCAGTATCATGAAGGTTTCAAGGTTGTTCGTCAATCCGAATGACATGACCAACCATTCAAAAAGGCCCACCTTGGATTTGAAGGTAGTCTTCCACGCATTAGAGGGTTCGATAGGCACATGGTGATAACCTGACTTCAAGTCAATATTGCTGAAATATTTGGCCCCCTTGAGTTGGTCCAGAAGGTCATTAATCTGTGGGATTGGGTACCTATTCTGGACGTGATCTTGTTCAATGCCCGATAATCAATACAGAGACTCCAGGTCCCATCCTTCTTCTGTACCAAAACAATCAAGCTACCACAAGGTGATGAGCTTGGCCTGATGTGCCCTTTCTGGAATAGTTCCTGAATCTACCTCTTGATCTCATCGTTCTCTAGAATAAAGCGTCAATAGATCGGTCCTTTAGGTAGTGGCACACCTGGGGTTGGATCGATGGAGTGCTTGAATTGATAGTGTAGAGGTACCCCTGTGGGTGAGGCAAAAATATCCCTGTACTCCTCCATGACCTTGTCCATCTGTTGTTGTTGTGTAGAGGAGCCCTGCGCGGAAGCTGTGGCCATAACCTTCTTCTTTCCCTAGGATTGAATCACAAGGAAAACAAATTTCCCAGGCTGGGAAATGATCGTACTGCATTGCTTTGCAGTGATCAAAGAGATGGCAGTAAGCAGGGCTACCTCCGGTATCCTGTACAACTTATTAACCAAAGTAATAATCACAGAGCCAGGTCTAGACTCATATACAACATGTCACTTCCACAAGTATGGTTGTCCTAACAATACATCACAAAATTCAAGAGGGGCAATGCCACACAATACCTCATCTGTGAAGGGCTTGATGCTATAGAGAAGGTGACACTTCTGGCTGACACAAAGATTTTGTCCTTGGTGAAGCCACCAAATTGTGTACGATCGTGGATAAGCTATAGTCTTTAGGCCCAACTGCTTCATGACCTCTACTGAAATGAGGTTCTTTTGGCTCCTGCTATCAACAATTAATTGTAGTGGAGAACCCTCCACCCACATATGTGAGTGGAAGACATGTTCCCCCTCCACTAGATATTCAAGATCGATCTTCTGGATCTTGTTGGTGGCCATGATGGCACTGCGCTCTGCATCAATGATCTTCTTCCCTTTGTCAGTTCCTTTATCAGGTTCTAATTCAGAGTTGGAAACTACGTATGATTCGGAAGCCTTCAACTCAGCCACCAGTGACTGCTTGGCCTGACACTCACTTGTATTGTGAGTGGAGATCTTATGGAAATCACACCATTTTCCTATGTCCTTCTTCGTTTTTGGGGTGTTGTTCTTTGCTTGCAGCTTTGGCGGGTTGTCCTAGGCAGTGCCCCCTTGGCTTGGTCCTTTGTTTTTTGGTTTGGGGGCGCCTTTTCCTTGCTTTGGATTCGCAGATCCAAAGTCCCGCTTCTTCTATTTAAACTTCTTCTCAATCTTGACAGCATGCATATATGTCGTGTCGAGCGAGGAAATTTCTAAGAACTCCATCGTTCCCTAGATGTGCTTGTGTAGACAGCTGTGGTACTTAAGCACAAAATTCTGTTGAGTATCTTTGATACCCAACTTCATGCGAAGGGTATGGAAAGTATTTGTGAACTCTGACACATCTTGGTCCCTTCCTTGCCATAGCGTGGTCCACTTTATGTATTTGTCTTCATAGCTTCTAACAGGGTAATATTGTTCCTTGATGGAGTCTCAAAAATAATTCCAAGTGGGTGTGACTGAAAACATCGAGGGTTCACTCTCGTCCTTTTGTTCACAGTATGTTTCCCACCAATCCTTGATGCGTGGGGTGGCTTTAGGAAGTGAAAAAGTAATATTTTCCCAATTGGAAAAGTCATGAATTGAAAAATATATTTCCAATATATTTAACCATTTATCTACGGCATATGCATCTATCAGGCCTTTGAATATGGGAATATTGAAGTTAACTTGTAACTTAAAAGGAGTGGCACCTCCAGAGTGGCTGCTGGATGAAGATGCATCGCCTGTGGGTAGCCGTCGAAGGATCTGGGTAAAGTTATCCATCATCGCATCCCTCTGTTGCTTGAGGGCTTCCTTGAGCAACATTTTGAAAGGATATCCTACCCCCTCTTCTTTATTTTCTTTCACCATGGGAGGTCGTCAGGTTTTGCGAGGCTGGTCTTGCAATGGTTCACCCGATCAAGCCCTAACTACTTATACCTCGACCTCGTTGGGGACATGCAAAGAAAAACAGAAAAAGAGCATACCGCTTTGTTACCACTGATGTGAACTTAAACATGAATGCAACAACTTACATATATAATCATAAACACAGAGATGCAGCAGAAAAAAACTTCATTTTATTAATAGAAAAATACTGAACTATGCTTACAAACAAAATGGAAATAAGATAGCCCGGGCGATGGTAGCTTATCTCTGAGAAGAGATGTGGTGGACACATGCCTCTAAATTGTGTTACAATGAGGCTCAAAGGCATATTTATTATTGGAAAACATGAGAAAACCCTAAACAAGAAAAGCCCTAACCCAGGAAATGTAACACCAAGAGTTTGTGGGCCCCATTGGGGTTAGTTGGGCAGCCAACTTCTCGGGGTCGTAACTTGGTCATATTATCTCCGCTTGGTGCATATAATACCTTGTTGTAAAGGTCTTGCTGAGTACTACAAGTTTCGCCACAAGCCCCTACCTAAGGCTATGGAACTGCTGCGGACCCCAAAAAAATGTCGTTTAGGGGGTCAAAATTGATTCAGAAGTTTAAGACCCAAAAAAATGCTAAAAATAGTAAAATGCTGAAATGAACAAGGAAACAGATGAAACTGACTGAGGGATCTAGGTGGAATAAGCAGGTGGCCACCAATATCCATCTGGATCAATTGTTGGATTACCAACATTAATATTATGTACTAAACTTTGTTATGTGATGTATTATTCTATTTTATTAATAAAAATTCTAGAGCTGAAGGAAGGGAGCAACCAACAAATCATGATGCCTTGGTGAGGGGGGAAAACTTGACAAGGGAGGAAAAGATTCAAGGGTGGGGGCGGGAGGTGGGTTGGGGAAGGAGGGGGCTAGGAGAAATCCTTGCCTTTTTTGAATAATAATTATTTCCTCTTAATGTGATGGTTGGTATTCCCAAGAAACTTCTAACAAAAGATTGGAAATATGAAGGGTCAAGGTGTGATTATAAAAATAACTTGAAACCATCAAGGGGTTCTAGGTTCTTATTTTCTCCTTAGCTTTTCTCTCATAATATTTGACTTAGAAATTCATTTTGGCAAGTGAAATGGTGGAAGAACCCACATAGGTTCAAACCTTGTGACTGGTTAAGAGTTGTGGGTGACAACCTATGTGACAGAGATTGAGTTTTTCCTATGTGTGAAGGAGAGTGGCATTCACCTTTTGCATTAAATCTGGCTCGAAAACTATGTGCTAAATCCCTAAGTTTAGGTTTCCCTTAAGGCATCAAAATCTGGCACAAGAGTGGCAAACTGTGCGAAAATTGTAGCACAATTGAGCCTAAGGTGGGGTGGAACATGTCTGACCCTACTTCAATTACAATATTTTATAGTTATTTATTCTCGTGCTATTGATATCTCTTGCATGACTGATTTAATGATATGAAAGAATAATTGTTGATGTTATATTATTTTATTTATGATCACTATGTTGGTTATGATAGTAAAGTTTGGAGTAGTGTGTTTGAATTCACTTGGCTAGAGAATTTAAATGAATAGGGATGTGTGGACAATGCATGGTAATTTTGGGTAATTGTATGCCTTCCTTTTTAATTGCATGCTTCCCCTATTAATTGCATGCTTTTCATATTAACTTCATGTCGCATTTTCTTTAATTTCCTCATGGGCTATAAGTGAGTTCATGGAGTTTAATGGTGCAAGACCAAAATCTGATTTATGGGGTAAATAGATCATCTTGGCATTTTCACTATAATTGTTTTTCTTAGGAGGTTCCAGAGGCTAAAACTTGGGGCAATGGGGGACAATATGACTGGAGGCCAAAATGGGCAACATAGGATGAACATTATGCAAAGATGCATGGAATACTGTGACATGATATAATGGGATGTGAAACATACTCCATGGATGCAAAGGTGACTTATCGCAGATGCTCTAAACAAAGGTGACTTAATGGCATTGCCACACAGAAGAGGCCCAGTGGGGACCATGAAAACATTAGTAAATGATAGTTACTCATGATGAAAATCAACACCTAAGATGACAAGTGCCAAGGGAAGGTGGTCACCAAAGTACAAGTGTCGCATATGAAAAATGGTGACAAAGTGACCCTTCTTGGAAAAATGGCTTCTGGGTGAAGTGTCAAATCATCAAAAAATGAGAAAGACCCATTATAGTACTTGAGGAGAGATTTCCAATGGTGCTAATAGTTCGTTAATTTGAGCTACGGTCTAGTCACAATGTGCGATAGAAAAAATTGTGGGTTTTTATATAAAAGGACATTTTACCTCCAATTGAGAGGAGGAGAAGGCCCTAAATCTTGTGGAGATCGTAGCGGATAAACCAACCATCAGAATCAGGATTTCCGAATTTCAGCCAAGTGGCCTTACTTGTCTAAATATGGCCTTAATGCTTCTTGGAACGATGGTTCCTACTGAAAAATTAAGGGAAGAGAAAAACCAGAATGAACTACTAGAGGAGGTCTATAATCATTCTCACCCACTAAGTCAAACATGGGGACTATGTGGACATAGAGTAGAATATTTGAAGATATGGTATGAAACATCTACGATATGCAATGTGCATATGGCTTGCCGGAGAGGCCGGTAGGAAATTATCCAATAAATGGGAGGATAATCGACTATACCTAGATCTGGTGGGATCTGGGCCGAGACTTATGTTAACCAATTGAGAAGATGGCCAGGGGAAAACTATCATTCCACGAAGCATGGGATACTGCCTGCAAACATATGTGATGGAGGGGACCGATTTGGTATGAAAAGGTGGGGATGATTCCCCCTAGAAGGATGAGTTTATGGAGTGCATTGTGTTTTGAGTGCTCGAAAAAGGGATTCAAGCATTGTTGAAAATAACAAAAAGAAATGCTAAAAATAGAAATGCTATAAGCAGCATTGCTATAGATAAAATTTCAGGTACCAGTGTTGAAAATAGCAACAAGGAATGTAAAAATAGAAATGCTAAAAATAACATTGCTATAGATAACATTTCAGGACATATTCCAATTTTAATTTGTCCTTGAATTAAAATTCAAATTTAGTCTCACCAGTTGTTTGAAAAATAATTAATTAATTCATCTCGAGTTAATTAGTTGGAGAAATTCAGACATGAAGTCTTTGTGAAGACATGCAATAGTTGACGGAAGAGGAAGGCACGATCAAGGCTCTAGGGTTCAACAAAGAGTGTGGTAGAGGGTAATAGGCACCCTTGGAAGCACAGGGAGGAGGGAGTTCCACTCCCTCCTATAGTAACGTGGTTGCAAGCAGGGGAAGAGAAGGAAATAAGAACAAGCCTCCACAACCTTTGGAGGTCAAGACAAAAAACACAGAAAATAAGAAGGCGGAAGCCAGCAAAACCCATGTAGAACAAGGGACCCACAAAGAGAACTGACAAGAGGAGAAAGCAAAAGACAGAGGTTAGGATACAGGGAACAGAACCAAGATGGGGCCCTATAAACCCAAGACCATAACTAAACCACAGGTTATTTTAAATGATCCAGCTCTGCAAGAGAACAGGGATCACATGGCAAACTATGCCATCATATGCAAATTTATGGGATCTGGCCGTCAGAGAAAGCATTGTACACTTTGATAAAATAAAACTGGAAACCAAAGGGGGAGTTAAATATACATCTTGGATCCAAGGGTTTTTTTACAGTGGTATTCACGAACATGGAGGATAGAGATATGATTTTTGAAGGAGGACCATACTTCTTTTCAATCGCTAGACTCTATATGCGGCCATGGATGATGAACTTTGTGCCAGAACGAGAAACCTTCACTTCGGTACCGGTATGGATTAGACTCTACTCCTTACCTTTAGATTACTGGATGCCAGAATCTTTAAAAGCTATAGGCAATAAATTAGGTCATTTCTTAAAGATTTCAGAGGCAACTCTATGAGGAAAATATACCTCCTATGCTCGGATCTGTGTGGAGATGGACCTATCAGGAGCCCTTCCAGATGAGGTCATTCTAGAAGTCTATGATGAGGAATGGGTTCAAACAGTTGACTATGAACATATCCCATTTAGATGTCACAAATGTCATGAACATGGGCACCTATCTAGAGATTGTCCTCTTAATAGAAGGGAGGAAGATCTAAACACCAGTAAAAGGAAAGATCAGACAGGTTTCACCAAAGTCGGAGGAAAAGGAAAAGGAGGGGGAAGGAAGACACAAAATAACCCTACTGAGAAGGATAACAAAACAAGAGAGCACAACAGTTTTGAGATCTTAGGAGAAGAAAATGTAGATGGAGGTGATCAAAAGAGGATAGAGAATCAGACAACAAGGGGGAAAGGAAAAGAGACCAGCATGGAGTTCACTCAGGAATAGAATGAACACATGACGGACCCTTTGAGTAACATGGAAATAGAAAAAGACCATGATACGACTCAAAGTGAAAGTGGCACAGAGGACCAAGACTTACAGGAGATCCTGGAAAGGGAGAACCTAGAGCTGGAAAAGTTTCTTGAACAAGGAGGAAACTTGGGAATAAACTCCATACCTCAGGAGGACGTTGACAAGGTACAATAGCTATTCCTTAACAAGTCACATCAAACAACTGCAGGAGTCAAAAGAGGACATGATAACTAGGAAAATAAAGGGACTTCCACAATAGGATTAATAACAGGAAAATTAACAAAAAACCCAAGAAAGAGGAGGGGAAGAAAAAGACAGAAAGAACTACTATTGGAGTGTGGCAAACTCATGATTGACTTAGGAAGGATGAAAGACCTTTCCAGTTACTCCTTTAAATCCCCACCTCAATGAAAATCACAACCTGGAACATTAGAGGACTAGGGAGTAGGAGAAAACAGAGGAATCTAGGTAATAGAATCAAAGAGGAAAAACCTGACATAGTATTCATATAGGGAACAAAATGCTCAATGGAGAAGATCAGAGAAAAACATAGCAAATGGTTAAATAGATATGAATACCTTGAAGTTAAAGCAAATAAATCTGCTGGTGGCATTCTCACTCTATGGGATCCACAGAAATTTGGTGTGATTGATGTAGAGGCTTCCAGACTCTTTGATTTTCCAACTGGTGGGTGACAAACAGTGTTACATGATCACCAATGTCTACGGTCCTTAGCCAATGGAGGACAAACTTCGACTCCTCACCACTCTGGAGGATATGAAGAAAAGATACCCAGCTCTACCCTGGATTCTAGGAGGTGATTTTAACATGACAAAATCACTCACAAAGAAGAAAGGAGGTACTAGAACTCTTGGTAGGGATTTAGTTTCCTTCCAGAACTTCATCACCAATATGAAATTGGTTGACATGGAAACCAACAATAGAATCTTCACTTGGAATAACAAAAGGGGTGGCCCTACCCAAGTAGCCTCAAAATTAGACAGATTCATTATCTTAGAGGAACTTCTTCTCATGGGAAGTAGCTTGAATGCGCTCATCCTACCTTTTGGAGGTTTAGACCACTGGCCTATCCAATTGGAAGCTTCTCTATTTGGTAAACAGAGGAACTCCCATTTAGGTTTGAGAATGCTTGGCTCACACACTCAAATTTCCTCACAAACATTGAAAAATGGTGGAAGGAAGAGCTACCCCTTCAAGGTACAAAGATGTTCCTTCTACACAGCAGGCTCAAGCACATTAAAGGTAGGCTCAAAGAGTGGAATAAAAAGGAATTTGGAAATATCTTCAAAGCTAAAGGAGATGTGGAAAAGAAACTAAAGGAAATAAACCAAATTCTTATCACAGAAGGCTATACAGATGAAAGGAAAGAGATGGCAGAGTCACTCCAGCATGATTGGGAAAACAGATGTCTACAAGAGGAAATATTCTGGAGACAGAAATCCAAAGTACAATGGATTAAGGAAGGGGAGAGAAACACCAAATTCTTCCACAGATCCACCATAGCTCACAGAAACAACAACAAAATTGTGAAACTCACAGATCAGCATGGAATAGAAAGAAACACTCATGAAGAGATGGAAGAGGTTCTAGTCCAGCATTTTCAGAGAATTGCAGAGGAAACCATGGAAGATAGATATCAGTTTATGAAAAGATTTACTCAATACATTCCTAAATTGGTTTCTAGAGATGACAATTACAATCTCAACAGACCAGTAACAGAGGAAGAGATTGAGGAAGTCATTACAGAGATGCACAATGGGAAAGCACCAGGCCCGGATGGATTCAATGTCGACTTTTTCAAAGCTTGTTGGAGGATAGTAAAACAAGATATTTTGGAGGTTGTGGAAGACTCTCGGATATTTAAGACGTTCTTGAAGGCACTCAATGAATCTTCCATAGCCTTAATCCCCAAATAGGAAAGGGCCACCTCTCCAGATAGATTTAGACCTATATATTTATGCACTGTGGTGTATAAAATAATATCCAAAGTAATTGCCAACCATCTCAAACCACTCCTCCCTACCTTAGTGTCTGAGGAGCAAACAGGCTATGTGGAAGGAAGAGAAATTCTTAATAACATAATTCAAGCACATGAAGTGGTTCATTCGCTCAATACTAATAAACAGGCAGGGATGATAATTCAGCTAGACATAGCAAAGGCCTATGATAAACTTAGTTGGTCGTACATAAGAGTAGTTCTAAAAGCCTATGGCTTTGATCACAATTGGATCAAGTGGGTCATGGCGCTAGTTACCGCTATCAGTTGTTCAATTCTTCTCAAAGGCTCTCCCTCCAAAACTTTCAAGCTTACGAGAGGACTCAGGCAAGGGGATCCTCTCTCTCCTTTCATTTTCATTCTAATGATGGAAGGGTTAGGAAGAGAAATCAGAGCTGCTAAGGAGGAGGGAAGAATTCAGGGTCTAAGACTCACTCAAGGTGGGGACACAGTGACACATCAGTGATTTGTAGATGACACTATGCTTCAAGGCACACCCACAGTCAAGGAAACCAGAGCATTTAAGCAGATTTTGAATGAGTTTGCCATTGCAGCAGGCACAGAGGTAAGTCTCACTAAATCAAAGATTTTCTTTTTCAAAACAGATATTTCGATTCAGAGAAATCTTTCTAGGATTTTGGGCTTTCAAAGAGAGTCATTGCCCGCGAAGTACCTGGGAGTTCCCCTCACTGATAAACCGTTACACAAGGAAATCTGGGAGCCTGTTCTAAATAAGCTAAAAGATAAGATTAGCAAATGGAAAAATAGAGCCCTAAATATAGCAGGGAGGCTGATTCTAACTAAGGCTATCCTCCAAACTATCCCTATATTTATGCTATGAACCATTCCGGCACCAACTGGTGTAACTACTAATATAAGAAACATTAAAAGAGACTTTCTTTGGGGGAAAGGTGAAGAAAAGAAGAAATGGGCCCTAGTGGCATGGGACAGGGTATGCAAACCAAAATCCCATGGTGGCTTGGGTCTTCATGACCCAGGAATTCTTAATAGAGTGCTAGGAGCCAAAATCTGGCGGAGATGGCTAAAGGAAATTCAAGCCCCCTGGGCAAAACTATGGAAGCAAAAGTATACAAGATATTGGTAGGAGAAGAACCTCATAAGAATGACAGGACAAGTAAAAGGTTCTTCAATTTGGAATAGAGCTTGGGAGAAAAGGGCCCTAGTATAAAATCATAGTTTCTGGGAGATCAGAAATGGAAATATTGCCTAGTTCTGGGAGGAGAATTGACAGCAGGAGGAAAATCTCTGCGGTGAAGATTTAGTAGACATTCACACAGATACCATCAACAAAGGTTTAAGGAAGGTAAGGTAATATTGGGATCACTCAAGGAACAATGAGAAATGGAGAATATGGAAACTTCCAGATTACAGAGAAAGGGGCAGGATGCAAACTCAAGCTATAGCTCTTAATGGTCTTTTGGAAAAGAGGCAAATCTTAACCTCAACCTTGGAAGATCAATTAAGATGGGGAAAGAATAAGACAAGTCTCTTCACCCTTAAGAAGGCAAAAAGAATAGACATAGGACTTAACTATCTAAACACTGATAAAGAGTGGAAAGAACTTTGGGATAATCCTCATTGGATGAAAGTCAAACTGTTCAAGTGGCTAGTTCTACAGGGCAAGATTCTGACATGGGATAACCTAAGGAAAAGAGGCTTTGTTGGCCCCTCAAGATGTCACCTATGTGGACAACAGGAAGAAACCACCAATCATCTCCTGAACAGATGCTCATTCACCACAATACTTTGGCACTGGGTTGGTGATGTCTTTGAGCAGACAGATAGAAATGTAAATGACATCATTGCTACATTGATAAATTGGAGGAATTTTTTTCAGAGAATGAGATAATAACCTCCGCCTGGGCACTGACCCCAGGGTTCTTAATCTGGAATGTTTGGAAGGAGTGCAATAACAGGATTTTCAAGGATAAGGCGAGCCTAGTGAGCAGCATTCTAAAGCTAATCCTTAAACAACTCAAAGAGTCTGTGCATATCCTGGGAGGTGTTGATATTGGAAAACTCATAGGACAAAGAGAGGCCAGAATCCTAGAAAAGTTAGAGCTTAAGGTCCATCTCCCTCAGTGTTCTATGCAGATCAACAAGAATACCTCTGCTGGAAAAGCTTCCTGGCATCCCCCTTCTCATGGTTTTTTAAAATTTAACATTGATGGGGCCTCTAAAGGAAATCCAGGTGAAGCAGGTTATGGAGGGGTCTTGAGGGATGAGGAAGAAAACATTCTGGTCATCTTTGATAGTTATCTAGGAAAAGCAACCAACAATATGGCTGAGCTCATGGCGATGGAACTATGCTTGGAAATACTGCTTAAGCACAACATTCACAATGTCATCATTGAGGCTGACTCAGAATTAGTCATAAATTCGGTGAAGATGGTTAATTTTGGCACTGCACCAGAGAAAATCTCAGGCCACTGGCGGCTTCTGCAAGTATACTAAAGAATCCAATCACACCAAAGGGTGTTACGAACTCTTAGGTTGGTTCATGTCAACAGGGAATCCAACAAAGTTGCAGATTGCCTTGCCAATGAGGGGGTTCGAAACAAACATATCGACTTGTGCTGTTGGTGGGAGGAGGTAACAGATGACAGGATGAAGAAGGAATGCTCATCCTGGGCCCTCAGTGACAGACAATAGTTTTAGGAAAATTCAAGAGACAAAATCTTATCTTATGTCAACGATGAATAAGTTCACTTCAAACGGTCTTTTAGAGGATTTGCATTGTTGGTTCTCCAAGAGTGCTTCTAGAAACAAAGGTAGAAATCGAGACAATAGTTATATGCTCATAGGAGAAGGGATTCCAGGTGATATTCCATGTAGGAGGCCATCCTTCTGGCCTGGTTTTCCTCGTACAAGATGGCGGAGGTCAAAGGAAGATATTACCAGGGTCAAAAACTGCTTGAGATATACCACTCCGGGTGCCCTCTGTGGTTTTCTCAGATGAAAAGCTATGCCATTCAGCTTATGACGCGTGGAGGGGGGAGAACAGGGTTTACCGCCTTCTTTGCTGGGTATTACATGAGCAGTTGTGAGGTCTGATTTGTTTTGTGGCCGTCGGATCCGGAGAAGGCAGATCTATGGCCACCTTTTGGTGTGCATGTTAGTGGGCCCGACAGGACAAAACCACCAGTGGTTTACCACCCACATCGGGTGCTATCTAAACCAAAGTTGGTTTTTTCCAAAAGCTAGCGATTCCACTCAGGAGGCAACACATGGCGGAGGTTGGGAAAAGTAAACCGCCTTCATCGCGTGTTATTCTGTGGGCTTTTAAGCCACGCGATATGGACACCAGCCGTTGGATCTGAAGTATCAGATCAACGGTCAGCGTTGATCGTGCTACTTGGGGTTTTACCGGGATTGGCCTTTACATGAGTTCTTTTTTGACCGCTAAATCGCTAGGAGTCAGATCTTCGGTGGGTTTTGGGGAGCGGACTTTGTTTCCACTTGCCCGCTTTCGGTTCCAGGGCAGTCCCGACTTGGTTCCTGTTTGTGTTTTGGAGGTTTTGTCAGATCTTGGAGTTTTTTCACTCTCCCTTTGTGGGAGTCTGAACCTCTGTGTTTTCACTCTCCCTTTGTGGGAGTTCGTTGTATCCTGTGTAAAATCTGTAATTTTTTCCTAAGTGAATAGAAGGACCATCTCTTGCTTTAGCAAAAAAAGAAGACATGCAATAGTTATTCCTTTGATTGAGTAAGTTATCCCTTAATTAAGGAGATAAGGATGAGTTGTATTTGAGTTGTAATTAGTTAGCTCAGTTAACTGAGTTAAGTCTAGTTAAATTAGTTCCAAACAGTTTGTGGAACTAATTGTGAGTTCAGTCAGTTACTGCATGCATGCATGCAACTAGTGTTCTCCAGATAATTGAATATTCTCTCATAAATAACTCATGCATGTCAGTTTAGATAGAGACCCAGTCGAGATTAAAGGAATGGATAGTGTACTATCAGTTGCTAGGATTTTCCTATAAGAAAATATTTTGCATGCAGAGGGAATTCATTCCTTCAGGATTGCGTAGTTACTACAAAGGTCAGAGTAGTGTGTGAGGTGACAATCACACAGGTGGCAGCTAGAGGACCTAGGAGAAACTGAACAAGGAAATAGGAGGCTTGGAGGACTGAAGGAAGGCATATGTGTTGTCTATTCTATATATGAGCAACAGTGAGGGATTGTACTGAGAGTTGGATAGCTTGAGAGCTAAAGCTTTGTGTAATCCTGAGATATTTCCACTTGTATGATAATACATATAGCAGGGTTTTTAGCTGAGGCTTTCCCCAGAGTATTCTTCTGTGTTTCATGTGTGATTGAATCTTCTTCTCTATTATATGTGTTCTATTTGATCTTGCTCAAAATCGATTAAGCTTCTTCAAGTTTGATTGCAGAAGTAGATTAAGTATTTTGCTTTAGTACATTGCATAATCAGTTTAATCTATAGTGAGAATTCTACATGGTATCAGAGCTAGCTGATCTATAGAGAAATTTCTACATGGTATCGGAGCTAGCTGATCTATAGAGAAATTTCTACATGGTATTAGAGCAAAGGTGATCGAAGCGAAGAACAATATACAAAGAAGGGAGAAGTTCAAAGTTTGAAGTTCTTGATTATAGGTACAAAATTGATTTCTTATCACATCTCAAAGTTCACCAATGGCGTTCAATGGCTTGAGACTCGAGTATGCCCTGGATGGCAGCTCAAATTACATAGCCTAGAAGGATCGCATGGAAGCAGTATTAGAGGATAACGGTTTGAAGGACTTCATTGATCAAGAAGTCCCCAAGCCAGCAATAGCTAATGCCCAAGAATTGGCGGAATGGAAGAAATGTGTGGCGAGAGTGAGGAGGATTATTCTGGAGGGAGTTCAGGACCATATTGTCTTAAGTCTCCATGGGAAGGAGACTTCATTTTCAATGTGGAAGACACTGAAGGATCTATATCAAAACAATAGCGACCAGAGGAAGCTAGCACTGAAAGACAAGCTTCGGAAAATCAAGTGTGAAAAGGGCGACATGATCCCTACATATCTGAGCAAGCTCACCACCTGCAGAGATGAGCTTGGAAGTGTAGGAATCACGACAACCAATGATGACATGGTGAGTCTTGCTCTCCTCGGTCTTCCTAAGAGCTGGCATAGCTACCAGGACTTAGTGAATGGAAGAGAGAAACTTCCAAATTGGGAATGACTATGGTCAGATCTGATGCAAGAGGAGATTAGGAGGAGCACCAGAGATGGTTCTTCATCCAAGGAGGATGAAGAAAATCTAGCCTTATCAAGTAAGACAAGGAAAGGGAAGGAGAAGGATTCTCATTCCAAATCGAGTTATTCCCATGGCGAGAAGAAGATTGACAAATCTAAAGTGAGATGCTTTAACTGTCATGAGGTGGGCCATTATGCAAATAATTGTCCATTGAAGAAATCCAAGAAGGGATCCTCAGAAGGATCTGAAGGTGAGGCATTCGTCTCTCAGTTCGAATTGGATTTTACCCTCATCGCATGTATGGTTTCATTGATGATGGGTTATGGTTGGTTTCTTCACAGTGGAGCCTCATTCCACATTACCTTGATAAGAGTTTGTTCAGTACCTTGGAGGAGAAATACCTCCAGATTCCCATAGAGATGGATAATGATGAAAAGTATAGTGTTTCAGGAGTGGGCACGGTTGCTTTTCAGAGGGAGCATGGAGCTCTCATTACCTTGACAGATGTGAAGTATGTGCCAAGACTGAAGAAGAATTTGGTATCGATTACGATGTTGGAGGACAAAGGCTACAATGTTGTCTTCAAAAAGGGAAAGGTTTTCCTTAGACACATCACCATGAGACAGGTGAAGCAGATCGCTTCACGAGTCAAGAACCTGTATGCTCTCAAGGTTCAAGATGCATGCAAAGCCTTCAGGAGCAAGGCAAATGTTGGAGACTTGGTGGTTGAGAGGGAGAGTACTTTGTCTCTCAACATGCAGCCTCAAAAGAAGTCTCAGAAAATTGTGGAGGAGCCACAATTGGTGAAGCAGTTTCAGGAGGTTGTGGAGCAGCCACAATTGGAAAAGCCGAGAGGAGATTGAGTGGAGGAATCCACTCATGCAGAGACCTCCAGTAGGGGAAATTTCGAGCCAAGTGGGTAGAGGGATCACATGCAGCCATACCTCTAGGTATGAGGTGGGTCGATGTGAAGAGATATTCCCAAGAAGGCTGAAATTGGGGCAAGATCCTTGAGGTACCCAACCTCTTTGATTAGACCTTGCTACGGGAGCCTCGATGAGGAGTAACAGGACTGGCTGAGTGGGTAGAGATAGATGCAGATGGAGCGACAGAGGGAGCTTCAACATCAGAGGGTGTTTCTAACCCAATAGGGAGGTCAGTTGGGATATCAGTTACTTACTTCTCAGTAACTGAGTTGCAGTGCAGCATTGGGAAGCATGATGCAACATGATGAGAGGAGGTGCAGTGTGGATGCAGTGCTAGGATATAGAACCGGCAGTAGCACGGATGTAGCAGGAGGAATCAGTGGGATTGATGCAATCATAGATCAAAGTGATAGAGGCTAGAGCAGTCAGATACTAAAGAGCACAAAGGTGCAGATTTTTCAGTTGACAGAGGCAATATCAGTCAGAGACTTTGATGACAGATGCATCATACTGATTCAGGTTGTATATTTTTTGTTTCTGGAGTTGTTGCAGCAACAAAACTTGAGAGAAGTGTTGCATGTAGAAAATTCCAAAGGCTTAGGAACGGGTTCGAGTTGAATGTCTTTCTTTTTGAGAGGGAGTGTTGAAAATAGCAACAAGAAATGCTAAAAATAGAAATGTTATAAATAGCATTGTTATAGATAGCATTTCAGGTACCAGTGTTGAAAATAACAACAAGGAATGGAAAATTAGAAATGCTAAAAATCACATTGCTATAGATAGCATTTCAGGATATATTCCAATTTTAATTTTTCCTTGAATTAAAATTAGAATTTAGTCTCACCATCTGTTTGAAAAATAATTAATTAATTCATCTTGAGTTAATTAGTTGGAGAAATTCAAACATGAAGTATTTGTGAAGACAAGCAACAGTTATTCCTTTGATTGAGGAAGTTATCCCTTAATTAAGGAGATAAGGATGAGTTGTATTTGAGTTATAATTAGTTAGCTCAGTTAACTGAGTTAAGTCCAGTTAAATTAGTTCCAAACAGTTCATGGAACTAATTGTGAGTTTAATCAGTTAATGCATGCATGCATGCAACTAGTGTTCTCCAGATAAATGAATATTCTCTCACAAATAACTCATACATGTCAGTTCAGACAAAGACCTAGTTGAGATCAAAGGAAGGGACAATGTACTATCAGTTGCTAGGATTTTCCTATAAGAAAATATCTTGCATGCAGAGGGAATTCATTCCTTTAGGATTGCGTAGTTACTACAGAGGTCAGAGCAGTGTGTGAGGTGAGAATCGCACAGGTGGCAGCTGGAGGACTCAGGAGAAACTGTGCAAGGAAATAGGAGGCTTGTAGGACTGAAGGAAGGCATATTTGTTGTCTATTCTGTCTATGAGCAACAGTGAGGGATTGTATTGAGAGCTAAAGCTTTGTGTAATCCTGAGATATTTCCACTTGTATGATAATACAGATAGCGGGGTTTTTAGCTGAGGCTTTCCCTAGAGTATTCTTCTGTTTTTCATTTGTGATTGAATCTTCTTCTCTGTTATATGTGCTCTATTTGATCTTGCTCAAAATTGATTAAGCTTCTACAAGTTTGATTGTAGAAGTAGATTAAGTATTTTGCTTTAGTACATTGCATAATCAGTTTAATATATAGTGAGAATTTCTACAAGCATCTTGGCCCAACTTGGCATGAGAGCCTCCAAAGGAGGATAAGGAGATGTAGGGGCATATGTTCCCCCCCAGTATGCTATGGGCGTACTAGATGTATTTAGAGTGGTAGACTCCAAATACTTATATGTTTTATGCAATACATAATATGATTATGCATTTTTATATGATGATGATGGTTTGCCATGTTTTGTGTTTATGCTTTTCTTATGTGGTATACATGTGATAAATGCCAATCTAGAATGTTATTTGCAATGATATCTACATAGTGATTTTGAGCTCTAGGACCATGACTGAAAGTGATGGTTCAAATTCACATACCAATAGCTTAACTTGCAGATATTTTCTAAATAGGACTTGGTTATGCACATGATACACACCATTCAATTGCATAACAAGTAGCAAGGAATCTAAATGAACATGAAGATTAAGGATGCGATGAGCGAAGGCATCGACTAACAAACCTATCACTGCATCATATTTGACGTGGTTATTGGTGGCAGATCCAATGCACACATCGTTCGAAAGGACTAACGTATGCAAGGGGGTAAAAATGGCCCAAGCTTCCGAGGCTATATTCCTGAAGAAGTGACTCACACCGTTGACATTACCGATATACAGTGTGGATGATGTGTCCATCTGAAAGGTGCAAAACACAACAAATGAGATGATGCAACCTACCTAACGTCATGGCAGAAATAAAGACACACAAATCAAAGGGATATGCTATGAGCGAAATTTCTTGAGGTAGAGTGGACTAGGAGAATTAGGAAGGAGATGGCCTTCAGAATCCTCTGAAAGATATGCCCCCTTGCCTAAGTGAAACGGTAATCAGGAGTAGACATAAATTTCATCATGTCCTCATCAAAATGGAAGATGGGCAGAGTGGAGGAAGACTGACTACTTGATGTGACGACGGTACGTAGTGCATCAACCTGAGAGAGAAGGTTCACATACACATCAACTGGAATGGTAGATGACGAGCTAGTAGATGGAGGATCTGCAGATGTCGAGACCCGGGATTCTGTCAAAAGAGGTTTGATAGAAGCATGCGTAGAAACCTTGGAAAGTTTTTCTGCGAGGAATTTAAAGATGATGACAAGTAAAGGACATGGTCTGTGGTCTCCATCATCTCAACATTGGGGGGAGGGATTATGATGGTGGGACGAGAGTCCCCCTATTTTAGCTTACTAGTGGTACCAAAATCCTTGGGTAGAGGAGTAGGTGTTCCACTACGAGTGGTCTCGTATTCGCAAAGCACCTCAAGGCAATCACGAAATTCATCGAGATGAGGGAAACAATAGGAATAGTGGCCGTGATGATCGCACAAGGCACAAGGGTGATTTGTGGGTAAAGTTCTAACTTTCTTGGGTGGACCCAGTAAGTTAACATGGAATTCAGGGATATTTGACTCAAGGAAAGTTTCATGAACCAAAGGTTTAAGATGAGGGAGTTTAGGACAATTATTGGTGGCATGCTCAACAACTTTACACAAAGCGCATGGGAGTGGTGGCTTTGGGGCATTGGGGGGCGGAGGAGCTTGGGGAGCCTTGTCCTTAGGTTCTTTCCTCTTAGCTTTCCGCTCCTATTTGGATGCTTTCACAATAGCAGTAGGTTTCTATTGAGGTTGTGATGGAACTGAAGCAACAACAGGGATTGTTGGGAGCAGTTGTTCTAGGGTCAAAATGTGATAAGGTCTGGGTTGACGAGGCAGAATTATTGCAGGGGTACCGATGTACCATACTGGGATCCCCAAAGTCATGTTAGGAAAGATCAACGATGATCCAGATTTAAACAGGAACGCAATAAAACATAGAGACAACCATAAAGACAAATATGAAGTGGAAATAATACTTCATTTCATTACTGTAAAATACTGAAATATGCTTACAAATAGAAATGGAAATAACCCAGCTAGGGCGATGGTAGCTTATCTCTAAGAAGAGATGTGTCGGCTACATGCCTCTGAACTGTTCTCCAAAAACTGTGTTACAATGAGGCTCGAGGGCCTATTTATTGTTGAGAAACAATGGAAAACCCTTCACATTCCAAAACCTAACCCTAGAAGATGAAACACCAAATTGTGGGCCCCGTTTTTGGGTAAGTTGGTACATCAACTTCCCGGGGTCGCGAATTGGTCATACTATCTCCGTTTGACATGCATGATAGCCCGTTGGAAAGATCTCTCTGAGGACTACGACAGAAAAGACGATTTTTATCAAAAAAATCGCTGGCGGAAGATTTCCCAAAAAACGTCGTTTAGGGCCTCAAAACGGCTTCGGAAGTTTAGGACCCGAAAAACTGCTAAAAATAGTAAATTGTGCTATAATTAAGGAAACTGAAAAAAACTGTAAGAAGCACTAGAGGGGATCCAAGTGGAATTAGCGGGTGGCCACCAATATCCACCTCGATCATTCCTCCCCCCTTAGGAAGCAATGGTCCCCATTGCGTTGAGTTCCTCCATGAGATGAGGGAAATTCTGCTGCACTTGGTCCCTGGTGAGCCACTTGCCCTGGTGAAGGAGCTGTCCTGCTTTGACAACTCAATACAGTTGGATATTTTGCTGGCGAGTGTGCTTGATCTGTGTGTCCATGATCCGATCAGTTGCAACTTGTTCCATGCAGGCTGGATTTAACTCTGTGGGTGTGAGTTGTTCTGCAATGTCGGACGTGTCTAGTAATGGTGGAAAGTATGGCCGAAGGCGGTCGACATTGAACACTCGGTACAAGCGAAGGAATGGAGGAATGCTATGCTTCAAAGCATTGTTTCCCGTAGCCTTGTTACTGGTGTAAGGACCATGTCAAAGTGGTCTGAGTTTCTGATGGGTTCTGGTAAGGCGTTCCCTCTGCAAATGTAACCAAACTTTGTCGCCCACCTGAAACTTGTGTGGTACCCCTCCGGGTAAGGAGAAGTTGTTCCTGTGCTCTGTCACGACTGTATCCCTCTGTTGCTGTTGCTGTGTGGAGGAACCCTTCGCGGGGGTCATGGATGTAGCAACAATCTTCCCCTTACTTTGGTAGCGAACCAGACAGAAAATAAATTTCCTAGTCTATGAGATGAGCTTGCTGCCTTTCTTAGCAGTGATCAAAGAGGTGGCGGTAGGTGGGGCTACCTCCGGTATCCTGTATAATGAATTATACAAAGAAATGATGACAGCGCGAGGCCTTGACTCATACACAGCATGTCGCCTCCACAAGTATGGCTAGCCTAATATTACATCACAAACATCCAGAGGTGTAACATCACACAATACCTCGTCTGTGAAGGGCTTGATGCTGTAGGGAAGGCGGCTCTACTAACGAACTTTGAGATCTCGTCCTTCGTGAAGCCAACTGATACTGTACGGCTGCGGGTGTTGTGTAGTTGGTAGGCCCAACCACTTCACGACCTCTGCTGAAATGAGGTTCTTTTGGCTGCCACTATCGACAATGAATTGCAGCGACGAACCCTTCACCCACATCTGTGAGTGGAAAAGACGTTCCCCCTCCTCTGGTGTTAGAAAATTATATATTACGGAGCAATGGAACACATAAAATATTGCAGAAATATAAACACAGAAAACACACAAAACAAGAGAGACACAGATATACGTGGTTCACCCAGTTTGGGCTACATCCACCCCGAACAGCCAGCCCTTCCTTTCTATTATCCAGCAAAATGAAGAGACACAACCTACAGCAAATCCACTGTAATATCCTCTGTTTTCTCTCACAGTCTCACCTCTCTGTTTCTCGCTCACAGAATACACATCTATCACACAGCCTCAAATACAATACCCTCATACAAAGAGAGGGGTTGCCTTCTAGGGCAAAAAACCCTAAACTAAACATAAGTTCTACCGTCAGATCATCTGCCTAATGAACGGCCCAGATTGACTAGAAATTACTATACTTTTACAAGGCAATTTTACAGCTGTTTTTAGCTTCGGGGGCGCTGCTCCCGAAACCCCCTGCCAGGGGGGGGCTCCCAAAGGTCGCAGCCGCCCCCCCCTGGACCCCCCCTGCAGCGAATATTTTACGGGCGGCGTTGCCACCCCCATTTCGAACTGGGGTCCTATGTGGCAATACATTTGAATATAGAAGATAATCAGGCTCCACACCCAACATTTGGATCTTCGGGCTCATTTTTCTGGATCTTGGTAGTAGCAACAGTGGCGTTGGGATCCACATCAATGATCTGCTTCCCTTTGTCATTCCCCTTGTCGGGTTTTGACTCAGAGTCAGAACATGCATCTGATTCGGAAGCCTTCAACTCAGCCACTAGCGATTGCTTGGTCCGACACTCACTTGTGTTATGAGTGGGACTCTTGTGGAACTCACACCACTTTCCTGTGTCCTTCTTCCGCTTCTTGGTGTTGTTCTTTTCTTGCGGCTTCGACAGGTTGTTTTGGGTCACCCCGCCTTGGCTTTGTCCTTTGGGCTTTGGATTTGCAGATCCAAATTTTCGCTTCTTCTGTTTGAACTTTTGCTCGATTTTGACAGCGTATCGGTATGTTGTGCCGAGTGAGGAGATGTTTAAGAACTCCATCTCTTCCTGGATGTATCTATGTAGGCAGCCGCGGTATTTGAGTACCAGATGCAGCTCAGAATCTTTGATACCCAATTGTGTGCGAAGGGTATGAAAAATGTTTGTGAACTCCGGCACATCTTGGTCTCGTCCCTGCCGCAGTTTGGTCCATTTGATGTATTTGTCCTCATAGCTTTTGACAGGGTAGTTCTGCTCCTTGATGGCATCCCGGAATTCATTCTATGTGGGTGCGGCTGAAAACAGTGAGCCTGTACTTTCATCCTTCTATTCGCAGTAGGTTTCCCACCAGTCCTTGACGTGGGGGGCTGCTTTGAGAAGAGCGAAAACAATCTTTTCCCTACTTGAAAATTCATGAATAGAAAAATACCCATCGAGTAGATTTAACCATTTATCTACGGCATCTGCGTCTATTTGACCCTCGAAGATGGGGATTTCAAAATTAACTTGTACCTTAAACGGTGTGGCATTTCCAGAGTAGCTGTTGGAAGCCGATGCGTCGCCTCTAGGTAGTCGCTGAAGGATTTGGGCAAAGCTGTCCATCATCGCGTTCCTTTGTCGCTCGAGGGCTTCTTTGAGCAAGATTTTGATAGGATCTCATGCCCCCTCGTTTTTCTTCTCATCCGCCATGGGAGGTCGTCGAGATTTGCGAGGCTGGTCTTGCAAAGGTTCGACCAGTTCCAGACCTAACTCCTTATATCCCAACCTCATTGGGGACATGCAAAGAAAAACAGAGAAAAAAGCAGACTGTTCTGATACCACTGATCCGGATTTAAACAGGAACGCAATAAAACACAGAGATAACCATAAAGACAAATATGAAGCGGAAATAATACTTCATTTCATTACTGTAAAATACTGAAATATGCTTACAAATAGAAATGGAAATAACCCAGCTAAGGCGATGGTAGCTTATCTCTGAGAAGAGATGTGTCGGCTACATGCCTCTGAACTGTTCTCCAAAAACTGTGTTACAATGAGGCTCGAGGGCCTATTTATTGTTGAGAAACAATGGAAAACCCTTCACATTCCAAAACCTAACCCTAAAAGATGAAACGCCAAATTGTGGGCCCCGTTTTTGGGTAAGTTGGTACATCAACTTCCCGGGGTCGCGAATTGGTCGTAATATCTCCGTTTGACGTGCATGATAGACCGTTGGAAAGATCTCTCCAAGGACTACGACGGAAAAGACGATTTTTATCAAAAAAATCGCTGGCAGAAGATTTCCCAAAAAACGTCGTTTAGGGCCTCAAAACGGCTCCGGAAGTTTAGGACTCGAAAAACTGCTAAAAATAGTAAACTATGCTATAATTAAGGAAACTGAAAAAAACTGTAAGAAGCACTAGAGGGGATCCAAGTGGAATTAGCGAGTGGCCACCAATATCCACCTGGATCAAACGAAGCCATGACAGGGACGAAAAATATTCCTGGAGGGGGAAATAAGAAAGGTATATGGCCTGTAGGGTAATGTCCTCATGGAATGGCTCCCAGATGGTTGAGATCTGGAGGAACAGTTCCCAGTGGAAACATAGGAGAGGCAACCAGAAACGAAGGAGGTCCTCGGGGGTGGATTCGGATGGCTCGACTGGGATGGCAACAATATGGTGCTGGGAAGTTGGGTGTTGATCAGATGTACTAGAGTGCTTGAGAGTATCCTGTGACGCTTGTAACATGCAAACACTCAAAGACTTAGGCTCTGGGATAAGAGGGGGAGGACCAGGGAAAGCACCCAACAATGAGGAATATTTGTAGACTCTAGGTGAAACACTGGTGAGAGGAGTTGAAGACTCCTTATCTGACATTAATGAGATAATGGACTTGGGGGAGGTCACAGATGCTGACTCGTAGTATGTCAAATGATCGATGGTGATGATCTTCCCTTCATGGGGGAAGCACATCTTGTGGAAAATGCAGATGCGACGGCTGACATGGAATATGTGTAACCTGTTGGGTCATGGAAAAGGTATGCATTTGCTATTAAACTCATCATGTTTTTATTTTATTCTTATCCCTTCTATATCTCAATGCGGTAATCTATTAATGAATTACAGTAAGAAATGAAGAAATTATCTACAGTTACAACTTAGCTAATTATTACCTTCCTTTATGCAGGTAAACAACAAAAGGGACAAACGCTGTTCCTTGTGAAGGAACAACAAACATCAACAAGCTAAGGAAGGAATGCAGTGGTTGCAGATATGGCCAAAAGCAAATCAGCAAAATCAGCACAAGAAAGGAAACAATGTCTGAAGATGGAAAACTATTGTGAATCCCTTAGGATCGAGAGATCTTGAGGGATTGCATTTATCATTTATCTTTGTACCCTTTCTGATTATAAAAAGAGATGTTTTGTAAGAAGAAGGGGAGGAGGAATTTCTGTATTATTGTAATTGTAATTGTAATCACAGACTCTCACTGTCGAGAAGAACACGAATATATTGTAATGCTCATTCAGTTTGATGATTAATATATAAGTAAAGTTGATGTTCCCTCATGTTTCCTGAAGTAACTTAGCAGTGTTTCGCTGGTGGCTAAGGGCTCGGCCTCTGGTGGATTCAACTGCTCTTCTTGTGTCATACATTTCCAATTCTCGCAAGTGTGATGGTTTGATAGTATTCTTGCTTTCTGTGATTTTATCGTTGTGCTGTTTATTATTTTCCAGTGTTGACAGAATCTCTTTACTTTATATAATTTGCAAGATTGTCATTGATTTAGTTTTCTTTCATTTTAGATCAAGTTTCTTAGATAAATATTCCACTTGATATAATCAACTGTAAAGAGTATTAACTATTGCTGTTGAAACTCTCAGATTGATATTCATTCGTTGTTTAGATTAATTATTGAAGATTGGGTTTGATTTAGATTAAATCAGTTAAAGAGGGATGAGTTATCACTACTGTACTCTCAACTGATGTTGTTGTTACTTTGATGAATGTAAGATTTGATTTTGTTAAAGGATTGAGTCTTTTTTGATTTCAATTGAAATTTACTAGATGCATCCGTTTACTCTTGTATTTAAAAGATCTATACTGCAATTTAGAAACATTACTCTCTAAGTTAAATAGCAGCCACACACTGTGTACACTCTTGAAATAAGAAGACTTGCCCAGATTGATAATTAATGTGAGGATAATTAGGAGTTTTAAAAGGCACCTTTTATCGACCAACATTTTGGCATCGTTGCCGGGGAGAGTGTAGCCATTTCTAAAGAGTAATGTACATCTGATGATTGCTGTTGAAGAAGAATTGGGTATTGAAAACGGAAGGTAAGAACCTACGTAACAAGCAAGTAAAGTGCTTGCTCCTCCGCCCGCTTTTCAGCACAATTATAGAAAACTGAAGTAGGTATTTGTTGCTTATCTGTTGAGAGAGAACTAGTTATTAAAAACGAAAGGTAAGAACTTGCATATGGAGCACGTAAAATACCTGCTCCCCTGCCCACTTTCTAGCAGAATTGTTAGGAATTTAGGGTAGAGATAAACATTTGAATTGTTTGCATGAATGACTAAGAAGAAAAAACCCAAAAACAATCCAATTCCACTACCCAAACTCGACAGATCTAAGAGACCGGTGACCCTTGGATGATCAACTTTCATAGATGACATCTTAAAGAAAGCCAAATCTCAGCCATCAGTAGGTCCCATAAATGTTGCTTCCAGGCAACCTACTATCTCCCTTCGGGCCACAGGCTCACCATCTATAGCCTATGCTAAGGTCCACAGCAAAACAATAGGAATTGAGTAGAGTTTTCAAGAAATTGAAAATTCATGCCCAATTTCCTCATAAGAAGGGAATTCTTGTAATATTCGTGAAGGAGGAGGAGAAACAGGGGAAACAGAGGAGCCAATATCCCCTCAGGTAGTAATTCAACAAGGAACACCCAGTATCCTAGATCAAGGGAGTGTTGTTAAGATCATTCCCACCCCTTCTAACCATCCTAGGAATAACTCTCTAGAGATCCCAGAAGGGTACTAGCATATATTTGATCAAATGGCCAACAACCCACAAGTACCCCAGACCTCTACATTGCAGTATCCCATCGTTGACACAGTTGTCAACGCACCCATGAAAGCTATCCCTCTCCAAAATATTCCCACCTTTCATGGACTGACATCAGAAGTTCCAAATGCATTTCTGTTTAAATTTCATGTATTATGTCGGGGTTATGATTATACCACTGACCCCCAAAAACTAAAGCTGTTTCCTTCTACATTGAAAGGAGCAGCCTTGTGTTGGTTTATGGGATTAGGTGGTGGTATAATAAATGATTGGGATCAAATGAAAACCGCTTTCCTTAAAAAATATCAGGATTGTTGCAGATCTAGGGAATTAAAAGACGAAATATTCCGAATCGTAGCAAGACGCAGTGAAACATTAGAAGAATATGTGGAACGCTTTCAATATAACCTCCAGTAGTCTCCCTATGCAACTCTGCCTTTGCCTGATAATGTGCTCAAAACTACACTGATTAAAGGGATGAAAGAACATTCGATAGAGACATTAAATATTATGGGTAAAGGTTATATATATCAAGAAGAGTATGCTGACATTATTAAATTGTGTATCAAGTCCTCGAGAGGCAGTATGAGATTGAAACCAACAGAACGTGACATGACTTCTAGGGAAAACAAAATCTCTGGTGGAGGTATAACTCGTGCAGAAATTTGCAACCTGCTAGAGGATTTCAAAACAGATATTTTGGAAACTCTGACAATGCAATTAGACATTATGCAAGCCAAGCAAAAGCAGGCTAAAGCAGAACAAAACTTGGTGATATTCTGTCCTAGATGGAGGAAGAAGCATAGTCACAAAGAATTCCCATTGGATATGGTGCAAACATGTGCCATATGTACTAAAGTTCATGCCACAGAAAGTTGCCCATCACTCCCAGGGTTAAAATTAGTCTATAAGGAGGCAGAGGAGGAAACAGAACCAGTCTACCTGCTAAATCAATGTCGCCAATGGAAGCCATGACAAACAGGTACGCTTACTGATCCATCTTCTTTCTTTCAACCCTCGCAATATAATTCGCAACAATACCCAGGACCTATGTGGTAGAACCAGCCACCTTTTTCCAATTGGTCACAACAACCATTCTCTATGCCACCTTGGCCCAACCAATCAAATCAAAATAACAATTGGCCAAATTCCTCTTACTTCCCACCGTTTTGGCAAAATAATGCATATCAATCTCAATGGTCACCCTCCACTTCACAGAACTAGAACTGGTAGTCAGGCTGGTAAAGACCTACAAACCAGCCAGTGGGAACAATCCCCTTACCTCAACCTACAATGCCAACACCCTACACATTGCAACAAAACCCTCAGACCAACCTACGACCGCAACTCCCAGCCCAACCCAACCCAAACCCCTACAACAGACTAGTTCAATTTGTGCAAATTATTGAAGGACCAGAGCCATAAACCGAGTTGAGGGAGTGCAATGAGCTTCAGTTAAGGTTTGGATAGATAATAGAATCGGACGGGGATAAAAATAAAAAAATTGAAGATCGGTTACCTGTAGAACAAGAACCACAAGTGGAGAACATGGTTAAACAGAAAACTCATGATAAAATGATCACCTCTACTCTACCATTCCCAGAAAGATTAATCATACCTCGTCCAATCAAATATCCTGATTTCGATCTTTTGGGAGAATTGAAAAATCGTGTGTAAAAATACCTCTCCTCCAGGCTATTCAGGACATTCCAACTTATGCAAAAACTATTAAGGAATTGTGTACGAAAAATCCAAAGAGGAAAATAAAAACCACCCCAACTGTCCATGTAGTTAGTACCTTATCTAATTTACTATCAGGCAGAGAAACACCTGTAAAATATGAGGACCCAGGAAATCCTATAGTCATTGTGCAAATAAATGGATGCTCCTTCCCCAATGCATTAGTCAATTTAGGAGCAACAATCAATATTCTTACAACAACAACTTGTCAAAAGCTTGGCATTACATCCTTGGACCCAACCATGACCTTGTTGGAACTGGCTGACCGATCGGTAGTCAAACTAGAAGGCACATTATAGGATGTAATGGTGTCTGTAGACTCCTGGGAATACCCTGTAGATTTTCTGATCATCAATCCTAGAAACCAACTCGATGGACATCCCCTAATTCTAGGTAGACCTTGGCTAGCAACTGTGGATGCTTACATAAGCTGTCGAACAGGCAGCATGACTATAGCAAGAGGAAGCAATGTGAAGAATTTAGCCTTATATCCTCCAGCTCAACCAAGTTTAACAATAATAAAAACCAGAAAACAACATGTATCATATCTAACTGAAAACATTAGATCACCACTAACTATAGAAGATGTTCTCGAATTCAAGGATCAAATAGAAGATGACATCATTAACACTTACATCAACCAACCAGATGTTGTATCCCATATAAAATGTCACATGATTGAAGTAGCCCTTGATAACGAAATAGAAGAAGATCCCTTAAAAGATATTAACAACCAGTCAATACCAACAACTTTTGTTTATAACAACAAAACCATAGAGATTGAACTAGGAAAAACTTTAAATATTAACAAAAACCTGACTGCTGACCAGGAATAGAAGCTTGTTCAACTTCTAAGAAAATATAAAGAGGCATTTGCATGGGATTACTCGGACATGAAAGGGATTGATCCCCAATTATGCATGCACCACATCTATACAGAGCCCATTCGACAACCTCAACGGAGGTTAAACCCTCACCTTAAAGATATTGTTAACGCTGAACTACAAAAATTGTTGAATGTAAATTTCATCTACCCTATATTTGACAACAAATGGGTCTCTCCATTAGTAGTTGTGCCTAAAAAGAATGGAAAGTGGCGTATATGTATTGAGTATAGAGAGCTTAATAAAGCAACCCAAAAAGACCATTTTCCCCTTCCGTTCATTGACCAGGTCTTGGACACATTGGCAGGAAAGAATTTCTTTTCTTTCCTAGACAGTTTCAACGGCTACAATCAAATTCAAATTGCCCCTGAAGACTAGGATAAGACTACCTTTACCTGCCCTTGGGGGACATCTACTTACAAGGTCATACCTTTTGGGCTGTGCAATGAACCTGCGATATTCCAGAGGACTATACTCAACATTTTTTCAGATTTGATAAATGAAGGGCTTGCAGTGTACATGGATGACTTTACACCTTATGGAGATGACTTCGAGCCGGCATTACAAACATTAGAGAAGGTTCTGCAAAGATGCATTGCTACCAAGCTCTGTTTAAGCCATGAAAAATACCACATGATGATGACCGAGGGCCTCATCTTGGGTCATTATATATCAGCAGCTGGAATCCAGGTAGATCCAGCAAAAATTTAGATAATTATTTTAATACCTACCCCTTCCACACATACTAAGGTATGCAGTTTCTTGGGATTTTCTAGCTATTATAGAAGATTTATAAAGATTTTTTCTCAAATTGCTGCACTATTATATGCATTAATAGGAAATATCGATTTCATTTGGACTAACAAATGTGACATCACTTTTGAATATTTAAAATGGCTTGTATCAACAGCCCCAGTATTACGGGGCCCAAACTGAGATGTGCCATTCCAGATTTCATCCGACGCTTCAGACGCAGCCATTAGAGCAGTTCTTGGCCAGGAGGAAGATAAAAATCCATGTGCAATATATTACATTAGCAAAAATATATCTCCTGCTAAATTAAATTATACTGTGGCTGAAAAAAGAATTTTTGGCTGTAATCTATGCTATCAATAAATTCAGACATTATATAACAGGATACCCTGTGGTTTTTTATACTAATCACTCTACTATAAATATCTAGCTAATAAACCTGTTACAAATGGAAGAGTGACAAGATGGTTGATCCTTTGCATGAATTCGACATAACTATCGAGGATGTACCAGGAAAAGAAAATCCAGTAGCAAACTTCCTTTCACGAATGCCAATGACAGACGACGAGGCAGCAGTAGAAGACCAGTTCCCTAATGAACACTTATTTGCTGTCACTATAGAAACACCATGGTACGTGGATGTCGCAAACTACCTAGCAGTGGGAAAATTACCCAAGCACCTGACGCCTAATGAAAGAAAACAAATAGTATAGCATAGCACTCGGTTCTCTTGGATCGGAGGATATTTATTTCATACAAGGGTCGATATGCACATTTGGAGATGTGTCAGGGAAGATGAAGTCTTTGACATCCTGAAAGCTTGCCATGATGGGCCTTGTGGTGGTCATTTTTCAGACCACAGGACTGGTCACAAAGTCTTACAGACGGGCTATTATTGGCCCACCATTTTTAAAGATGCCAAGAAGTTTGTCCAGGCATGCGACAGTTGCCAAAGAATGGGATGCCCTGGGTAGTCTGATGAGATGCCCCTACATTTGCAATTAGTCATTGAACCTTTTGAACAATGGGCATTAGATTTCATTGGTCCAATAAACCCATCATCTAATCAAAAGACATACATATTAGTTGCAACAAAATATGTGACTAAATGGGTGGAGGCAGAAGCATTACCAAGGGCAATAGAGGACTCGATGATCCACTTTCTTTTGCAACTATTCGTGTGATATGGTTTGCCTAGAGAAATAATCACGGATGGAGGGCCACAATTTATAGGCCATAAGATTGCTGCAACATTGAAGAATCATCATATCATGCACATAATCACAACTCCATACCACCGCACGCAAATGACCAGGTAAAAAGCACCAATAAAGTAATCGAGGCAGTACTCACAAAGACAGTTGCATCACATAGACATGACTGGGCTACCCAATTACCAGAAGCCCTGTGGGCATACTACACGACATGGAGAAATACCACGGGATATTCCCCATATCAGCTAGTGTTTGGCAAAGAACCTATCTTCCCAATTGAATTTGAAATCCAGACATTGAGGATAGCTCAGGAGGTAGGCTTGGACTTAAATGAAGCACATATTAATAGGCTACATCAAATCAATGAATTAGATGAAATCCAGTTATCAGCTCTTCAACGCACTGCACTGATCCAACTACAAAGAGAGAAATGGCATGATGCCCTTATCAAGAAGAAGATCTTCCACAAAGGAGATTAGGAACTCTTGTATGATTCTAGGTTCCAGGATTTCGCAGGAAAAATCTAGACCAGATGGTTAGGGCCTTATGAGATACAAGAGGTGCATGATAATGGCACCCTCACATTAGCCACCATTTATGGGTCTGGCTACTATTTTAAAGCGAATGGACATCGAGTACGACTCTATCACAAACCACTTACCAGGGAGTCCTTTTGCCAGCAATTACAGGAAGATTCCACCATACAAATTCTTGCTGAGGAGGGCAACCCATCCACAACATCGACCAGTGAATAATTCATTTGTTTTTGAAATTTGTACATAAATTTTCCTTTCTATTTGATTGAATTTGCTTGTATAAATTGTATATAAGTTCTTTTTTTTTCCTACTTTTCCTTTGTTGTTCCCTCTAAGGAACAGCTGTTGTTCCCTCCAAGGAACAACTGTTGTCCCCTCTAAAGAACAACAATGTTTGTATCGATTTTCTTCTTGTTGTTCCCTTTAAGGAACAACTGTTGTTCCCTCTAAGGAACAGTTGTTGTTCCCTCTAAGGAACAACAATTTTGTGTGCAGATTTTTCTTGCTGTTCCCTTTAAGGAACAACTGTTGTTCCCTCCAAGGAATAGCTGTTGTTCCCTCTAAGGAACAACAATTTTGCGAACAATTTTTCATTCCTTTCTTTTCATGTTGTTCCCTCTAAGGAACAGTTGTTTTGTATGTATTTGTTTTCCTACTGTTCCATCTAAGGAACAACTGTTGTTCCCTCTAAGGAACAACAATTCTGTGTGAATTTGTTTTCTCGTTGTTCCCTTTAAGGAACAGTCATTGTTACCTCTAAGGAACAGTTTTTGTTCCCTCTAAGGAACAAAAATTTCACGTGTATTTGTTTTCTCGTTGTTCCCTCTAAGGAACAACTGCTTTTCCCTCTAAGCAACAACAGTTTCGTGTTTTCTCGTTGTTCCTTTTAAGGAACAGCCGTTGTTCCCTCTAAGGAACAGTAGTTTTGTATGGATTTGTTTTCCCGTTGTTCCATCTAAGGAACAATTGTTATTCCCTCTAAGGAACAACTGTTGTTCCCTCTAAGGAACAACAATTTCGTGTGTTTTTTTTCTTGTTGTTCCCTCTAAGGAACGACAATTTCACATCTAGTTTTTTTCTTTCTTTTTTCTGTTCCTTATAAGGAACAACTGTTGTTCCCTCTAAGGAATAGTTGATGTTCCCTCTAAGGAACAACTGTTGTTCCCTCTAAGGAACAACACCTTTTTGTGTGTTTTTTTCTTGTTGTTCCCTATAAGGAACAACACTCTTTGTGTGAGGTTTTCTTTTGCTATTTCCTTTAGGAAATAAGCACTTTGTGAATTTTATTTCCTTCCTTTGCTCACTCTTTATGATCCTCTATAGGGAAAGTATACAAATATATATGTAAGGATACAAATTTGAAGCTTACTGGAACAAGCAAATCGAATATTATCATCTTTAATGAGATTGCTTTGTATTGATCGAAAAAGGAAGGACACAACCATCTATATCACTTCACTGTCCTTATTTTCACTATAAATCAAATTGATTGATTATTTGTACCATGTTGGTTCTTCCCTAACCCCTATAATTCTCTCTGTTCATTATCATCAAATAAGGTTAAGGGCATACTTTTTTTCTATTGATATGTTCAGACTTCTTCCACCATCCCTACTCTTAAGGAGTGTTGAGCCACCCTCTATATATAAATAGGAAGTTGTTGTCCAAAAGAAAAAAAGATACATATGTTTACTAACAATTCTATGATTTTTTAGATAGAGGATAGGGGGTCTCATCACGAGCCAGCCTACCATGATCATAAGGAAGTAGCGAAGTGGCATTCCCACTATGGCCACCACACTAGGGATATGGTCCAATGGATGCATCAGAAAAATAAAGTCCTTGGAACAGGAGGTCTCATCACAAGCCGGCCTACCCACCTTTTGCTCCTTCCCAGTGAATGGCAATGTATTCATCTAGTTACCAAGCCAGCACATTGGTCTCTACTCTGACATCATAATGCACTTTCCTAATTATACACAAAGGATCATGGTTCCAAAGGGTGAAAAAGAAACTCTGTCGAGGTTATAAACACCTGCGGGCAATAGAAGCTCTGTTGATGGTATTGGAGTCATATTTTCAACATCAATAGTTATTATAACTCCCTTTTCTTATTTTTTACCATTACTACAGAGAGATTATGTTCCTAATCTATTTTTGAACCTTTATGCATGCGATATCTTTTAAAAATCAATCATAGTAGTTTAAGTGGAATGATGACGACAAAGTATCTTTCCTGCGTCAAATGTCCTTTTTCCTTTTCAAATCACCTCACGGCATCTCCACACTTATTGATAATTTTCGTTATATGCATTGATTTTAGCACTCCGATATATTTTGTGATCCTACCATTAATATGTGTACCTTGCCACTTTTATCACCCCTATACTTTGCCACCAGCATGTCATTCCTTCACTCATTCAGTGGAAGGCGACCTATCATTTCAAAGGGAGGAGAGGAGAAACCTCCAGTGTATTTATGTATGCATGTCAGTCCTTTATTCGATTGTGCAGGGAAATACGACATTCCATGATTACAGAGTAAGTGGTACAATAGCAAGTCCTAGTTAACAGTATTCATGCCTGTAAAGTATCATCCGAAATAACCATTATAACAACTTGTTGTTCCATCACTCGACTCTATTTATTGCTGTGATATCTCTGCTATAATAACTGTTTATGGAATCCAGGAAGTATGGGAGGAAGAACAGTATGTATGGAGCTGCTAATACTAGTTGTTTCTGATGCAGCCAGAGAAATTCTAGCTTGAGTTGGGTGGATAACATATTTCACATGATTTCAGACCCCCAACGAAGCAATTGATATTGAATTCCTACAAAATTTACAGAACGGGCAATCTATGATAAGAGGGAGACAAATCACAGTGTTAGATGAAGTGATAGTTGAAGTGTTCGAATTACCAGCAAAAGGACCCGTATGGGCTAATAAAAGATTAAAGTTGCAGGATGCTATTGCAGTCTTCAAGGATGAGGGATAGGACCTGATCATCAAAGGCAAAGGAGTTCGACCATCATCCCTTGGAGAACCATGGGGAGAACTAGCCAAATTTTTCCAGAACTACATCACATGTGATGGGTGAAAAAATGTGGTAAGGTCGCATTAACTTAAACTCCTAGTAGTTCTGAAACAAAAATGTTCAGTGAATTTGCCTACATATTTTAATTTTTGGTTGCATGACACTGCTCGAAGCATGAAAAAATTCCAACATATAGAAACTGTCGTGAGCCACCACTACTTGATTAGGCTGATAGTGAGTTACAACCTCGCCCAACAGCAATCAAGTTGGGAGGAATTAGTATTTTCCATTGAAGGGGGCCTAGATCTGCCTGCGCCTAACCCTGTTCCGAAAAGGAAGAGGACTACCCTTACATCAAACACTCCCAAAAAGCGCAGACATTCCGCTAGGCTGAGGATAGACTTAGGAGCGACTGAAAACCCCCAGGGCAGTATTAGCCAGCCCATAGAATTGTCTAGCCCGGGAAGTGAACAACAATTGTAGATAGAAGGCTAGGATAACCCTAAGTTGGACCATGGGGAAGAATCAAGGCATTCTAGAGAAGAGGAAAGAAATGAATCAGAACTCCCCTCAACATCAAGTCCCCCAGGTGATTTACTGCATGATATCGAATTAGCCCAGATTTTGGCCAATATGAATGATTTCATACAGCCCGAAAGCCTGCTCAATTTCAACATTGGAGTAACCCAATCTGTAGAGAACTCTAGCCACGATATAATTATATTAAAAAACATAAGATACAAAGAAGAAACATGGGCAGAGGCCACTCAAGAAGAGGTGAACCAACTTGGTGATATGCCTCCAGAAGAACCCAGTCAGGAAGGCCTAAATACAGAGAATGTAGGCCAAACAAGAGAAATAGAAACAAACCAGGGAGAGGATACAATTCTTGTAGAACAAAACCAAGATGAGCAACCGAGCTCGTTAGGAGCAGAGACGATTAGCAGAATAGTTGTTCCTCCTAAAAAGTAGAAAAACAAAATTAAAAAGCTTAGGAAGGAATAGCAGAGGCTGTGGAAAATAGTAAAAAGGCTCAGGCGAAAGATAAGAAAATTAGCAGCGGGGAAGGTTCCAGATAAAACCCCAGAAACAATAAACGCAACCGTTCAAACTGAATTACATGAAACAAAAGCTACGAGGACTCAAACTAAGCCCATACTCACTGAACTTGTTAGGGAACAACATGCAATTTTTGCAGAAGAAGCTACCCAAACAAAGGCTATATCTTCTCATGACTTAGCTATTCAGATGGAGATGGTACCCTCCTACAGCACAACTACCCAAACAGAGGCTTGAGCCTCCCATAACAAAGAAACATAGACAATAGGCATCCATTCTCATAGTAGGGGTACACAGAAAAATACCCAAGCCAAAGATATCATGACAAGCAACGACCCCAGTATAGTGAATCTTCAAGAAGATTTAGCCCAGGCTTGGCTTACCATAGAACAAATTGAGTTGGAAACTGTCTCCCAGCAAAAATACCAAGAATTACAAAGGCAACTTTGGGACATGAATACATCAGAAAGTGAGACCTTCAATAAATACCGAAAGGCAGAGGAAAGAATTGAGAAAATGAAGCTCAGATTAGAGAAGGTCATGAGTCAAATGGATACTATTTGCTCATTGTACATTGATGTCTTGGCATGTAGATCCCCTGCCAATAATTATGCCTTATTTTTGCTAGAAAGATACTTGCAACTGAAAATCAAAGCCGTCAGGGCTGGAAAACCGATAGAATTAAAAACAATTGAGGATTTCATAAACTATTGCAAACAACATGGGGTAAAAGTTCAGAGATTGCTGTGTGAATTTTATTTACATAATTTTGTATTAGAGGAAGAAATCGAAAAGAACCCCAGTCCTTTTGTGGGGGATGTGCAATTCCAAGCTTTTATTTCATTCGCTGTTAATCAACTGAAATGGTTCAAGGCTCATAACACGTTCTAGAGGCAGGAAAATGGACTAGACCTTTGGGTCAGAGGTGAACCAAAACAACTGTTACAAATGCTGGCCAATCACAAAAGTTTGATGAAAAGGGAAGGAGTAATCCAAATTTTAAGGCCTATTCAGAAAGAAATTGTCCAGAAGGGAGTAGAATACTTCCTCCCCATTCAGGAAAGCTCCTTGGCTGTAGCCAAGTTCAGGTGGACAGTCTCCAACAATAATGTATAGAATAGAGAGCCATGTAATTATAAAAATTTTAAATTGGCTACAAAATGCTTTGTCACTTATAGCAATCACATCTTAAGAGAAGGTCCCTATTGGCTAGGTTGTCAGTTCCGCAACCCTATTATTTGGTATCCTGTTGAAGGGTACCAGGCTATATATGAACTACATGAAGGACAAACAAGGCACATCTTTGAGCTCTTGGTGAAGAATCATGGTTTCAGACCACTTTACGATATTCCCTCTCCAGCTTATTCCTTGACTGCTCTGCATACGAACTACATGGTTTTCATGAGGAAATGAAAAAGGGTAAGTAGGGGAGTATGTTGGGTCATGGAAAAGGTATGCATTTATTATTAAAATCATCATACTTTTCCTTTATTCTTATCCTTTTTATATCTCAATGTGCTAATTTATTAAGGAATTACGGTAAGAAATGAAGAAATTATCTGCAGTTACAACTTAGCCAATTATTACCTTCCTTTATGCCGGTAAACAACAAAAGGGACAAATGCTATTCCCTGTGAAGGAACAACAAACATTGACAAGCTAAGGAAGGAATGCGACGGTTGCAGATACGGCCAAAAGCAAATCAACAGAATTAGCACAAGAAAGGAAATGATGTCTGAAGATGGAAAACTATTGCGAATCCCTCAGGATCGAGAGATCCTGAGGGATCGCGTTTATCATTTATCTTTGTACCCTTTCCGATTATAAAAAGAGATGTTTTGTAAGAAGAAGGGGAGGAGGAATTTCTGTATTATTGTAATTGTAATTGTAATCACAGACTCTCGCTGTCGAGAAGAACACGAATATATTGTAATGCTCATTTAGTTTGATGATTAATATATAAGTAAAGTTGTTGTTCCCTCACGTTTCCTGAAGTAACTTAGCAGTGTTTCGCTGGCAGCTAAGGGCCTGGCCTCTAGTGGATTCAACTGCTCTTCTTGTGTCATACATTTCCAATTCTTGCAAGTGTGATGGTTTGATAGTATTCTTACTTTCTATGATTTTATCGCTGCGTTGTTTATTATTTTCCAGTGTTGACAAAATCTCTTTACTTTATATAATTTGCAGGATTGTCATTGATTCAGTTTGCTTTCATTTCAGATCAAGTTTCTTAGATAAATATTCTACTTGATATAATCAACTGTAAAGAGTATTAACTATTGTCGTTGAAACTCTCAGATTGATATTCATTCATTGTTTAGATTAATTGTTGAAGATTGGGTTTAATTTAGATTAAATCAGTTAAAGAGGGATGAGTTATCACGACTGTACTCTCAACTCATGTTGTTGTTACTTTGATGAATATAAGATTTGATATCGTTAAAGGATTAAGTCTTCTTTGATTGCAATTGAAATTTACTAGATGCATCCATTTACTCTTGTATTTAAAAGATCTATACTGCAATTTAGAAACATTACTCTCTAAGTTAAATAGAAGCCACACAGTACACTCTTGAAATAAGAAGACTTGCCGGGATTGATAACTAATGTGAGGATAATTAGGAGTTTTAAAAGGCACCTTTTATCGCCCAACATAAATACGACTTAAGAGAATGTTATAATCTAAAGGGGCATCAATAACCTCAATGTCTACATAGTCAGTCTTTCCTGCAAGAGTCACTGGACGACCATGATACATTCCAAGAGGCTAGGAGGAATGTCTGTCCCAAGCATGCAAAGTGATGGTGGATGGGGACAGCTCAAGTGACTTAAGTTGTTTCCAAATGACAATGGACATCACATAGGTGGATTCACCTTCGTCAATAATGCATTGGGAGATGATGGCATTACGAAATCAGACTGGTATTTGTAAATGAATGGATGAAGGTAAAGGGGGGCGTTTTGATGTATCAATTGGGATGACAATCAGATGATCGTCAGAAGGATCTACTGCACCCAAAGTAGTTAGTAGAGCTTTCTTTTGAGATGGGAACGACTGGAGTACTTCCAACATCAACATGGCAACAGGAGATTGCACCATGTATGGGCAGCTCGGTTAGAAGCTGCGTGATGGCGTAATGGTCCCTTGGGGATGTTGGGAATGGTATCAACTTTAGGTTGAAGGATCAGTAACAGACCATTTGGTGTCATAAGAGGCTCAATAGATTCTTTAGTTTTGGATCCAGTGGAATATGAAGTCAATGGCTTATCATATTAACGCGACTGAGTTTGCAGGTTGATATCGGAGGGATTAGGCTCATCAGAATTCATCATGAGGATCTGGTAGTCACTAGGACCAGAAGGTTGGGGGGGATGGGCTGCTTGACCCAGTTGAGGTTGAGCAGCAACAAATCATTGCTGAGCGAAAGGATCTGTAAGAATTGTCGGTTGAGATGGCGCAAGATTCTGAGGCGATTGTTGGATGGGCGGTTGACCTCTAGAAGCTACCTGAGCTTCCCATATTTGGCGCATATGGGGTAAGATAGGACACTCATGTGTATAATGGCCATGTGCACCACAACATGCACAATGCCTGTTTGTAAGAATAACCTTGTTATGCTTGGGCTTGCTGCCCTGTTGCTGGTTGTTAGTGTTAGGTTGGTTCCCATGAGTTTCACTAAGTTGATTACCTTGATTACCCTGGTTACCCTTGTTACCTTTCCCCTTATTATTTTTCTTCAAATTTTGGGGATTGGTCACACTATGTCTTACAAACACTTGACCCTGAGGGGGTGGTGGTTGCTGGGGTTGAAGATGCATGGGAGGCTGCGGTGCTAATGCTTGAGGGCATGGAGCACTAGGTTGTGCATAAGGGGGAGCAACAGTTTGGTAGACATGTTGATCATTGGCTGGCCCTGGAAATATGTTGGTAGCAGGAGGGGCATAAGTGTTGGAGGAACTGGTGCCCCCCTATAGATAGCCATAACTTTGCTGAGTATATGGCGAAGGATGTGAAAGGGTTCCAACGATACCATCGATAGCGTGAGATGCCTCCAGTGTATTGGCACCTCCAAGACGGGGGAGGTTTGGAATAACGATATAGACATAACAGGATTGCACATAAACGAGATCATATCTCAGAGCGATTTGGAGATATTCTTCATTTATTTAAGGAAAATGGTACATGACATATTTTCCAATGGGTGATAAAAGGCTCCTAAGAAACCAATATAGATAGACATGGTCTTCGAAGGGTGAGGCACGACACGTGCTCCTCCTTCTACGCCACTCTTGAACATGATCAGAAAGGCGAGTGGTGGAGGACGGATGAAATGAGGTCAATAGCTCCATACCAATGTCATACAGGAGAAGTAACTTGAAATATGAAAGGAACACTTTAGCAAGTGTCACGAAAATGGAATGAGATGCGGCAGGCTGGTCTACATACCATTTTGCAGCATCTCTAGTGAGCGTGCTTTGGAATAGTTGAAGACGAATGGAGTCATCAGAAATGGAGTTGGATGAACACCACATGTGGAAGGAGCGGACATGATTGGTAGGGTCCTCTCTAGAATTACCCTCAAACTTTGGGATGTCTGAGGGAAGCTTAGTCGGCATAGCAGGCCAACCAACATCATGGTGTATAGGGTCATTTATCAAATGGCTAAAATCCAGGAGACTTAACCAACCATAAAAGGGAGCATTGGGCTACCAGAATGGTTCCTAAGACTGTTCTGCTAGATGTGACCACCAGAGTAGAACTGGAGCCAACACCAAGTTGGGTTCCTACACTAGCTGTGGGTCCAGACATGGTGATGATATGTTGAAAAGGAGGCTCAAAATTAGATGAGGAATCAGATGAACTAGGGGAAGAGTCGGTATGGGGACTCGGGGGACTATGAACTCGAACCCTGTGGGGAGGAGTAATATGCCCAAGCAAAAATTGGGGATGAAGGCCTAAGAGTCTCCGCAACAAGCGCATTGGTGGCTCAATGGTGGTAAGACACAAGTGACACAGAAATGGTGAAGTGAGATCAACAATATGCCTTTGTCTCAATAAGGGAAGATAAATTTATTATGTTAAGTCTTGGCTTGGCGGTGTAAACCAAGCACCCTTCGCTTAAGGTCTACAAGTGTGTGCAAGTGTATTTATTGATTAAGCCCAGATCTTGTTTGTAAAAAAGATAAAAGATTGCTAAAAATAAACTGAAATTAACAACAAAAAATGAACAGCAAAACAATGAACTAAACCCCACCCAAACTAGATTTGCAAACACTGTGTTCGTTGGTGGCGAAATCAACAGAAAAGCACACTAAAAAGGTCAGGAGATATAATTGTCAGTGTGACTAGGATAAAATGATACTAGGTTGCTAGAAAGTGGTGCAACAACAACAAAAAACCAGAGAGGTATATCGCTGCAAAAATATAGGGAGATGGGTGAAAAACCTAGGGAAACCAATGGGACCCTATGGCCAATGAATAAACAAGGTTTAATATGAAACTATGGATGGAAACAACCTATTTTTGGAGATTTGAAACAGAAGGGTACAAATCTAGAAAATATGGTTGAAAGTGTTGTAGAAACTCAGACTACTCACTCAAATAAACTCCTCCTATAAAGGTGGAAGTGTACTAAAAGACCTAGGGGCTAAATTCCACTTCAACGAGTAAATCATAGTAGATCAAGGCTTAAGTAGGATGAGACAGAGGTCGAACAACCCAGCTGACAGCTCTCGGCAAAACCCAGAAACATATATGATAAAAACCTAGAAACCCTAAAAATCGCAGGTATTGACTTATTTTCAGGGGGGATCACACTTTTTGGGCTGAAAGGTGCACTCTGGACTCCAAATCACACTTTTTGGGCTAAAAAGTGTGATTTCTGCTCCTTGATTCCTGGTCGAAAAATCTCAGAAAAAACTACCATCTCTGTCGTGACTAGTTCCTGTGACTTGCAAAAAAGACCATAGAACTTGCAGAAGTAAGAAATTTGATAGATCTAGGTAAAAATATAGTAAACAACATTAAGAGACTAAAAAAAGAAGAAATCCTAAGCTGAAAACTAAAGGTCACCCAGTTTTTTGGATCTGAATTAAAAAATCGGTGGGGTCGCTAATTTTGTTGTAGTGTTTTCTTCTCAAAGATATACAAAAAGAATCCACTTAAGATTGTGGATAACAAACACTCTCAAAAATATAAATGGTTGCTAAACATTGTATATATGCAACAATTGATAGAAACAAAACCTGCCAAAGTCCTTATCTATGACACAATCATAGTTAAACAACAAAATAAAAAGTAATAACTCCAATCATCCAATGGAAACTAGATATAAAAAGAATATATTTTATTATAACACGTGTGAAGGGAATAAATAAATGTTACCACTCCCCCTCTATAGGATGGGTTCTTGTCTATCCTCAAACGTCTTCATCTTGTGTAGAGTATCTCTCCCCTATATTGTGTAAACCCAACAAATAAAATGTTTGAGCTCAATGGGAACTCAAATGGAAGAAAGATGGTGTGCAAAAACGATAATAATCAGAGTTACAATAGTGAGTGCAACAATGAAAATAATCGAAAGTGAATAATGAATGGAAAACCATTCTATTTATAAAAACAAATTGAGTTATCCTCGAATAATGAGCAATAATAAAATATTATTAACCGCATTCTTGGAATAACCACTTGGTATATTTTATTATATTTGGTTAGGAGGGAAAAAATATTTAAACTTTTATTTAGAAATAATAAATAAATACAAGCCCCAGAGGGTAGGCGAGTTGGTAATCACATTGCGGTGAAGTTCGTTTGCAAGGTGGGATCTGTACTGAAGGTCACAAGTTCAAATCCCTGGACTAACCCAGAGCTGTGGAGAGGGGCGGATGTAGTCTCCCAGGGGTTATAGTGGTAGCAGCCAGAATTGACCCCGTGTTACGCGAGTTGTGAGGCTACCCCAGTTGCTGATTCCCCTGTCAATAAAAAAGCAAAAATAAATAAATAAATAAATAAATACATGATTTATTTATCATCTCAAAAATTGGTTAAGGGATAATAAAAAATAATGATTTATTTAATTATTCTTGAGGGATTTAGTCAAATTTGACAAGGAATAATAAATAATTAGTAATTAATTAATTATTCCTAGAGAAAAATAAGATAATTAATAATTTATCTGTTGATTTTTCATAATTGGGTCAAATATGACAAGGAATATTAATTGAACAATGGTTTAATTAATTATTCCTAGAAGAAAATTAAATAAATAGTGATTTATTTAATTATTATTCATGGGTTTAATTATAAATTACTTAACAAAGGTGGTTTATTAAGTAATTTCTCATAGTGGAAGCAATTTTACTATGGTAAAATTGGTTTTATCTAGTGTACTTTGATCCATCTAGTAAATTAGGCTAGATGATCAATTTTTTGGTGATAACAGGAGAGATAAAACAACTATCTGAAATGTAGGGATATAAAAGGACCCTCCCACGAAGGAGGAAATTAGAGACTCAAGTCTATGTACTACTCCATAAGTGATATAAAATAAAAGTAAAGTTGTTTCCATTGGGTTCTTTCTTGTAATGGTTAACATATGTTTTCAAAACTCTTTTGCATATTTTCTTTAACATTTTTTGCAGATTTGAAAGTGTTTTTGAAGATTCTAGGGTTTTAAAACATCTTTTTCCTTTTCTTTTTTATTGTTAGGTGGATTTGATACCAATCATAAGAAGTAGATTTTTGGCACGTCTGTTCAAAAATTTACACCTAACATGAATGAACCTAATGGAAATTATATTGAAGGGGCGCAATTATGAATGATGAAGATAATGATAATAGATGCAAGTCAATAAAATCATAGATGGATCCAATTGGAGTTGACAATATTTTAGCAGATAATTCATGTTGATCATAGGCAAGTAAGTAGGGAAAACAAATCTAAAGGAATTGGGTGAGATTTCTTTTTAACTGAATTTGATATTTTTTTGTTTATTAATTTTAATGCATGTATGGATGTCTAAGAAGGGTATGGTGAAGGTAGACAATTGTTAGCACATAAATATTTAGTAAAATATTAGTAATATGTGCATGCATTGAGTTTCCATGTTGAACATAAATTAAATGAATGAACAATACACTCATGAGATCAAATATGTTCAACAATACACTGAGATATTGCATGAAAATGTTGGAGATATGAGGTAAATGTGGGGACTTCACTGTGTTGATGAGCCCATGAGTATTAGCACAATAGTTTCTAAGATTAAGATAAGTGATTCCATCATATAATGTTGAGTTTGTTGATAAGGAACATGTAGTTGAAGGATTGGTTTTTCCTAGTCAATGTGAGAATTGTATGGAATTGTTGATATATGAAAGAAAGTTTGTCATTAATACCTAGTGGGTTATGACAAAGGAAAGAAGAATTAAGTGTGTAAAGATTACTAGAATCCTTATGATGCATCCATGAATTACTATGATATGATTTGGTCATGACACTCATATTATGAATCATGATGGTACATATGCTTGGTGCATTGAGTGCATGCATGCTTGTATGGAACAATCAATTGCATGATTGAATGTCATGAAAGGAAATAACTTTTAATACTCTTAAGGAATTTTTGAGTAGTGAAATGAGTGGCATGAATAGTTCATGTTGCAAAATAAAATTGAAACTAATTATTCATGAATTTAGATATATGTATCTTAGTGGAGAAAGTGGTTATGTAACTCTCAGTTTTGACCCTTTGGGTTGTTGGAATAAATGTTTGATTGCATTATGAAATGCTTAGAATGATTGTGATGCAAATATATAATGTAATGATAGTTTCATTTCAATCTATTTAAAATTAGTTGAAAGTGATATAATTATTATGTGTGTAATAATTTTGAGATCACTTCAGGGAATGTTGTAAATTTTTTAATGAAAATATTTTATGTATGAACACTTACCACTATTTGGTTGATTGAAAACTCATATTATCGGTAAAGTGCTTGAATGGGGTGTGATATAGAAGACAGTATGAAAAATAAAAATAGCACCACTTGTGAAGGAGCTCACATCATAACTAAAAGTATCATATTTGTGAGATCTGGCTTTTGAATGAAGCAAATTTCAGCCTTTAAAATTTCCGATTTGAAACTTTTGAGTATATCTCATGATAATTAAATGTTGTGACACAAATGAAATGATTAAAGCAAAGAGATTAGGAATGGTGCCACAGTGGTGACATTGCAGCCCTGTGACACACTTTTATTACCTCATGGGAGCAAGTCATAAAGGGAACCTTGATTATTAGAATCCATGAGAAATGTAGCACAATTTATTTTAGAGAACGATAGAAGGGAACTTGGTTATAAGACTAAACATGTCTTCAATAATACCATACAAGAAAGCCCTAGGACATGTAGATCACCAAAGAATGGGGATTTCTTTAGCCTAAACGATACATAACTAATGGGAAAAGAAATTTGTCACACTAACTGGGATGTGAGTATAAGAGGGCCTTTCTAATGCATATGGTGACTTGAATTGGTTATCTATGGAGGCAAAGGAGGAAAATAATAACAATAAAAATAAGTATTGTTTTAAAAATTTACTTGTTAGAAATTCAATTTGGAAATCCAAGACTATTGTAGAAGGATTGCTAGCTAAGAAATAAAATGAATTGCAACACATATGTGATGTTGATTTTTTGGTGTAGGTACTAAATGGAACACTGTTGAAGTAACTAGGTTGATACACAAGAGCATAAAGGTATTTTGTGCCTAACACTATAAGCCTAAAAAATATTATTTTAGTCAGCAATATTGAATGTTGGTAATATATTTTATTGTAGAAAACGATGGTTTTGTATAAGGAAACTATATAAGGTCTAGAGGTAGCCAAACTAAACATAACATACGTAGTGATAAAAGGAGAAAAATTGAAGAGAACCATATTTTTTATGTATCTAAGAAAAGGATGAAGACCATTGCACCTAGGTCAATTCCACTACAACCAAAGAAGGTCTAAGATCAGTGAGAACACTGAGGATTATGTTCATTTAAGGGGGATGGGAATGTGACGTCCCCCTTTCATTTCCCCAAAAATTTTGATGGAATTAAATACTTGTAACGTTGGGTTACCAACAATTTATATTATGTAATAAACTTTGTTATGTGATGTACTATTATATTTTATTAATAATAATTCTAGAGTTGAAGGAAGGGAGTACTCAACAGATCATGATGTGTCGGGCAAGGGAAAATTTGACTAGGGAAGAAAAGATACAAGGTGGGTGGAGGATGGGAGAAATCCTAACCTTGCTTGAATAAATATTGTTTTCCCTTGATGTGATGGTTGGTATTCCTAGGAAGCTTCTAGCAAAAGATTGGGAAGATGAAGGGTCAAGGAGTGATTATAAAAATAAGAAGGAGAAACCATCAAGGGGTTTTGGGTTCTTATTTTCTCCTTAGACTTTCTCTCATACTCTCTCACTCAAAAATTTGATTTGGCAAGAGAAATGGTGGCAGATCCCAGAGAGGTTCAAACATTGTGACTGATTAAGAGTTGTGAGTGATAACCTATGTGATAGTCACTGAGTTTTTCCTATGTGTGAAGGACAGTGGCCTTCACTTTTTGTGTTAAACATATCATGATGCATTAGGAAGGGGAAAATTTTACTAGGGAAGAAAATATGCAAGGGGGGTGAAGGGTGGGAGAAATCCTAACCTTGCTTGAATAAATATTATTTTCCCTTGATGTGATGGTTGGTATTCCTAAGAAGCTTCTAGCAAAATATTGGGAAGATGAAGGGTCAAGGTGTGATTATAAAAATAAGAAGGAGAAACCATCAAGGGGTTCTTGGTTCTTATTTTCTCCTTATATTTTCTCTCATACTCTCTCACTCAAAAATTTGATTTGGAAAGAGAAATGGTAGCAGATCCTAGAGAGGTTTAAACCTTGTGATTGATTAAGAGTTATGAGTGATAGCTTATGTGATAGAGACTGAGTTTTTCCTATGTGTGAAGGAGAGTGGCCTTCACCTTTTGTGTTAAATCTAGTTTGAAAATTATGCATTAATTACATGAGTCTAATTTTCCCTCGACGTATCAAGATCTAGAACAATGGTGGCCAAGTGTGAGAAAAACTGCAACACAATTAAGCCTAAGGTGGGGTGGAACGTGGCTCACATTACTTCAAGTCCAATATTTTCTCATTACAATCAATATATGTTTATTTCCATGTTATTTATATTTCTTGAATGAATTATTTTGTGATATGTAGGAATTATTGTTGTTGTTATATTATTTTATTTATGATCATTGTGTTTCTTATGATTGTAAAGTCTAGAGCAATGGGTTTGAATTCACTTGGTGATGGAATTTAAATGAATTGGGATGCATGGGAAATGCATGATCATTAACAATAATTGCATGCCTTCCATGTTAATTGCATGCCTCCCTTATTAATTGCATGCTTTTGCTATTAACTTCACACAATATTTTCTTTAATTTTCTCTACGGGCTATAAGTGAGTTAATGGAGTTTAATGGTGGAAGCCCAAAATGTATTTTATGGGGTAAACAATTCATCTTGGCATTCTCGCTATAATTTATTTTTCTTTTTCTAGGAGGTTCTAGAGGCTGCGACTCAGATCATAGTGAGGGGAAATCTTGTTGGTCGTTTGGTTCAATATCCAGGTCTTGGTTTGTTATATTTTTTTATATATGAGATGAGGAAGTTGGGCTTTCTGAATGCTTCTTCAAATATTCCTTTCTAGAATTTTCATTATAACTTTTCTTCTTGAAGGTTAGAGAGGCTAAAACTTGGACCATAGTGAGGGGAAATTCGTTGATCATTTTTTTCAATTTTCAGATCTTGATTCACTATATTTTTTAGTTATTCTCTAAGAAAGTCAAGCTTTGTGAATGCTCTTAAAATAAGGCCAACTTGGAATTTTCGCTATAAATTTTCTTCTGGGTTGATTCAAAAGCTTAAAATTGGACCATACTTAGGGGAAATCCCAAGCAAAGTCTATTAGAAATTCCAGATCTTGTTTTGATATGTTTTCTGACATATTCTCTGAGGAAGTCGAGTCTCCTAAATTCTCCTGAAATAATACCTTAAAACAAGTCAACTTAGCATTATTTCCATAAATTTATTTTTAAGAGGTTCCAAACTATGAAACTTGGAGGAGATAGAGAAAATGTCTCAAGGATCCTATGGTAGAAATTTTAGATTTTGGTCTTCTATAATTGAAAAGATATACTCTGTGGAAGATTAAGGTTCGAGAGAAATAAACATTGCACACAAATTGTTTGATGAAATGCCCATAGAGTATAAATGTCCACAAAAATGAAATTGCACACAATAAACATTAAAAAAAAATGAAGTCTTTCACATTTCTGCATAAATTCTCCTTCCACATAGTTCTTCTACACACTTCTGTTCTGCACAATACTACACATAAATCAATTAATTAACAATTTTTGTTTGTTAAAGTTTGGGGCGGGAAAACTTTGGTTTACATGTATATTAGATGTAGAATAAGTGTAGACAATAAATATCTACAAGCCACTTTTGTATCTTCACTCAATATGGTTTGTACTGATTCACATTAAGCTAAAAAATAGTATTTTGAAGCTATTATCTTTACAACAGGAGTTCTACTACTTTCCAATATATGATGATCGTGAGGTCATTTACAAGAGTGATGCAACGTATTGAATGATCAGAATGAATTTAGCCCCTTCTAGGATGGTACTTTCTCACAATTTTTATCCAAAGAAATTGCTCGCAAATTACAAATCATTTCTAAATATGTGTGCTACTTTTAGATGGGATGGGCTATACGTATTCCATTTCAATATTTGATGGACACACATCCAAAGATGCCCATTTTAATAATGTTATTAATAGCAAACATCCATGTCTAAGTCTACAATTATGAATGTGAAACTTCTTACTCCTTTTTGTTTTTGTTATATACTTAAGTTAAAATTCTCATGTAAAATCCATACTATATGTTTTAGGCCAGCAATGGTAAAATGGAACAAGGTTTTGTTTTCATTGTTGTATGCAGAGTACGAAGAGATTTCATTGTGGATAGTTTTCTCAGCACCTTCACATTCCGCACAATGAGAAATCTTCCTCACAAGATAAGGACATAACATACATAGGATAATATTAATGATTAAAATAACATAATCAATAACAATTGATTTTTCCGCATAGTATTGTTGAGGGGAAACTTTTTGCAAATAAGGTAATACTTTCTTGACTTCCATGCCTCTTAGAACGCATTATTTTTTAGTCTTGTCATTTGTATGTATGATACTGTTTAATCGATGGAAATAAACAAAGTGACATTTAACCTTGAAAATGGTACAATAAACCATATTATCATCCATAGTTCTAGCATTTGTAATTAGACTACTTCATTTCGCACATATCATCTAAAAGGGATTCCTATATGCATTAGTCATTGTCAATAGTCCTTGAAAGCGTTGAAAAATTGGTATAGAAAACCGATACTTACCAACTTGAAATAAAATGACTCTATGTGTATTTATTATAATAGAGTTTACCATTCATACTCCACACGTCAAAGAAAGCATTTTACTTTGACTTTCCACTTTATTTTTTGTTTTCAATGAACATATGAACGTGAATTGCAATATAGGTTCAACTAAATATCAAATTCAACTTAACAACATTACTTTTTAAAATAGTTAATGTGGAGGTGTGGAAGAGGCTTTCATTGTGCTCTTGTCGTACTTGTGCACAATGTGAGAGAATTAGCATAGCATAGTGTAGAGGAAGATTTGAATATGTTCTTGCTCTCTCTATCAATGAAGAAGTGAAATTCTTAAGAAGATTTTCTTTCATCAGGATGGAGGACCTCATGCTCACTGTCAAACTTGATTAGGTGTGTGGGAAGTGCAGGATAAAAGGTGTGGAGAGAAATTGTGTGAGAGGGAGTTTCTTAAAGAGCAGGGACTATATTGAGTCAATATGTTTTTCTCTGTACTTAGCATGATGTATACTTCCTTTGCACATTTGTTGGTTCTTTATATTTCCTTCAATACAAAGTATTGCATTTCGACCAATATTCAGAATATGTGATCAAATTTATGCATTTTTAAAAATATTTTTGTTTCTTTTCTATGTCCTTTTTTATGAAGTTCAGTTAAAAAAAAAATTCATTTCACCATAAATTGATAATTGTGTGGAGTGTGGAGGAGCCCCTGCTACCCCCTTTTTTCTTCCTTTACACCTCCGTACTCTGTTTGTTCAGCTTCCCACCCCATCGTCTATGTAAGGGACCTCGAACCATGTTAGCTTTGGCATCATTAGGGTGAACGATAACATTTGTAACTGATGTGTGTTTATTGGAACATAGTAAGGGGATTTTTCATTCCCAGTTACCCAAAGGGTATGCAAGAGACATCAATTTTCATTTGAGTTATATTAATTTACAAATATAAACCATATAAAAATAAATATTTACACATTTAAACTCTATCGATTTACTGACAAGTATCTACACATTCAAACCAATTAATTACAATATTTAAGCATTTATTAAGCTTAAATGATTTTACTTATAAAACTTAAAAATGTGATTTACACATATAAATGTAAATATTGTCCAATATCTAAGTTTGAAGCTTTTAGATTTTTATTGTGCGACGAGTGTGTGAAGGAAGCGTGTGTTGAGATGTTTGTGTCCCTTGCTCTGCACACACATTGTCCTCACAATAACACTCCCCATACAGAGTTTATGTTTCACTCCCCACACAATTTTTTTTCCACAAGTGAAATAGAACTTATTATCCTCATAACATAGCTTACCTTGCTAGAAGTTCATATTTTGGAGAATATGTGTCAATAACAAGATGTATCATCCGATATTGCTAATGGAGAGGTCAAAGTATTATGTAGGAAAACATATTACATCCCGATTAAGGAATGATCAACAAGAAGTTAATTGTAGAATCAATATATACTATTATGGGAAATAAAAATCCATGTTTGAGCATTCTTACTGACTCCATTTTATCAATTAATGTAAATATTTGACCTTTTGAATGTACGATGATTCTAGGAAAGGAGGTATGTTGTATTGGTTTGCACAAAGGCATAATTAAACTATTGAGCCATTAGCATAAGTATCTCGCACATAGGAATGCATTGAACGTACCTTAACTAAAATGCATTGAGCATTAAAATGAAGTGTTTGAGTTTGAAAGATTTTTTGGGAAATAAATTAATCAACTAATTGGTGGTTTTGGGTTATTAATTTCTGTGAGGAAGAAGCGTTGTGCGGAAAAATGAGTGTGCAGAGCAAGGAACACAAACTTTCCCTTGCAATGTCTTGTATCTCCACATACATTTCCACGCATTACATATTAATCAATTAATTAGAAGTTTGGGCTTATTAAAGTTTAGTGCATAAAAAGTTTGAGTTACATAAATAATAAGTGGATTTGTGATTTCACATTTGTCAAATTGAATACTTATATTAAATAATGTGGTTTTTAATGTGTATGAAGAAGAATTATTTCATAGGAAAACAAGCATTGAGAGCAAGGAACATCAAGTTTCTTTGGAAATGTTCCATGCCTTTGCATACATTCCCACAAGCTACATATAATTGAATTAATTAGCCATTTTTGATGTAAACATGGAATCGTTTGAATGCTTAATAGCATTTACTCTGAAACATTGTGCAATGTTCACCGATTCATCAAGATCTGTAGCTAGTATTTGTTCTAACAGATTCAAATGATATGCACAAGAGGTATATGTGCAGGAGAACCTTTTTTCATCCAAATCTGTAGCTCCTCACAGGCACTCCCTTTGTGCTTTTTTTCTAGAAACTGTAAAACACCAACTTTCACGGTATTTGACACATATATTTTCTCGTTCCTCACTAACCTTTCTATGAAAGATCACATAAGCTCAGTCAAATTCCTATGCTCCTTACATATTCCCTCTCCATAAACTTTTTTTTTCACACTACAAGTCGTCAATTTTTATGTTATTTGATACACATATTTAATTGTTCTGCAACAACATTTTTATTGGTAAAACAAATCTAACAATTACTTTATCTTCGTAGACTGCTTCTGTACATTGTTCTCACATTATTTTAATAATGAAATGGTTTTGCTTCACATTGAAATTTGTGAAATCCAGGTGTGGAAGAGTGCAGAGGAAGCAGAATAAAGGCTTCCTCCACACTCTGCATATATTGTTTAGGTGTTTTGGATTTTCCCAAAAATTTAATAATACAATTTATCAAACCATTTATTTGTTTAATTAAATAAATTGATTTAAGATAGTGAAATAAACATGTTTTTAAAACTATTTATCCATTCATTCGTACATTTTAACATTCCTTTCAATTCGCCAAAAGGCAGGGATTTCTCATTGAACCTCAATACAACACTCTACATTTGATCATGGTGTTGTGCGATATGCTAAATAAAAATATTTTTAATGCATCCAAGCAATTACTAAAGATCAATAAAGCGTAAAGAATAAGATATTAAATACTAAAAATGAATTCCAACACATAAAGATTGGATACCTCATCCTAAAGAAACAAAACAATCATCTCATCAAATTTTAAATAAAAAGAAATGAAAATAAAGAAAAAAGAATATGTGGATTCCATAGTAAGAAAAGGGAAACCTCAAACAACTGATAATGTTACTAGAATTTGTAAATGAAACCAAGTATCAATTTATGCAAAAAAATAAAAATACACTGTTGAGAACAACTTGACAAAATCTTACTAGCCTCACTCTTATAAGATTTATTGGCTAGTAGCTAATTAGAAAAAAATATTTGAAATTGCAAAAAATTGCTTCACTGCCAAAAAAGGAAAATAAATATAGATCTAGAAAATTTTGTGGATCGATACACAACCAAAATCTATTAACTATAATGGGTAGTTATCAACATGGAAAATTTTAGGGCTCATATTTGTAGGTGGGCTAATTTTCCATGAATTTTCCAAAAAATAGATTCGCTAATTTCCATTTTTTATAAAAATGATTCACCAAAATTTTACAATATAAAATTATTTTACCTTAAAAATCACCAACATTATATAGAGAATATATATAAAATCATTATAAATTTGAATAATTTTACAAATACATCAATAAACATGTTATAGTTTGCATATTAGGAACTAGTGAGATTCACCAATGCTTTTGAACTTCAAGATAATTTTTCATCCTTAAAATTTTCCCTGTTTATCAAACATGATTCTATGGTCCTAAACTTGGTGACAGAGGAAGCTGAAACTCATAGTGTACATGTTTCTCCATGTCAGCTGATTTGCTTCAAAGCAATCTAGTTTTTCATGTAGACGCCCCTGACCCTTTTGCAGATTTGCTAATAACTCTTACATATTCCATTGGTTGTGTTGGATATATTTCATGAATGAGATGATCATATTTTGGCCATCGTGTCTATCTCTTAGGAGCTATTCTAGAAGCATATTGAGATATGCAAGCTTATTTCCAAAGTTTTGTTGATCAGATGCAGGGCCATTAAAATCAAGTATGTTGATAGTGTTGGGATCTATAGCCTTCCCCTGACCAATGCTCTGTAGGTGTTGTTGGCTTAACTCTCCTCATTTGCCAATTTTTCCATGCCTTACTCTGCCTCGTTATCTTGGCATCTTGTATTTCACCAAAAAAAAAAGGACTTGAATACAATAATTTTACGGATGGGCTAAACTAACAAAACCTTTTATGTTAAAAAGAACAAAAACTCAACAAAAAATAACAACCCAACTAGTATTAAATTGTAGCAAGAAAAGGCTTCATTTGACTCTGCCTTAGTCAAATGAAGAAATTTGGATTTCCACTTCATCAGGATGAGTTGGCAGGCAGTTAGTAGGAGTGACATGGCCAAATCACTCAGTTAATTCAGTCAATTCGAGTTGGTGGGCTAGTAGTAGAGTTGTATGCAAGTTGGTGGCTAAGATGTAGTTGTCTAGATGTGTTATATTTAGTGAAAGTAAGTTAGTTGAGCTCTAGTCAACAATAGAGTCAGTATGATTTTAATTGAGTAGTTGTAACTGTTGTAAACTCAATTAACTCTTAGTTAACTAGTTCATTTACTAAAATAGCCCTAGCCATGCATGCAATTCAAATTTCCTAGTGATGTGGAGGGAAAAGGCACAATTATAATTATATTGTATACTATTTTGAGTGTACAGAGTTTGTGCATGCATGTGAGCTATTTTCCTTGGGATTTTCACAAGGAAATATGAGCTTTCCTTATTCTTTAGGAGCACAATTGCACAAGGAAATAGGAGGAAGTAGAAACCTGTTTTGTCTAAGTATTATACAAAGAAGAATCAAGGAGAGAGATCAGTGTTGCAGTGCAGAGGGAGCTTCAAGCATTGAAGAAGTCATTGTAATTGATCATTGTTCTCAACTGATATCATATAAAAATAGGAGGGGTTTTCCCAGAGGCGTCCCCCCATAAAAACTTTATGCATTGTCACTAAATGATTGCATGTGTTTCTATTGTCATTTTTCTTTCTGCAGAATTTAGTAGAATAAATTTGTGTCTATTGATTTCTATGTGATTTCTTTAGTAGCTGTAAATTTCGAGTTATTTCTACATGGTACCAAACCTATTGAAAAAGACATAGAAACCAGGTTCCTAATCATCTCTCAAAGAAATTTTGAATATCAGAGTTTGTGGTGCAAGTGTTTATTTAGTGCAAGAACAATCTCTTGATTAAGGCGTGAGTATGCATTGAAGGGAAATTCGAATTTATGTTCTTGAAAATAAAAAATGGAAGTTGTGTTGGATGACAATGGAGTATTAGAGGACACAAAAATAGGTATTCCAAAGCCAATATCATCAAATGCACAACAAATGGCTCAGTGGAAGAAAGATACTGCAAAATTTAGGAGGATTATCTTGGAGGGAGTCAGAGACCATGGGGTTTTGAATTTGCATGGGAAGGAGATTGATTTTCAATGTGGAAAACCCTCACACAACTATTCGAAAGCAGCAGTGATGTAAGAAGCTGGCATTGAAACATAAGCTCATGAACATTTGAATGAATAAAAATGATGTCATTTTTCAATACCTATCCAAATTCACTTAGTGAGAGATGAACTTGGAGGAGTTGAAGATATTGTTCAACAATATGAAATTGTGAGCTTAGCACTTGGTCTTCCAAAGTCTTGAAATAACTGTCAGGATGTAGTTAATAGAAGAGACAAGCTCCCAAATTGGAAGATACTTTGGATTGACTTCGTGTAGGAGGATATTAGAAGAAACACTAGAGATGGAGTATCATACATAACCGATGAGGAAGAAAACATTGCCTTAGCTAGAAAAGGAAAGAAATCCAAAGGTAAGAAGGCCCAAGGCAAGGCAGAATCTAGCCAGAACCATGACAAGAAGAAAGACCTTGAATTAAAATTAAATGCTTTCATTGGCATGAGTATGGGAATTATGCAACAAAGTGTCCACCTAAAAAATCCAATAAAAAACTTACAACAATAGCAGGAGGAGATTCCCTCACATCATAATTCGAGTTGGATTTCAACCTCATTACATGCATGACAAGAACTGTTTGAGGTAGTGTGTGGTACTTAAACTCTGGTGCTTCATTTCATATGACAAGAAATAAGGATTTCTTCAGCAGCTTAGAGGAGAAAGACTTACAATTACACATAGAGCTTGGATATGATGGAAGATATAGTACCGAAAGGATTGGCATTGTCACCTTTAAGAGGGAGTCAGGCCTAAATAATGTAATGTATGTGCTTGGTCTAAAGTATGTAAAGAATGTGTGTCACCCAATATTCACCTAAAGAATGTAATGGATGTGCATGGTCTGAATAAAAATGTAGTTTATGTAGTTGTACTTTAAGAAAAAGGATATGATTTGGTGTCCAGTAAAGGGAAGGCATATCTGAAGCATGGAAAAGATAAGCATATTGGTGTTAGGATTAAAAACATATACAAGATAGAGGTTGATGCATGTGTCACATTGAGTAGCAGGGCAGAACAAGTTCAGGGCGAAGATGTCAAAGAGCTCTAGCATAGGCACATGGAACACCTACACCATGGAGCTTTGAAAATAATGCAGTAGATCACCACTGGAATTCCAAAATGCACCCTTGATCAACATGATGTTTGCAAGCAATGCACTCTTGGAAAATGTATTAAATATTCCTTCTAGGGCTGAGATAACAAAGTTGGAGTCATTTTGGAGTGAGTTCACCCAGATGTGTGTGGACCATTTTCCACAATCTAAAGTGCAAAGCACAAGTATTATGTGATCTTCATAGATGATTTTTCTCACAAATTTTGGATCTATTTCATGAAGAAGAAAGATGAGGTCTATTTAAAGTTTGTTGAATTTAAAGCCTTACTTGAAAATGATATTGGAAAGAAAATTAAATCCAAAATAAGTGATAATGGAGGAGAGTATGTGTGTAATGCCTTCAAAGAATTATGTGCTATGGAGGGTACTAGAAGGGAGTTGATTTCACCCCACAAATCACAACAAAATGGGGTTGCAAAGAGGAAAAATAAAAGTATTGTAGGAGTTGTTAGAGCAATGTTGCATGACCAGGGATTGCTACTATCCATGTGGGTAGAAGTTTGCAATACAACTATTTACTTGCAGAATAGGAACCCTTACAAAATTCTTGGAATGGTTACACTTGAAGAGGCTTTCACTGGGAGGAAGCCATATGTATCCCATTTTTACATTTTTGGATCCATAGTCAATTTTCATGTCTCAAAATATAGCAAGAAAATTTTGGAGCCCACTGTAGAGAGGGGGATCTTCTTGGGCTATTCTGAGACACGTCATATTTACTGGGTGTACATGCCCTCACTCAAGACGACTGTTATGAGGGGAATGTGATATTTTATGAGGAGAAAATCATGAGGAGCTCTCTAGAGGGAGATCTGAGCACATACCACTAGAGGAGGAGCTTCTAGCTCTAAAGGAGGAGCCTAAGTCAGATCCCTAAAGTCATGTCTTGCTCAAAGGAAAGAGGATATTCCAGGAGGATGATGTGGAGCAACCACATATGGAGGAGTAGAAAGCGGGTCGAGTGGATGCACCCACTCACATAGAGCCTTCCATAGAAGGGAGGAAGAGGACCAGGATGTATGGTAGGTTGGTGCAGGAAGCTCAGGAGCGGGTTGGATATCCTAGCTCCTTGCATAGATAGAGGATATCATCATACATATATAAAGGATATATGACACTCATGTTAGATTTGATTGATTATGAGCCATATTGTTTTGAAGAGGCATCATCCAAACAAGTTTGGTTGGATGCCATGGTGGAGGAATATAACTCCATCATGAAGATTAATGTTTGGGAGGTCATTCCCAGACCTAAGAACAAGTCAGTTGTTGGTTCTAGGTGGTTGTATAAGGTGAAACATGGCTGTGTTGAGAAGTACAAGGTCAGATTTGTGGCCAAAAGCTTCTCACAGGTGGAGGGGATTGATTATGAGGAGAAATTTTCCCTGTGCCAAGATAATAATCTATTAAGACCATACTTGCATTAGCAGCATAGTTGGGGTGGAGGATCCACCAAATTAATGTTAAATTTACCTTCCTCAATGGAGTGGTTAAGGAAGAGATCTACATTGAGAATTTTGAGGGGTTTGAGACATTTAGCACAGAGAAACATGTTTGTAGGTTTAAGAGATCCCTATATTGTCTCAAGTAGACACCTCGTTCTTGGTACACTCACATAGATTCTTATATTAGTGGATTGGGATTCACTAAGAGTGAAGCATATGCTAATCTCTACTACTTTATGGTAGATGGTAGTCCGCTCATCTTAGTTCTCTATGTGGATGATTTGATACTAGCATGAGATGATAAGTTGATCCAGTCTTGCAAGGAGGACCTTGCAAGAGAGTTCAACATGAAGGGTATGGGCTTGATGCACTACTTCCTTGGCTTGGAGGTGTGGTAAGGAAATGGAATTATATTTGTTGGATAGGGGAGGTGCACCTCCGAAACCTTCAGAGATTCCATATGCAGGATTGCAAATCCATGGATACTCTTCTAGGTACTAATTGGAGGAAAAACGATTCTTATAAAGGGGAGGTAGTAGATGGAACTATCTACATAAATTTGGTGGGGTCCTTGATGTACCTACTAAACATAAGGCCCAATATTTATTTTGCAGTGAACCGACTTAGTCAGTTCATGGTGGACACGGGAACCTACTAAGCTTTGATGCAAAGTAGAAAAACATGTTGTAAGATACCTCAGAGGCACAATATACTTTGGTTTATGGTACATGCAGACTGATGGAGTTAAGTTCCAAGGCTTCACATATGTAGATTAGGCAGGGAGTCCCTCAGATAGGAAGATCACATTAGGAGCAATCTTCAGTGTTGGGTCAACAACAGTTTCTTGGTACAATAGGAAACAAATATCTGTAGCACTCAACTCAGCAAAGGTCGAGTATATGGCTATTAGTCAAGCAACATGTGAGGCTATTTGGATGAGGAATATCCTGGTTGGTCTCTTCAGTCAGGGGATGGAACCTACATTGATCCACTGTGACAATCAAAGTTGTATAAAACTCTCTAAAAATCTAGTGTTTCATGATAGGTCCAAGCATATAGACATTAGGTAACATCACCTTAGAGATTGTATGTAGATGAGGATTGCTATGTTAATCTAAATTCCTACAAAGGAGCAAGATGTAGACATCTTGACAAAGACTTTTTCAAGAGGCAAGTTTGATTTCCATAGGAGAAACATTGAAGTTGTTAAAATCCCATTTCTTGCTAAGAGGGAGAGTTAAATTGTTTCAAGAAAAGGCTTCATTTAACTTTTTCCTTATTCAAATGAAGAAATTTGAATTTCCACTTCAACAGGATGGTTGGTAGGTTGTTAGTAGGAGTGACATGGCCAAATCAATGAGTTAAGTTAGTCAATTCGAGTTGGTTGGCTAGTAGTAGAGTTGTGTGCAAGTTGGTGGCTAAGATCTAGCTATAAAGAGGTGTTATCTTTAGTGAAAGTCAGTTAGCTGAGCTCTAGTCTAGAATAGAGTCAGTATGATCTTAGTTGAGTAGTTGTAAATGTTGTAAACTCAATTGACTCTTAGTTAACTAGTTCATTTATTAAAAATATCCCTAGTCATGCATGCAATTTAAATTGCCTAGTGATGTGGATGTAAAAGACATAATTACAATTGTATTGTATACTATTTAGAGTGTCCAAAGTTTGTGCATGTAGGTGAGCTATTTTCCTTGGGTTTGTGCAAGGAAATAAGAGATTTCCCTATTCTTTAGGAGCATAATTACGTAAAGAAATTAGAGGAAGTAGAAGCCTATTTTGCCTAAGTATTAGACAGTGCGGGCTCAAGGAGAGAGATAAATATTGTAGTGAAGAGGGAGTTTCAAGCATTGAAGCAATCATTGTAATTGATCATTGTTCTCATATGATATAATACAAACATAGGAGGGGTTTTCCCAGTTGGGTTCCCCACTAAAAACTTTGTGCATTGTGATTGAATGATTGCATGTGTTTCTATTGTCAATTTTCCTTCCACATAATTTAGTACAAGAAATTTGTTTCTATTGATTTCAATGTGATTTCTTTAGCAACTACAAATTTCGAGTTATTTCTACACCTAGAATTGCATTGTAGCCCGTGAACTTGTTTTATCAATTTTCTATTTCCAAGGCTAAATATGAATGATAAATATACATGCTCTAGTTGCATTTCTTTCAGTATTCATGGAAATAATTGCAACAGAAAAATCACTTTCAATATTGAAAAAAACACAAATAACAAAATTAGTAAGCATTAACTAGATTACATGCAATTAGAACAAAGCCCATAATTCATGCAATTGGTATAGATGATAGTTGATCCTTTATTATATTTAATGTGACTCTATCTAAGTGACTAGTGTAACAAATAGAGATCTACCTACATGACTTCTAAGGTAGTATTGTTGAAGCAATGATCATGGTTACATTGTTTCAGAAATATCTCTTCATATGTATATAACCTAGCTAAACATAAATCTCACACTAAGTCCTTTACACATACTTACGTATTTTTCACAATAAATTCTGGAGCATTTTTCATCCCATTCTCTAATTTCTTATCTTTAATGGCTACTATATTTGAGCATTGAACAAACTAAAATTAGAAACAATTGCCTCTTTTTGTATTGCATTACAAAGGTCTCTCAGCTTCTTCATCGTCCTCGTTCACAACAAGATGATAATTGAGAAAACAAGATAAACAATACTATAAATGATCTTTCCATAAAGAGTGCATCTATAATATATGAGTTTCTCATAAATGTCAATTAGACTTGTTGCTTCATTCCTTCCTATGTACTGAACTTTGGCCCTTGATATCATAAATATTATGGGTTTACTGAGTGATGTATATTGTGTCATTATGCTTTCTGCAACACTAAAACAATAATAATTAAACTTCGTCCTCTATTCATTTCTAGATTTTGAACAAGGGTCCACATTTCATTCATCTATTCTCCCTTGTTCATTTTGACCTAGACAACCTTTAGACATGCATAATTTTTTATAATTTCTTCTTACTGTAAACAACGTAAAAATGTGACAACTCTGTAGTGTGAATAAAAAAGAAGCAAGAAACAAGAACAACTAGTACAGTTCAATAGGCTTGAATTCTTATAAGCTTTAAATATATAATGATTTTACCATTACTTTGCTACGAATTCTTATGATTTCAATAATACTTGCCATTAAAATCTGAAAAAATATTTGTTAATCATAGGATTATGATTTAATCAAGCTTTTAATATATGTTAATCCATGTTGCAGGAAGTTGATATGTATAGAAGGGATGCGAAACTGTAAAAACGAGGGAACAAAGGTACTGTCACACATATCATTCTTCCGCACATCCTTCCGGTCTACTAGAATAGATACTAGTTATGAAGCCTTGTTTATGTGTGGATTTTCTAAATAAATTTCAAAATGATTATTTTATAATGTCGATGGATATAATCTTCTTGATTTGTTAATAAGCAATAATATTTTCACAATGCATTAATATTATTAAGCATTAGAACAATGTCCTGATTGCATGTCGATTCACTGAATAAATTCTTACATTAGCTGGGAAGGGACCTTTGTTTCATCTTAGGAAGTTAATTAAATCTATGTAACATTTCGCGAAAATCTTCCCGACAAATGAGGCAATGTGCAAGATGTGTGCGAAGCATATCGTTTCAATCAGATATAATTGATACTAGTTGTGGAGCCGTGTGCATCTTCTTGACTTGTTTACAAGTAGTAAATGCTACTAATCACTTGAACAATGTGTTGATTATGTGTCGATTCGCCAAATAAATTTTGAAAATACTATGTTATAATATTGATAAATATGATCTTCTTGATATGTTTACAACAAATAATCATTACACAATGCGTCAGAGTAAATGCTATTAAGTAGTCGAATGATCTAAGTTCTCTGTGGGGAGTGTGGAGGAAGCTTCCATTGTGTGAAACAGATTTGTGAATCAAAAGAAGTGTGCAAAGGAGATCCACATATTTTAATTTGATATGAAAGATACTGGTTGTGGAGACATGTGCATATTTCCACTTTTTTTACAAATAATAAATGCTATTAAGCATTCAAACAGTTTGTTGACTACGCGTCAATTCATTGAATAAATTCCGAAAAGACTATTTTATAATATTGATAGATATGATTTTATTGATATGTTTACAACTAGTAATCATTATACAATGCATAAGAGTAAATATTATTAAGCACTCGGGAAATGGTCTAATTGCGCAGCGATTCGCTGAATAGGTTTTAATAGTACTACTAAGCCTTAATTAATTTTTCAATGTTGATTGCAAAATCATCTACACTATAGTCAGTATCAGTAATTATAGGTTCCCGCATCTTCGCAAACATTTCCGTCTCAACACAATTTTCCCATATATGGTTGCCCTGCACACTTTTCATTTCTCGCATGTTCTGGTACTAAATGCTTTCAACAATTTGTGTGTCACTTGTTATCATTACAAAGATTATGTGATATAATATGTTATAAACACTAATGTTTACTGGTAATCCTTGGTTCTATCGGTATATAGTTTAACACATACAAATGATATGGATAACATGTTTGTGTTTGGCCCCTATAATAGTGACATGTGTTAATTGGATAAACATCCACACTAATTCTTCAGTAAAGTGAAAGTTCGTTGACTTAATAATTTTTTAAAAAAATTCTTTGAGAAATATGTCACTTCGTGAAATGAAAAAATGTAGAGAAATCTTTCATTGTGCTACTCCACTCGGCACAACCTTAATCAACTAATTAGTGGCATAGAAAAAACTATATTGCATTAAAACTATTAATATTATTTAATATACAAATTTATTATGATTAAATGATAAGTCATTTAAATTCCCTTAATACTAAAATGATGGAAGTAGAGTAATAAGTGATAGTACATATGCAATGTTAATGTTAAGTAAAAGAGCTTTGGTTCATGATGATTAAGAAATAAGTGACACATACATTCATTCATATATATATATATATATATATATATATATATATATATATATATATATATAATTAAATAATTTTCTTATTAATTAAGCCGTAAGGCGTTTCCCTTTGAAATCAACTCCCCTCCCTGCCTACCTGTCATCTTTATATGCCATAGGATTATATGTTAGACGATTGTAAAGATTTCAGCCGTTAGATTAGAATGGTTACAAAAAATTAGTTGCTGAAACGGTTTGCGCACTGGTCTAATGGTTAGAAATACCGTCACCTCATTTCCAATGGATTGCAAGTCTTCCTCGACAAGCCCAAAGGATGTGTACATGATTTCAGAGCTGTGTGATGGGGGAGATCTCCAACATTTTATTGACGCACATGTCATCGTTCTTGAGAGACTAGCAGCCACAATAATCCAATCTCTTATTCAATCGCTTCAATACTGCCACTCATGGAAAATCATTCACAGAGATGTAAAGCCATCGAGTATTTTTATATCAAACGCTGGAAACAATGCACACCCCTGTACATGGGTTTTTAAACTTGGGAATTTTGATAGGTCAATTTGGAATGGTACGTTGCAGAAATTTTCTTGAAGATTTATTTGTAAATATTGCAGAGCCTTGTAGTATATTGATGGCTTATTTATTTTTGCAGGTGGTCAAAATACAGTCATTGAATTCGATAGCGTGGGGACATTGCTATATTCTGCTCCAGAGATGTTGCGTGGAACTGGATACTCGTACGAGGTTGATATATGGAGCGCAGGAGCGGTGTTGTACCGTATGCTCTTCGGGAGGACACCCTTTTTTGCAGTGAACGATGCCGTGGTCATGTATGAGCAAATACAAAAGGCAGACCCAAAGCTGAGTTACCCCTTCTTGCCCTCCATATCGGATTCCGCGAAGGAACTCGTTCTTGGAATGCAGCAGAAGAACCGCAGACGCCGATTTTCTTGCGATCAAATCTTGAGTGAGTTCTTATTTTCTTTCAGCTTTCTTGATATCCAAACTCTATTTAGATTGGGTGAGGTACTAAATTACTGTTTAAACGTGATGATTGGAATGATGTAGATCATCCCTGGATCTTGGATAATGTAAAATTGGACGTGGGTTCCGGCTCCACCATTAACACAGAGATTGTGTCTACCGGCGGGAAAGACGCTGCCCACCAATGAATAAATCATTGGCATGGTGAATACAGATGATGAAGAATGACCAGGCTATAGTCTGTAAGAATGTAATTGAATCTTGCTTATATCACTGCATATTGAGGTTTAACTATGAGTCAATTGTAGTCAATAGTTAGCCCATGATCTGCTTTGCTATACAATGTGCAAAGTGCACGCCATTGAAAGGATTTATATTATGTACATTTGAGTAAATCATTGAATTATCTTTAAACATTTTATGTTTAGGAATTATTTTGAATTTAATCAAATAGAACATCGAATGCTATCGAAGCAAACGGGTGATGATTTAATCCGATATAATGTTTGAGAAATAGCTATTATTCTTCCGGTCTTCTATAAAGTGAAGCCCTCGGAGGTCAGGTGGACGGGCAAAGATAAAGATGGACCGTACGCTAAAGCAGTGCCACGATGATTGCCCAGGTTCAATATCAAACGGGCATGTCATTTTGAGGTTTAGATCGTTCTAAAATTGCACATGTCCTCAGCCATAGAAAGAAACTTGTCCCAGCATGCTAACCTTCTAATTACATGCAACATAAGAATTGCTCATCATGAGTTGTTGGGATAGAAGCATGAGCATGATAATGAACCCAGGACTGTCGGTTGTAGGTGCACATTTCATAGTATGGATTTAATGCTTCAATCCCTTTATCACTTCTCTCTGAAATTCAATTCATCGTATCTACCTAAAGTATTCACTTCTATCTGAAGTATGAGCATAATCAAAACATATCTCAATAGCTATATTATGTGAAGCAAATTGGAAAGATGATTCTCTATAACTACATAAAAATGGAAAAATCCACAACTTGAAGGACTGAATATAAAAACATTAGTTTATAAATATTGGTTTAGTGGATTGACATTAAATAAAAAAACATTAGTTTATAAATATTGGTTTAGTGGATTGACGTTGTAAAATTTATACGTAGTGCTAATGATTTGACTTCCTTCTCATTTAAAACTATGGAACAGACTAAAGCGGAGACTAACACGTAAGTTTGTTACGCCTTTTTAGTAGCGGCCTAACATTTCTAGCCCTATTCAAACACGTGCGACTTCCTTTCTTGCACTTGATCCTATGGCATGGTAAATAAGCTCTGCTTTTCTCCATGGCAAATAATATTTACTCTGCTATAGGATATTGTATGTGGTCTAGGATATTAAATGTGGTTGGGATGTAAGCATATACAGTTAGAATTATACAAATATAAATTTAACAGTACGTATATACAGCCCAACCGGGCATGGTAAATAAGCTTGACCTTTCTCAATGTGTCTGACGGAGGGAATTGTCATGGTCAACCTGGTAAGCTGGGTTTAAATTTGTTATTATCATCAAAATAATCACAGATATTTGTATTTTTGAACATGTATATTGGTGTGTTATACTTTGAATAATATATGAAAATATTGTTTGACGTATTGGTAAACCTGAGGATGGGTATGTCACCTTGTATGTCACCTTTACCATTGACGATTAATTAATTATGCTGTAAGGCATTTTCCTCTGAAATAAACTCCCCTCTCTGCCTACCTGTCATCTTTATATGCCATAGGATTATATGTAAGACGATTGCAATGATTTTAGCCATTAGATTAGAATGGTTACAAAAAATTAGTTGTTGAAATGGTTTGCGCACTGGTCTAGCCTCATTTCCAATGGATTGCAAGTCTTCCTCGACAAGCCCGAACTGCAGGCTGGACACAATATTACATCTCAGATAGAAGCTACTTTTCAAGTAGCTCTGTCCATATAGCCATTTCATCTGCGACCTATGCCGAATCCAGGTGGTGCCTGGATGAGCTGGTCCTCATGGTGGAGTCCAAAGCTATTATTCTTCCGGTCTTCTATAAAGTGAAGCCCTCAGAGGTCAGGTGGATAGGCAACGTATCCACAAAGAGAAGCAGAAATACGACTTGCAGACTATCTAGACTTGGCGAAATGCCCTTCATCATGTCGTGAATATAAGTGGCTTTGAACTGCAGGAGGGTGATGGGTAAGGATATCCACCGTCTCGATCCATATTAGTTCTAAATTTGTTGCATTGAAGCACACATCACATCTTAAGTATGCTTTCGTCATTACTTACTTTACTGTCTTAATTAATATTCAGGGACGAGGGCGAAGAGAGACTCTTGGAGGAGCACGAAGAGGAGCTGTTGGAGAAGGTCGTGCAAGCCGTGTTGAAAAATGTTGCAATGCCATTGGATGTGGCAAAATATCCAACTGGTTTGGTGGAAAAGTTACAAGATTTTGAAGGGACATTGCAACTGCATCATGACGAGCATGTGCAGGTCAAGGTTGTGGGGATTGTGGGCATCGGTGGGATTGGAAAGATGACGCTGGCCAAAGAAATTTTCAATCGTAAGAGGTTAGATTATGATAGATCCTCCTTTCTATTTGATGTGAGGGAAAATGCAAATAGAATGTCTCTAAATAATTTACAAAGCAAACTCATTAAGGACTTGAAGGATAGAGATATCAAAATTGAGAGGTGGGAAGAAGGCATGGAGATACTTAAAAAGAATCTCTCAGCTTGTGAGGCACTCATAATATTAAATGACGTAGGTCATGTGGATCAACTAGATCCTTTCTTGCCAACTAAGCATGTCCTTCACCCCGAGAGCTTGATTTTGGTTACGTCTAGGGACAAGCATATCCTTAGAAGTGTAGGAATTGTAGAGTCATCAATTTATCAGTTACCAGGCCTCAATATAGCACACTCCCAAGAGCTATTTTGCTTGCATGCCTTTTTCCAGCCATATCCACTACCAGGATTTGAAAATCTTATAGATGGGTTTTTAAAGGCATGCCATGGTTTGCCTTTATCATTGAAAGTTTTTGGGGCACTGGTTTGTGAATAGGACAAACTTTACTGGGAAGAGCAACTGAATGGACTTCACCAAACATTACCTACAGAGATAGAAAGGAGCCTTAAAATTAGTTACAACTCTCTCCAACCTATAAGTAGTTTTCTAGCTCCAACCTATGGTTTGGCCCATGATATTCCTGTGGAATATAACCTATTTAAAAGCCAAAAGCCTCCATGTTAATTTCTTTCACTTATGGAGTCTTTCTATTTTTAAACAGGCTATATTCCACATGAATACCATAGACAAAATTATGGGTTCTCATGAACCCCAAAATAGCTAATAACTTTACCTAATCAAATTTACTTGAACCACTCTAACAGAAATTGAAGACTTAAAAATATACTATATTCCATATGAATACCATGGACAAACCATAGATTCTCATTAGCCCAAAAACAACTAATAACTTTATCTAATCAAGTTTAAGTTTACCTGAACCACTCTAACACAAATTGAATATTGGAGTATATAACAGACCACCGAATTGAATATTTGAGAATATAACAAACCACCCACCTTCCTAGACGTAGCGTGTCTCCCAGAACTATAGATGATAAAATTACTGAGCACACGGTAGACACTGGGCTGAATACTGTAACGAATACTGGCCCTCATTTCTGCAAACAGCATAATTGTAATGGAAATGCCATTGCATTGAATATGATTCCCTGCCAAATTGAATTAATCTTCCACCAATCAGCTTAACCACCTAACAAAAATTTAAGTTATTCATGGTTGGGAAAATTGAGGAAGAACATCATTCATATATGTAGACTTACTGCAGTGAACATAGTCAAAATCTTAGCCCTATCCAGTATTCATGATATTGGAATGATGCCCCTATCAAGAATGGCTATTAGGAGAGAAGTTTGGATGGAGCCTAGAATGGCAGTAATTGATGTAAGGGATAGTGTGGCTGGAAACTTCTTCAATGTCTCAACCTGCACATGAAATTATAATCATACATTTGATTGGGTGGGGAGCTTTGAAACTTCTAAATACAGAAAAGGGTTATAATTGGGTATCAATTTAATATGCAAGGTGGTAGGGAGACCTGCAATATCATGGTAGTGGATAACATTATCACTGCTGAGATAAGGTAAATACACCCTCTAATCTAGTTGCTTGAATCTCCCTCGTGTAGAATGGTTTCCACTAGGTGTACTGTATTAGTGTTGGAAACTGATGTTGATTGTCCCCACAGAGGCCAGAGTTGGGCTAGAGTAGGACCTTGAAAGAAACTCATAGCCATTGCTCCACCCACACAAATTATAGTTCCCAGAATTTTGGCTCTGTTGCGAATACACATAACGTCTACTTTCTCCATCCTACACATTTGACACTCACATTAGATTTTGGTCATAATAAATCTAAATTATATAATCATCTCCAAATGAAAGCATCAAATAGGTGAGCAATTATAAGCTCAAAATAATTTGTTGACCATTAGTAACCTAAATCAAAATAAATTGTTCAGAGTTTCATTTCATTAACCTAAATGAAAGAATCTCCTCCAAATTTCAACTATGTGAATAGTTATAATCTCCTTCCAGTTTAAATAGTTATAAGATAAACAATAGAAAATATTTTAGCATTTTATTAACTTCAACTACATGTAACTTCAATCATTAACATTCACTACCAAAATACAAACAATTTATATTTCATTAACCACACATTCAAATGATTAACCACACATTCAAAGTGAGTGTTGAGTTCTTGATTAACCACACATTCATGTAAATGATTCATATTTGATTACCCACACATTCAAAGTGAGTGTTGAGTTCCTGATTAACCACACATTCATGTAAATGATTCATATTTGATTAACCACACATTCAAAGCACATTCATGCAACCACACATTCAAATGATTAACAACACATTCAAAGTGAGTGCTGAGTTCTTGATTAACCACACATTCATGCAAACGATTCATATCTAATTAACCACACATTCAAAGCAAATTCATGCCAACGATTCATATTTGATTAACCACACATTCAAAGAACATTCATACTAATTAACCACACATTCAAAGCACATTCATGCAAATGATTCATCACTCAATGCGGAGTTAAGGTTTATAGCCACTCACTTATGGATCAAAAGCATGATGAATTAGTAAACTCTTAGCTATTGGATGTAAAAAATAGGATTCAAGTCTATTCTACATGTTAATGGGTATTTCTATCAATCCAATACATAGATGAAGTTTATAAACACCACTAATGGATCAAAAGCAGTAACACATGCCAAGGGGAATCAAGTGCCATATATTTCAACTCAAAATCTCTGATCAACAAACTTTGTATTTCAGAGCTTTTCAACTGCAACTAGGAAAAGCTGTTGTAGTAGAAAATATTTCCCCTCTTTATATTTGGTGACTCACTACAGCATAAAGAGCAAACTCCATTTGTGTTGCAGGGCTTCAAATCTGAGGAAAAGAGTCAGACAAATGAGAAAATGATTTGGACAATAGATCTGCGGATCCCATGCTTTCATCCATAATGATTTAATTTCTGCATCACTGAATTTGTAATGAAAGAAACTCAAATCTGTATCAACATTATGGAGATAAGCCCATTTGATCTGCAAGTCATTCATTGTGCTCTCAAATGATTTGCAGTCACGAGAGAAGAGGAAGAGGAAACAACAGAGTGGTTGAAGGATTTAGGGGATCCTAACAGTGATTTGATGGATTGGGTGAGGGAAGAGGCAATGGTTGCCTTCACCTGCCCTCTTTTGGGGATGTTCCTCCTCGAATGAGTAGCAGTCGCTGTATGCATCTTGGTATTTATGTTTCGAACTGAATTCAATGGATTAAGCAGTTAAGGAAGATAACAGGCAGTGAATACTTGAAATATTGAATGAACGGAGTGCGGAAGCAAGGGTCGATGATAATGAATTTCAATACATCTCTGGTCTTGAACTACAACAGATTCTTTAGATTCTGGCTGGTTACCGGGTGCAAGCCCCGGAAGTGATGATTGATGCTATGTGATTCGTTCTCCACATTTCACTAGTTTCAATCCCACTTCTTCACCCCTGTGAGCATCACCGGATGCAATGAGTGCTAAGTGAACTATTCAAAAATCATGAGAAATTAGTCAGTTACGACTACCTCTCATGGAAATGGTCATACGTTTGAATGACTTACTTAACGCAGTTGAATCCCAAAAATGATATCTAATATAATGCACTGCGTAAATCCCCCATACTTAAATTCAAAAAGAGTCAAGGGATCTCTACTTGAATGGTTCATGAGGCACAATACTTGCTAAGGTTTTGCAAATGGGGTAGCAAGCTAAGTGGGCTTGATTGTGGGGAAAACTCCACAGTTAAGTGCGCTTGAGCCAGAGGAGTTCTGGGATGGGTGACCTCCTAGGAAGTCCTGGTTACCGGGTGCAAGCCCCGGAAGTGATGATTGATGCTATGTGATTCGTTCTCCACATTTCACTAGTTTCAATCCCACTTCTTCACCCCTGTGAGCATCACCGGATGCAATGAGTGCTAAGTGAACTATTCAAAAATCATGAGAAATTAGTCAGTTACGACTACCTCTCATGGAAATGGTCATACGTTTGAATGACTTACTTAACGCAGTTGAATCCCAAAAATGATATCTAATATAATGCACTGCGTAAATCCCCCATACTTAAATTCAAAAAGAGTCAAGGGATCTCTACTTGAATGGTTCATGAGGCACAATACTTGCTAAGGTTTTGCAAATGGGGTAGCAAGCTAAGTGGGCTTGATTGTGGGGAAAACTCCACAGTTAAGCGCGCTTGAGCCAGAGGAGTTCTGGGATGGGTGACCTCCTGGGAAGTCCTGGTTACCGGGTGCAAGCCCCGGAAGTGATGATTGATGCTATGTGATTCGTTCTCCACATTTCACTAGTTTCAATCCCACTTCTTCACCCCTGTGAGCATCACCGGATGCAATGAGTGCTAAGTGAACTATTCAAAAATCATGAGAAATTAGTCAGTTACGACTACCTCTCATGGAAATGGTCATACGTTTGAATGACTTACTTAACGCAGTTGAATCCCAAAAATGATATCTAATATAATGCACTGCGTAAATCCCCCATACTTAAATTCAAAAAGAGTCAAGGGATCTCTACTTGAATGGTTCATGAGGCACAATACTTGCTAAGGTTTTGCAAATGGGGTAGCAAGCTAAGTGGGCTTGATTGTGGGGAAAACTCCACAGTTAAGCGCGCTTGAGCCAGAGGAGTTCTGGGATGGGTGACCTCCTGGGAAGTCCTGGTTACCGGGTGCAAGCCCCGGAAGTGATGATTGATGCTATGTGATTCGTTCTCCACATTTCACTAGTTTCAATCCCACTTCTTCACCCCTGTGAGCATCACCGGATGCAATGAGTGCTAAGTGAACTATTCAAAAATCATGAGAAATTAGTCAGTTACGACTACCTCTCATGGAAATGGTCATACGTTTGAATGACTTACTTAACGCAGTTGAATCCCAAAAATGATATCTAATATAATGCACTGCGTAAATCCCCCATACTTAAATTCAAAAAGAGTCAAGGGATCTCTACTTGAATGGTTCATGAGGCACAATACTTGCTAAGGTTTTGCAAATGGGGTAGCAAGCTAAGTGGGCTTGATTGTGGGGAAAACTCCACAGTTAAGCGCGCTTGAGCCAGAGGAGTTCTGGGATGGGTGACCTCCTGGGAAGTCCTGGTTACCGGGTGCAAGCCCCGGAAGTGATGATTGATGCTATGTGATTCGTTCTCCACATTTCACTAGTTTCAATCCCACTTCTTCACCCCTGTGAGCATCACCGGATGCAATGAGTGCTAAGTGAACTATTCAAAAATCATGAGAAATTAGTCAGTTACGACTACCTCTCATGGAAATGGTCATACGTTTGAATGACTTACTTAACGCAGTTGAATCCCAAAAATGATATCTAATATAATGCACTGCGTAAATCCCCCATACTTAAATTCAAAAAGAGTCAAGGGATCTCTACTTGAATGGTTCATGAGGCACAATACTTGCTAAGGTTTTGCAAATGGGGTAGCAAGCTAAGTGGGCTTGATTGTGGGGAAAACTCCACAGTTAAGCGCGCTTGAGCCAGAGGAGTTCTGGGATGGGTGACCTCCTGGGAAGTCCTGGTTACCGGGTGCAAGCCCCGGAAGTGATGATTGATGCTATGTGATTCGTTCTCCACATTTCACTAGTTTCAAACCCACTTCTTCACCCCTGTGAGCATCACCGGATGCAATGAGTGCTAAGTGAACTATTCAAAAATCATGAGAAATTAGTTAGTTAGGACTACCTCTCATGGAAATGGTCATACGTTTGAATGACTTACTTAACGCAGTTGAATCCCAAAAATGATATCTAAAATATAATTTATTTTAATTTATTAAATATTTCATTAATATTATAATATTTATAGGAATGACATATTATCATAGAAGTTGGGAGCATTTATTGTAAGGATTCACTAGAAAAGAGTGGAATACATCAACTAGATAAAGAAGTAATCTGTCCCATAGGCTATCTTTAGCATTCACGAGAAAAGAGTCGAATACATCAATGAGATGAAAAAACAATCTGTCCCATAGACTATCTTTAGCCTCATAGACATTAAAATAATTTTCTTTCTTCCTTATATACATTTTAAGTTATATATATATATATATATAATTTAATTTAATTTAGCTATATAATATTTTTATTAAAATAAGAATTTATTTATTAAATTTTACTTAATTTTATTCACTAAAATTTTATTTCATATTGAAATAAAAGTTTAGTATTAATCATGTAATAAAATGTTTATGGATTTTGTTTCTTTACAGGTAAGGAAGATCCAATTAATTATTAATTAAAAAAAAACAAATATTTTTTTGAATCATTATTAAAAATTGTTTCTAATAAAACTTGATAATTTTTAATAATATTTAATCTTAATTATATATATAAATAAAATCAATTTTAATTATATTTTTTATTGACATAATATTATTAAATAATAGTCAAGTATTGGCACAACTAGTTGAGGATGAGCCTCATCAGCAAGGTGGCCCATGATCAAATCCCACGGGAGTGGTTGTGCCTTGTGCTAGGGAGAGGAGACATGCTAAAAAATCTAGTCAGCTAAAGGCTGGTGTGGCATGCGATCCCCAAGTGATTTTGACAAATTAGATTCTCGTGGATCATGGCTCCTCAAGCCACAAGTCAAGCCTTAAGAATTACAAACCATTTGACAAATAAACAAAAATATTATAAAACAATAATTTTTATTATCCTATTTTGATCCTTATTGGATGTCATGACTAGAGAAAAAATAAAAAAATAAATCTGAAACCCAAATAAAAATGCAATCAACATAATGTCTCAAAATCAGAAACCCGAGGGAGTAAAATAGGCCAATAACAATAACATTATTAAATTTACTATTTTTGCATTATATTACACTCTCTCTTTCGATATATATGTGTGGGGTTAAACAACTTGGTCCTGCCAAGACAAACACACATACATAGATTGTGCACGACGATGGGGCAATAAATTTTGGCATACTTTGAAGTCCTACACTCTTTCCATCTTTACAGCTTGATAACCAACCAGAACTATTAATATATTGCTTACTATCAGCGAGCTTATTGGATACCAAGAAAATATATGAAAACCAATCCATTACATTTTGGAAATTCAATCAATTGAAATAGATTGTGAGAATGACATAGAGGGGACGTTAATATAGCATCTCCCTTGAACAGAAAAGTTTTCAACCTCCTGCAATGGAATCCATATCTGGATCTAAAGAATCTGTTGTAGTTCAAGACCAGAGATGTACCCATCTCCGTTCTTATCAAACACTTTGGACACTTACAAGAGATTAGCCGATGATTCGACTCCCAACTCATCATAATACTCATTCCAAAATCGTTGCACAACGACTTCGTATAATGAAATAAATTTCTCAAATTTAAGACTGCCATCCTCGCTGCCAGATAGCAGAGGAACAACAGATTCCACATCTTCATCGGACAAATGCATTTCGAGCTTGTTTAAGAAGCCACCAATTCCCTCAATCGTGAGCTTTCCATCTCCATTGCCATCCACAGTATCATAGGTGTTAGAGTATTAACCACGACGCCATCCATGACTATTCAATAGTTGGCGTAGCACAAGTTAGGATTTAATAGTCGGCGATAGTTGGCAAGGTTTAGGTAGATAATAAATATAGTCAGTGCAATCGCTGTAGATTCTCTGGCTAAATTGATGTATAAATTTCAACCACTGAAATGCAATCATCTAGCTCTTGAGTGAGTCTTCATTTTCTGATTTAAGTGGCGAATCTAACCTCTGTGAGGCGCTGACATGGTGGTGTAGTATTGTTCGACATTTCTAGAGGTCTGGTTTATAACAGGTATGGTGAGCCTTGTGTTGAGTCACTCTCGACTGTAGTGTCGGTTGTGGAACTAGAGGTGGATTCGGTGCAAGAGTTGGTGATGTGAGAGACGGTGGTGAGGGTCGTTGTGTGAGCACTGTGTGGAGTCGAGGGTCGTTGTGTGAACTGTTGAAGTAGTGCCCATTGTTGTGAATGTGTTGACGCTGGGATAAATATTGTGGAGCATTGGAGGTCAAGGAGTCTACACTTTGGTGCTGTAGAAGTTTCTGTGCGTGGCTTGTAGGCTGCGAGGCCTATGCCTAATGACCGTGAGTAGTGAAAATTTCTCCTCTGTGGAATTATGGGGCTTCCGGTCTAGGTTGAAGGATCTGCATGAATGCAAATAAATGATATATATTTGAATGCATGGGAGTGTTTATTCAATCGTGAATCAATGGTGACGTGTTTATTGTGTATGTGTATACACATCGATCTCAAGCTACCTCATTTCTTTTTTTATAATTGAATGAAAGTTTTAATATCGTGATTAACTCGCAGACACTGCAAAATTCCAACACACTGTGAGAGCAAGCCTGAGTCAATGAAAATAGATACCTTAGATACATTCCACTGCTTATCAGCTTTCTATGCAACTTATAGATATTGGTGCGTAGAGCTGTTCCCTCTGCTCATTTATTAAGTGTCATGGTCGTCAGACGTTCAGGCTAGTGTTAAAAGGGTCAATCCAGGTTAGAGGTCGAAAGCGTTGTGGAGCTGCAAATTGAAGAGTGTGAAAGTCATGTAGTTTGAAGCTGCGAGCTTTTTTTTCAGGTATTGTTGAGTCTGCGTGTGTTTTTGACCACTTTGTCGTGAGTGAGATTCCTGGTGCAATGAGAGTGGAAGATCGTATGATTGGAGGCTTGTGTTGAGTGGAGGCTAGTGTGAATTGTGCCGTTTGAGCTTGGAGGAGTGTAGCGTGGAGCTAACGTTGCGTTGTTTGAAAGTTGAGCCTCCAGAGGGGAATACAGTGTAGTAGCAGAGAGGGGTGAGGTCTGAAAGTACGGGAGTGTCTATCCTGTTGTTCAAAGTCGTGAGGAGCATGCAAGAGCAGTGATGAGTAAACAAAGGAGACTCAAATAGGTGTGGAGAGAATTGAAACAAAACCGAAGGAAGAGTCACAGGGCAAAACCAGTATATTTTCAGCTGAATATGAAGTGTTTCTAATTGAAGTTGAAGGATTTAACATTGATCAGATCTGGATCAATGTAGTGAATAATTTGATGACAGAGGTGAAATTGTGAAAAGGTTAATGTCGGATTTGTACGTTCTTTTAGGTATAAATTATGAAATATGGGCAACCGAAATAAAAACAATATTATTAAAAGTAGATTTATTGAATTATGTTGAAGAGGATTTTGTTAATTGGAACCATGATATGAGTAGAGATGCATCAATATTACATTTTATAATATCTGCATTGGATGAAAACATCTTATTTTGTATACTACATGAATATGGTGAGATTCAAAATGCGAAAGTATTGTGAGATATTTTAGAAATGAAGTACAATTTGAATAAGGCTAAAGATGTTGAAAGTATTGTTCTGGAAAATGATGATTGTGATTTCAGTGTCATAATTGATTGTGAAACTGAAGATGGAAACATTGAGGCTGTAATGGTCCATGAAGAATGTGTGCCTGTAATTGATACTGAAACATGTGATAATGAAGAAATAGCCATTGATGTAGAATTTGAATATTTTTATGAAGAAAGTCTCTCTTATGTAGAGACCTATGAAGTCAAATTTGATGAGAATTATGTATCTCATGAAGAATGGTTCAATCTGGTGCATAAAAAACATCTTATTGATGAGATGTTGTTTGGAGAGAAGAGATGTCTACTTCCATACCCAAATCAAATGCAAAACTATATGTTTGCAGCAACTGAGTTGATTAAAGAGGTTGAAGACATGAATCAACCAACCATGAAAGATGAAGGAAGGAAAGCTCTCTTAAAAGAGCAGGATGACAAGAATCAATATAGTTCTTTTTATGATCTTTCATATAAATCTAATATTGTTTTTAAGTGTGCATATATTGACAGTCACTAAGAAGAAATTGCAAACATTAAGGATAAGTATAGGTCTCAAGAACTTGCAGCAATGTTGAATACAAACAATGTTAGCCTGCCATCAAGAAAAAAGAAGCTCCACCACCATCTTATGGAAAGAAAAGTGAAGATGAAATTGCACCAACAAATAAACCCTTTAGCAATAAGGCAAAAATAAAAGCTCTATTATCAAGTTTTTTTATGTACCCTTGTAAGCCGAGCCGAGCTGAGACTGCAACCAACAAACAAGTTAACATTTAAGTCATGATTAAGAGGAGGTGTTAAAGGATTAATCACGACGTACTATTCAATAGTGGATGTAGTACAAGTTAAGATTTAATAGTGAACAATAGTTCGCAAGGTTTAAGTAGATAATAAATATAGTCAGTGCAATCCGTGTAGATTCTTTGATTAAATTGATGTATAAATTTAACCACGGAAATGCAATCATCTAGCGCCTGAGTTGAGTCTTCATTTCTGAGTTCGGAGTCTCGCAGCTTCATAGATGGGTCATCTGATTTTCTAGGATTTGTATCGGGATAATATTTTGGAGCGTCTAAATCACTGCACGGACCGTCAGAGTGACTGCTTCCTTGGCTTTATTTATAGCATTTTCTGAAGCCGTGAGATTAGCAGGTTTTCAGCAATGGGATGCGTCCAAATGGAGCGCAACATTTTGGTCCGAAAATTTTCTGTCAGAGTACGATAAGTGGGCACTGGTCGAATCAATATACAAAGATTATTGGGTTGCACATGAGAGTTTAAACATGGGAATACTTGGGGTTGCAATGCGTTGTTCTTCTCTATAGGTGAGAACGATGAGGGTTTAAACATTGGAATACTTTTACTGGAGGCCACATTGTCGATTGTCATGGCCTTCACGACGCGCATTGATGGCCATCGAAGATCACCTCTAGCGGTAAACTAGTCGACCGTTGCAGCCAGACCCATCTTTCATTGAAAGGGTCGTCGTCTCTCCTACAAATTTTATAACATTTTGGCAGAAATTGAAGAGATAAACGTGATTTTTATGTCCATAACTACTTGCGTATACGTATTGATTATTTTGATTTTTCTTGGGTTGGGTGGAACTAATGGGATTCGAGTTTTGAATTTCATTGTTACCATAATATATTGAGGTGCCTCCAATGGGCTGCCAATTCACTTTTAAGTTGAATACAAATTTGATTTATGTCACTCCACGATAACTATTACATGGAAAAATTGGCAAAGCATATCAAAATAGTAAGTAGCTTGTAATTTAACCAAATTATATATATGAAATGCGATTAATAAGATAAATTTTTTTTGTAATTTAGATGGATTTAGTGTGGTTTTATGGAAAAATTGGCAAAGCATATCAAAATAGTAAGTAGCTTGTAATTTAACCAAATTATATATATGAAATGCGATTAATAAGATAAATTTTTTTTGTAATTTAGATGGATTTAGTGTGGTTTTAGTTGTGCAGAGTGAACAAAATTTGTTGAAGACCTAAGTAATAGGATCATTTTATTTTAATATGGATTAATTATTTTAGTATATTATGAAAATAGAAAGTATTAACAAGTAAAATGATGAAATAAATATTTTCAAACAAATCTTTTGAGATGCAATTATCTTTTAGAGTGAAAAGAAATTTGATGTCTCTCATCCCTTGGTAGATGGAGTTAAGATGATCTATATTGGTATAATATATATATATAGTTACAATGAAATATTTATTTATAATTAAGGTTCTCCACATTAAAAAGTTAAAACATGTCCCCTCATATTTTTTCTTGTATACATACATTTAATTATTTTATTATTAATACTTTGGAAAATATTACATATCAAATCCATATTAAGAATTGAAAGAATTACAAATCTCCCTCATACAATGAATTAGAAAGAAATTATTAATGGAATAAGAACTCTCTTTTATATATATATATGTTTCATGTTAAAATATTTTACTAACTTGAATATTGAAATATTTTATTTATAACTGACATTAAACTTTTCTATGTTATTAATATTTTTAAAATCTTTTATAGATTCAACTTCATATTAAAAATCAAATAAATTATACATCATCCCTAGTTATATATATATAAAAGGTAGATATAAAATTATGTTTTTAACATGGACATTGAGATATCTTACTTATGATTGACCATAAAATTACTGTCATTAATATTTTTGTTTTAAATATCACATATAAATTGAATGTATAATGAATTACACATCATGTAATATGAGTAATACTAATACTAAAAAGTAAATTTTTTTTTTTACTCATCTACATATTAAGTAGTGAATATTAAAAGATAAATCATTTATTTTATTTTTGTTTACTTTATATCTCTATATAAAGCTATGTAAAATTAAAGTTCAAATTGAAGTATTTTAATTATATGCTACATTGATTTATTTTGTTATTAAACTAATGCAATCTAATAATATTCATTGAAATCAATTCACTCAATGACTTATTTTATATTGTTTATAATGCATGATTTATAAGGTATAATATATTATTTATAAAATACAAACTAATGAGTTTAGGTAGGATTTATTTTTTATTAGATTGTAACCATATGTTTAGTAAAGTAACCCATATATATGAATTAAATATTGACATCCATTTCAGAGTGGTTGGCCTTTATCAAGTGCTGCATACCCAAATTATATTAATTAATAAAATTTAATTTTTAATTTACAAATTATATATTATAAAATATTTTAAATTTTCATCTAAACTTTTATAAAAAAATATAATAACATTTGAAGTACAACAATTCAATAACCAAATACTTAGCCTAAAAAATCCAATTCAAAGTTTTTCTTATGATTTTAAACATTGCTTTTTTTAACATTTTTTTCCCGAACTTTGATGTATTTTGGCGTATTTTACGATAATGTTCCTCTAGTGTTTATTTTTTAGGATACTCCTTTTCTCTATCACACTCATGAATTCATTTTCATGATGTTCCTCCTTTCATGTTTATTTCTGAGGATACTCCTTTGTTCTTTCACACTCATGAATTCATTTTCATGTATTTAACTTTAGTTGATCAAGTGGCACTTTCACCAATTGTATTTCTAATCATGCTCTTTGTTCTTCAATTCTTTGTTCCAAATTCCATTTTACCCTTATATAAAAAAATTAAATGTAATCTATTAATATATATTCAAATAAAACCAACCCAATAGTATTCACTGAAATTGATGCAAAATATTAATTCAATCATACTTAAAATAATGCATCCAATAAATAATGCATCCAATAGTATTCACTAAAATCAATGCAATCAATTAATTCAATCACACTTAAAATAATGCAATCCATTAGTATTCATTGAGACTAATGCAATCAATTAATTCAATCACACTTAAACTAATGCAATCCAATAGTATTCACTAAAATCAATGCAAACAATTAATTTGATCACACTTAAACTAATGATTCCAATAGTATTCACTGAAATCAACGTGATCAGTTAATTCAATCACACTTGCATACAATAATATTCATTGAAATCAATAAAATCAATGACTTCTTTTACATTACATTCATAATATTTCATTGGACTAATAAACTATATATGTACACATCCATTTTTATGGAACATATGAATTCTTTTGCGGTAAGTTAATAATTAAATCTTACATTAAAAATAAAAATAAAAATTGTAAGTCAAATTTCTATTCATACTTTCAAAAGGAAATACATTAGAGGAAAAATGTAGGTAGTATCATTCCGACTAGGTCTTTTGACTATCGTCGAAAGCATATGACAATGAAACAAACAAACAAAGAGAGACACAATCCACAATTTCAAAGGCCATAGGCCCCAGTAAATAAATAGAACATATAAAACACTTTTATCCATGCTAGTCGTTAGAGGTGATGGAGAATGGATTGTCTAGAGCTTACCAGGAGGTGGAAGAGGACAAAAGGAGCATTGGACATGCTCCTTGAAATGGGCCATTCAGGCCTCCAGTTTCTTGACCTTCTTTGATAGGAAATTCTAGCAGTGCCAGACCACCACAACATGCTCCTAGGTATGACATTGGAAATAAAGCATTTTTTCCAGAGTTTCTATCAATTCAATGTACTCCTCCTATCTAACCTGCTTTGAATTCTCCAGACGATCCAGAATTGAATGAACCACATCTCAACAGTGCTTCATGCAGCAGCCTTGGACTTACTATGACCACCCTGACGCACCGGTACACAATGCCCATAACCACCATGATGAATCGAATCCCCTCACTGCAAAATGGGCAAAGTGAGGCAGCCCCAACTCCTAGCCGAGCCCCCGTGTCTACCACCTCGAGATGATGACCCTGTGCTTCCATAACACCCTGACCGACCACCACCTCTGCCTCTTGAAGCCGCGTGGCTCGAACCCTTTGCACTTAGACCTTCTGAACTCCCTCCACCAATGTCAGATACTAGCTCGAGTCGAGGCCTAGACTTAGCCACGCCTGGCCTACCAAAATTAGGCGACACCTGGGCTGAGGAGCACCTTGAGCGAGGAACTAGCCACATGCTTGAAACCCTGACACCACCTAAGCAAGACGAAGACCACCCTTCCAATAGCTCCCAAACAATCCACGTAGGGGTCAAGACCACTAACTCCATCTAAACCTCCTCTCCCTCTGGCATCAGGTACCCACAACTTTCAAAGCTATTTCTCACCTCGAATCAGCAGCATACACCATCTCTGAAGCGACCCCCCACAATTCCAGGAAACCAAAACCCATGACGGGCTCGCCAATGGCACCACCCCATAGCCCAGGACCTTGTGAACTGGTTGGGGAGGCGCACTTCAATAATCCCACTCCACCAAAGGAAAATTTACAACCAGCCCAGACTGAAACCGCACCAAACAAACTAGAAGCCACAACAAACCACCACCATCAGATGCACATACACCATGTTACTACAGACTTTCTCTTGCCAAGCCCAATTCGGCAATTGACAGCTACCCACACCCACTAGCAGGGGTGAAACCTTAAACATAAATGTCAATCCTTCAGTCAGCCCTAAGCACCTCTACAACACCCTCCTCTTCTCCCAGCACTCCATACAAAGGCTCCAAAAGTATCACCATTGCAGAAAGACCATCAAACACCCCCGCCACCCTCCATAACATTAATGCGCTCACCACCCTCCATAAGACCCAATGTGAATTGAGTTTTGCCATGTCGATATTTATTGTCTCTCATACTCAAGGTAATATGGGAGGGTCGTGAAGCCAAACTGCCCTACTCTAGCGACGTGCTTACCATAGATGCCTATGCATTCCCTCGAGAACATCCTCCTTTCCATTCCTCACTGCATTTAGGGAGGCCTCCTCCGAGGCCACAATCCTTCTTGGATCTTCCATGGATGTATCCTGCATGGGCGAGAGCCTGTCCCTGATGAGTTCCTAGTCCTGATGATCACAACCCAATTGGAAATCTTGTTCATCGCCTTATTTCCCTCTCAATCAACATGCTCCATAATTACATATTCAAAAGAAGCGATCCTTGAGAGAATATGTTCACCGATGAGTTCCAACCTCCAACTCTTAATCACCCGGTTTAGAGGGGACCCATTTATCAATTTTTGTAGCATGGCGATCGCTATTTGAGAGTCCCCCTATGACTTACAACTTAACCACCCCCAGATCTGCTGCAACTTGTAGTCCTTTTTCTAGCACCAGAAACTCTGCCACATTATTGGTGGTGTTGCTGCATGAGGCTGCATAAATTTTCATAGCTTACCCTTTTTCATTCTAAAGTATTCCCCCCAGATTAGCTATACCCAGGTTGCCCTTGGTGGCTCCATCAAATTTCAGTTTGAGTAATCCCTGTGGTAGGCTACTAAAAACATTTGGGCAATGGGCTTTAAAACCACTTGGGCCTGTGGGCCTAGGCATGGAGAGGGTCGAATTAAGGTCAAGTGCAATTAATATTTCTTTTTCCTTATCTTTTGCCTTCTAATATTCATCCGAACAACGAGAGATTAAAATAGTTTCTTTAATATTACCCATCATCATTTTCCAGACCCGGTCAGTCTAGATGTTCTCTGAATGGAATATTTCTCTGTTCCTCACTTTCCAAATGTTCCAAAGAACAAATCCCTATAAGATGCACCATTCTCTATTGACAACGGGGTTCTAGAAGAGCGTGCATTTCCAGTGCTCTAAAAATTCCTTTAAACTATTATCCGACAGATCACTTACTCTGAATAATGTAGCATGTCAATCCTAAATTTCCCGTGATTTAGAACAAAATTTCTGTAAGTGATTGGTTGATTCCTCATTCATAGTGCACAAGGGGCAATGAGAGGGGCCACATAAGCCTGTTTTCCTAATTTCATCCCATGTGAGGAGCTTACCATGCCAGATAATCCAAAGAAAGAAATAAATCTTGGTACCATATTATTTTCCATAATGGGTCAGGACCTTGGTCAGAAGAAGTGGAAAGAATCGAATAGGCTTCTTTAAGAGAGAACATACCTTTTGGGAGGTTCCCCAATGAAGTTTGTTTGGTTCACCATTTTTTAGAATGGGTCATTGCTGCAGGATCCGGACAAGAGCTTCCCAATCCAAAGGTAGATCTCAAAGTGGCCAAAGATCATAGGTTTCCAAACTCTCCACTTTGACGATTCAGTGGAGTCTTGCCAAAAATATCTAACCTTTTCCATGCCCAGATGGGTGGTGAAGGCTTGAATTTCCCGCAGATTGTCCTCCAAATTGAGTCTGGGGTGCTGTATCCAGGCATCCTTCCAAAATATAGATTTTCTGCCATTTCTTATCTCCGAGAAGCCATGGTCTTGAATCAGCACTCAATAGTCTTTTTCCTTATTCTAGATTGAGGATCCACTCAACAGGTTATTATGGGTTTCTAAGGACTCCTGCCAACGATCCAAGCCATATTTAGATGACCACACCTCCTTCCAAATCTCTTGCCCACCTTGCAGCCATCACCACTAGACTTTAGCGCTGAGGGTTTGAGAAAAAATTTATGGGTCCTTCAAACCAAGGCCACCGTAGACCTTTGGTTTACATAATTTGTCCCATGCAACCACAACCCATTTTCAACCTATCTATGGACCTAATCGTAGGAAGTTATGGAATTTTCCTATGAGATATTTGTATACGTTATGGGGGGCTAGAAGGGCCAAGAGATAGTAAATTGGAATGGCCTGCAGAGAAACTTTTAGGCGGACTAATCATCCTGGAGAGTTTAACACTCGAAAGATCCAGTTGGAGAGTTTCTGGTCGATACAACTTAAAAAGTCCTTCTAATGCGAGGCTTTCAAGGAATTAACCACCAAAGGGACACCGAGATAAGTGCTTGGAAGAGATCCAATTCTGAAGCCTAGATTTTGAGCCAAATGGTTATGGACTCAAAGGGTGAGTATTGAAAAAGAACATATCAGATTTGTCACCATTAATCAATGTTCCAGATTCTTTTTGAAATGTTCCTGAATGGATCCGAATTCTCTTGCTTCTCCAAGGGTGGGATTTTTGAACAACATGTTTTCATCTATGAATTGTTGGTTATGATGGTAGGCACTGCCTGGGTGATTTTTATCCCATGAAGGGATCTAGTCTCTACCACCACCTTTATAAGTCTGCTCAGTCCTTTTGTAACAATGATGAAAAGGAAGGGGGATATAGGATCCCTCCTCAGATCCCTAGGTCCCCTCAAGGTGTGTGAGGGAGCCTTGTTTACAAGAATGGAATAGAAAGGGGTTTCAATCATAGATTGATCCAGCTAATCCATGGGGATGAAAACACGAACACTTCTAGGACTGTCAAAAGATAGTTCTAGTTCAGATGGTCATAAGCTTTTGAAAGATATAATTTAATCAACATACCTGGGGATTTTGAAGTGGATAAGAAGTGAACTTCTTTGTGCATAACCAGGATACCATCCATTATCTGACAACCTTCCACAAAAACTGACTTCTCAAGCCCTATGATCCCATTCAAGAGGGGATTCAATCATCTAACCAAGATACCTGAGATAATTGTATAGATCATGTTACATAGAGAGTGTGATAAATGTTGCATTAAGTCCCGACCAGAGCTTCTAAGAGTGGCATGACTCTTCTACTAACTCATGAATTTCCGATTCAAGGAAGTGCCATCCTACTTTGAAGAACTCAGAGGTGAACCCATTCGGGTATGGAGCTTTGATCGATGCGGAGAACCTGGGAAAAATTCCTCCACTTCTATATATGAGACATTCGCATGAGCGCCTCATTCTGATCCTCTAAGATTACAATTGGGATACACTACTTGATGCGATCAATGGCATCACTTCTATCTACTTCTGGATCCATGAACAATTATTGGAAGTACCCAATCAGCTCATCCATTATCTCCTCATGACGTACAAGTCTCCTTCCATTAGTTCCATTAAGAGAAAATATCTGATTAAATTTCCTGTGTTTTATCATGGTTCTATGGACGAATTTTGTGTTGCACTCCCCTTTTTTGAGCCATTAGACCCTAGATTTTTTCCTCCAAAGTATTTCCTCATATTTTCTTTGTTGCTCAATTTCTTTTAGAGCCACCCCCTCCTGTATGTCCAAGTACTCCAAGTTTTCTTCCTGAATGATCCATTGTTTGATTTCCCACATGTTGTTTTCCAACCTTTCTTCTCCTGATGGATGTTTCCAAAGTCCTTGCGATTCCACTCCTTTATTTTCTAGTTTAGTTCCTTTAATTTTAGTTGGAAGATTTCCATTAAGTTCCTACCCCTTACTATTATTTCTTTACACTAGGCTTCCATTTTGGCTAAGAATTTTTGCCTTTCTAGTGATTAGGACTCAAACCAGAAGGGGAAATTTCTTGGCGCCATATGCAAATCAATCTCCAAACAGATAGTCCTGTGATATGACCCTAGACATGGAAGGATCGAGGCTTGAAAAAAGAGATCTTGTTGAAGGATGTTATCATAAATAATACCTTAATCTAGGCATGAAGCAATCTCATGCTTCCCTCCCCACCAGTAGTTCCATGTGTAGGAACCGTTCACAAAGTTTGCATCCTCCACACTTAGATCCTAGATTGTCTCCTAGAAAGATAGGGATATTGGGTCCAATCATCTAACTCCTCCTTTATTTTCTCCTAGGTCCCTGATCAAGTTGAAGTCCTCCGCTATAATCCAGTTGGCGCAATCCAACAAGTCCTTTAGGTACCTCATATTTCTTAAGAAACCCATCTTTTCCCCAGGCAAAGTCGGGCCATAGACCCTAGTAAGCCATATTTTTTCCGCAGATCCAATGCATTGAAACTCACTTGAGAGGGTATTGTGGGAGGCTATCCAAGACTGGAAGGAAATGACTTTGGAATCCCAAAGGATTCCCAACCCACTTGCACAACCCCTTGCATCCAGTGCCATACATTCCACTGAGGGCCAACTTTTACGAGCTATTTCGTTAAGCTTGTCCCTGGTTACTTTTGTTTCTTAGAGAACTATGATGTCTGATTTATCTTTCTGGATCCGATCTTTCAAGTACCTCAACTTACCCTTGGAGTTAAGGCCTCTTATGTTCCAAGAGACTAACTTCATTGAGGAATGGACGGGGTAGAACGCTGGCAGTACTCTGTTGGGAAATTGGCTTGTCCAGAGTTGACCAAGATTGCCCATGCTTCCCAGATAACCTCTCTAGTGGGTCCCCACCCTTTCTTCCTAGAGTTAAATCTCAGTTCCATTCTTCTTACGAATGTATCATCCTCCCTGATTACAAGAGTTGATTGGGGGGGGATCTAGTTGAGATTGGCGCTCCTCCTGCCCTTGTAGATTTGGTGAAATTGGTCCAGTTGGTCTTGGGGGATTTCAGCCAATCCATCCTTGGCCCAATTGCGAAGGTAGGCTACCATTACCCGTTCATTAGAGTTGAGTTGTTTCAATTTTACATCATGTTCCAGGGCATGGCAAACTTGGGCGAGTACTTTTGTATTTCTTTTCCTACTGGTTATGCACCTGGAGACTTTCGTTTGCTTGGCTTCTTGTGCTTAGGGTTTTCTGGGCCAACCTTAACCTCCATTGCCGCTTGGGGTGGAGGTTCTTCTACTTGTGTCGTTGGCTACTCTATCGTGCTTGGGTTAGCTAGAATGGAAAAATGGATGCTGGAGGGACAGCTAAGGGCCAACGAGGAAGGGCCTAGAGTAGTCTCAGTAGGGCCTAGACTAGTCTCGGCAGAGCGTGGAGGTGAATGGGATGGAGGGGCCTTGCTAGGAGGAGGACGCCACCTAGGGACTTCCTGAAAGGCATCCTGGGAGGGAGTCGGGGATCAGTGGCCTATGGGTAGTCCCGAAACAGGTGGCCATACTCATGGTAGAGTCAACATCTGAAGGGGACATGTTCATAGTCCAAAGGTTGAGACCAGGTTTCATCCTAGTACTCTATTTTGACATACTCATGCAAGGGTTGGGATATATTCATATACACACAAATGCAGGCATAGGAGGAGAATCTCTAGCGCGGGTGATCTCTGAGACTTGCACAAAATACCCAATTGAGTTGTCGATCAATTCCAAAATTTCCATATCCCAGAAATCCTTAGGCAGAGAATACAAATGTACCCAAATGGGGGCTGCAAGGAATTGTTCCTTCTCAGGTTTGTAGTAGGGTTCCCAATGACACATAAAGAGGCAAGCACTATTCATGAAATAAGGCCCATTATCCATAATGTGCTTGTGATCCTCTAGGTCTTCAAAGATTACTATGAAGAAGGCCTTGGCTCGGAGGTAGAGGTCAAATGGGGCTTTTGGCTACCATTTGATTTGGATCTAATGGAGTATGTCTACTTCTTGGGGCCAAATTCCCATGAATTTGAAAATGATGGTGTGATCCTGTATAAACTATCTGGATTGCTCCAAGCGATGGTTTAGGATTACTACTCTTGGATTTTTTTCTTTTCCTTAGGGAGGCATCACATTTTCAGACGTATTTTCCATTGGGCTCCCAATGCGGGTGCTTCATATTTCTTTCCTCGTTGGGTTCCTGTGTTAGTTGCAAAGCTCACATTCAAGTGTTGGCCACCAGTTAGGATTACTTTGAAGGAGGGAGTCGATCCCCCTCCCCCAGGAGGATTTGACATGGGGTCGACCAGTCAGAGGGTTGCATCACAAACAACAATGGAGACAGGTTTGGATTGAAGACTAGGTACTGCAGAGCACAAACAACAGATATGGGCCCTAGCACTGTGAAATCCTAGTGCACCGAAACCATAGCTCTTTAGAATTCTCGGGTGAACCAATATTTATTTATACTAAATCTTACATAATTAAATCATATCCCTCAATTTTTTTAATTTTCACAATAATTTATATTATTGCTATAGTTTTCGCTATTTTTTTTTGTTAAACTTAAACAATGATAATCTAACCCTAAACTGACAACTCAATCCCAAACAGATCATTAGTAATTTTTGTTCCTTTATTTATGAATTATGATAAAAGTTACTAAGAAATAATCTCGCAAGCTGATGTGGTTTGAAGGTAAGCATTTTAATTTGTTGGAATGGGAAACCTATGTAAATGTTTAAGATTATTGAGGAAAAAGGAAGCCCTAGTTGTAGTGAAAGATTATGGAACATATAAAAGTCGATCACTTTTGTTCAAAACCTAAAGAAATATAAAAATGAATGATATTTTTTTTATGAATTTTACTTTTCTTTTCAACGTTAAGTTTGAAATTGTAATTCTACTAAATGAAAATTACAGTTTAGTTAGTTTCACTTTGCAACTTCAAGCATTTAAATATACTTCAAATATTGGACATTTTGTTTAAATAATAAAGTTCTAACTATTTGGAATTTGTAACCTGCTGAAAATTGATACCATGGTTTATAATAAAGTTCTCAATATTGTGAAGAATTGGAATTTGCAATCTGCAATATTGTTAACTATTAATGTGAATTCCAGTTCATAGATTCAATGGACAATCAAATTGATTATGCTCTGTTTCCTCAAATTATGTTTTATTCTAGAGTTAAGATGGAGAACTCCATTTAGTAGATGAAGGACATTTCTATTCATTTAGGTTTTATGTGCCGCAACATCACTGTACTTATTGTATTCAACATAAAAGGTTCTAATATCCATTATTACATTTAAAAAATGGAAGATTGCTTCTGATATATTGAGCTAATGCTAAGCATCTCTAGAAATATCATTATAAATTGTTACAAAGTTTTCCAACCATTATTTGGAATCTTAAACTACTAAAAACTTGATAAAAAATTCTACTCAAAAGTGTATACATTTTTTGTGTTTTAAACTATAACTGACCTCTCTAAAACTAAAAAGTATTGGGCCGAATTAAAAAGTAAATGAAATTTTAAGATTAAATAGAAATCAAGCACAAGCATCTCGAGAAATATCATTATAACTTGTTACAAAGTTTTCCAACCATTATTTGGAATCTTGAACTACTTAAAACTTTATACAAATTTCTACCCAAAAGTGTATACATTTGTTGTGTTTTAAACTATAACTGACCTCTCTAAAATTAAAAAGTAATGGGCCGAATTAAAAAGTAGACGAAATTTTAAAATTAAATAGAAACCAAGCACAATACATGAGTTAAAACCTAAACTTGGCAAAATGTAAACTTACTTGGTTATTACAGAGTCTACACAATTGAATAAGAATGCACTTTGTTATCCCTACCTTCCCTTTGATAAGCGAATCTAATACCTAATATTCCCTACTTTTGGATCAATAAGTAAATATAATACCTAATATTCTTTGATCTCTTGACGTTGTATATATGTTTTTTTTCTTTCTTCAATATTAGCCAACACATATTTATTATTATTATTTTTAATTTTAAAGTGATGTTACACATAATATCTCTTAAGTTAATGTTACACACAACATCCCCCTCATATACATATAATAGTCGATACACACACACACACACACACACACACACATATATATATATATATATATATATATATATATATATATATATATATATAACGTTACGTGACAACATTTCCCTCATGTACTGGGTTGTAGAGTGCTTCTTTGAGCAATAATACTTTATATTATGGAGTAATCACCAATGGAGTTGCCCCCAATGGGCTTCCAATTCACTTTTAAGTTGAATAATTCTTTGATTTATGTCACTTGAGGATAACTTTCACATGAAAATTGGAAAAATTGTCATAGCATAGAAAAATGGTAAGAAGTGCGCAATTTAACAAAATTATAACATCAAACTTCTCTCTCTCTCTCTCTCTCTCTCTCTCTCTCTCTCTCTCTCTCTCTCTCTATATATATATATATATATATATATATATATATATATATATATATATATCTATATATATATATATATATAGATATATTGAAGGTGATTAGTTTTTTATTACATTTTTTATTATTATATATATATATATATATTTACTTAAATTCTATGTTAATTAGAAGAAATTTCATATTCTCTAACTTCTTATCTATATTTAGTTAGCTATTGGGAAAACCACACCATTGAAAAAACACGAGAGCTTTAAAAACCATGATTCTTTAAAAGGAGTACAGAAGCAAGGCTTATTAGCTAAAGTTACTACCATGAAAGCCTAGGCCTAAACAAACGAAGGCAATAGACATGTAAAAGGACTCCAAACATTCAAATAATTAAGAAGAGGTGGAGACATCCACCTCACTAGGCATCGAGTCAATAGAATTATTAGGAGGATCAGGTATGCTTCCACACATTATTATTGTATTGATCCTTGCTAGTGGCTTGTTCATATCTTTGAACTACATATGGAGTTCATCCATGAAAGAAATGATTTCATCTTTTGCAACATTTCATTCAAGAAGTGTTTTTCCTAGGAGTGTCTTTAGCTGCTAGTAGAAATCTAGAGTACGCAAATATTGGTTTTGACACCCCCTGGTATGGCTTGTATTAAGCACCCAGTTGGCCACAATAACAATAACATTGTCATCATAAATGAAATCCATGATCGATGATGATAACCTCATCGACTTCCCTTAATTCATGTTTGATCTCAGGCGGGGTTTACATATGAAAGAGCTAAGTTGAGCACTAGGATTGAGTTCTTGCACACAAACCAAACAAAGAACCTTTCCCACATATTCCACATCGAGACCTAGCTCATGGGCTGAGTCATGGTTTCTACCTTTTAGAAAGGAACAAAGACTAGAAATTACACAAACCAGAAAGGAATGGGGAAGCACAAATTAGATGAAATGAAATTCCTCCGCATGCTAAAGGAAAATTGAGCTTGAGCGACTATGAGCTTCTTAGTCTTGCAACATTTGTTGTTATCTCCTCTAACTCCAACCTCCAAACAATAAAGAGAAACATTAATAACTAGAATTTGAACAAATAATGGGTGGGAACACTCAAGCTATGGGGGCCTAGCCCAACACCCAAAAAATCCCCTTAACAAAGCACAACATAGCTAGGTGACTCACCCATAGATGGAGAGGCAAGTTTTCAAAATTTATGCAAAGAAATCCAGTGAATGTTATTTATCAAACATGAGTAGATAAATATTAATTATACCAAACTATATTGTAGTGAACATCGTCATGAACTAAAGTGGATGTACTTAGGCAAGATTCTTGTATCCAAACACCAACCCACCAAATCTAATGACACATGTGGGATGGGACAAACCTTGTTTAATTCTGATTAACATATTACTAGGAAAAATGTTGAGCTTATTCCATGTTGTAATCATAATGGAAGGTGGCAAACATGTCTCCATCAATTAATCCTTGAGGTGACAATGGCTATATAATCCTCACCCCTACCTCCTTTATTACCTTGTGTGAGGTATTCTTCCTTAAAATTCTTAGTTATAGTTTATTATTCTTTTTTCTACAATGACATAAATAAGTTTATTTGTACTAATATTTATAAAGCTTGTAATCAATGTATATAGATCGATATTGAGATCTTTATGAAATTTTCAAGTCTATTGCAGTAACTCGAAAACTCTTCTAACTATTAAAATTAAGTGTAGTTTTATTACTATAGCAAACAACGAATAAAATTACCACTGTAATTTTTACCTTAAAAACATTGCAAAAACTTTAAAATACTAGAAGTAATAAATATAGAGCATACACATTAAATTTGACACAATTATTTTTGGACAAATGTCCCTAGAAAAACCTAATGTGGAAAAACGGATGTAGCAGATGAGGGTTTTTATATTATAATGCATCAATGAAATTATGAGTACAAATATGGATGCAAAACTAGAAATCCTCAGCAAATAATATGGCCAAAATTATTAAGGGAAAATTCCCTTCTCCATAAGCAATCAAGTCGCAAACTGGCCACTCAAACTTGGCTATCTAAGACCCCTGTGCAGGCCCCTGTGATGCCTCTATGTAGCCTGCAACTCGGACTATCTGAATCCACCTATGATCAAGACGTTAAGCCCACTGTTGCTATGGGAAGTGATTTTCTAGCCCTCTAGAAAATTATCCTCGCCTCTGGCATCTAAATCGACCTCCTCCTAAGCCAAATCAAACTGCCTTTTGAAGTTGACTACATAGTCTCTACACAACCTCCATTGGAATAACTCGACCTCTTGTTGTGTCCTCTTCTAGAACTGGAAATCTCCTTTGGAATATTTATTGCTTCTCTGCTGCTATATTGCTACTACAGTTTTGTCCCTTCTAGCTCAAACTTCTCTGCCTTGCTCGAACTCTGCAACTAGGTAGCTTGATTTTCCAAGGAATACACCATGTTTGTGTGTTCGTCCTTAACCCTATTGACCTCATCTTACAATCTCTTGTTGGTGAAACAATGACCATGATTAGATCCCCATAAATGGATAAGATAATCTTTGATTCAACCCATGTGATTTTATAGAGAAATCTCGCCTTTCTTAATAAATTCTTGTTAATTAATCCCTTTTCCTAAGTTAGACTTAGGAAATATTTAATAATTGATTAAGTAAATTAATTGAGCCATCTCTAGGTGTTTTATCTTGGAATGGTTTTTGGGTTTTGGAGATCTAATGTTCTCTAGCCTCTTTGACCAAAGTTAAGGCTATAATACCTGGTTGATGCTACAAAAATTAACACTCCCTCTTAGCAAGGAAGGTTTTCTCTCACTCTGTCTCCATAACATCCTCCATACATGTTGTTGATGTCTGGCAACTATGACAATCTTTCGCTATCCACCATGCCACTATGAAACTTCGATTCATCTGTCAGTTTGAGCTTAACCAACCCTGCATCTGCGATGTTGTTGACACTGCATTATATAATTTGTATTGTTGCTAACACTGCTTTGCACTGCAACTAATATCATGTTGTTGCTACTACAACTACCGCAACTAAGAACTAAACTCCTCTTAATCATCTATGTCCTTGTACTGGCTCTAAATTTGTCCCTTAAGTCTCTGTGTAACCACCTCACACCATATTTACCCAATTTAACCTACTCACCAAGGTAAACATGAGATGAGTTACTATGTGAGACCCGATTTCCAAGATGCACTTATGGAAAATAGGGTCCACATGTCTAGAACTGATTGTAAAGACCCAATGGAACATGATCACACTATTATTAGCCAAAGTTGACCCAACACTATTTATTTTCAGTTTAATTTCCTTGAATTTAACAAGACTTTTTATTTATGGCAGTTTTTCGGGTTCTAAACTTCTAAGACTGTTTTGAGGGCCTAAACGAATTTTGCAAGGAAACCAAAGAGACCAGAAAAGTGCCAAAATATATTTCACATTTTTTGACTCAGACTCCTCATGGAGATATTCAAAACGAGGTGTTATGATAGACAAACGAAGATCGTATGCCAAAGTTACGACCTCGGGAAGTTGGAGGTCCAAATTATTCATTTATGTAAACACTTTGCATGCATAGTACCTGTAGGTTATAAATACATATTTGTTCACTAATTCAATAAGATCACCAAAGAATCATCAAGAAGGCTCTAATACCCTCTCATAATAGTTGTGATAACGTCTGTTAGCTTATGCATTCATTAACCATCCATCCACTAATCAAAATATAACAAGAGCCATAACTAGAACCTATTATGGAACCATGCTTATAACCAACATTTAACCAAAATAATAACCATGATAGAACAACCATCAAAGCTAGATAATAGAAAGTACAAGTACTCATATAATAAAATAGGAAAATAACTCTTATTATCATATGCAAAAGCCAACCAAGTCAGGGACTTCCATGTACCACCCGACCATGGATTGGGCTGAACCAAATATTTCTTTCATCCAATCACTCTCGTGCCATATTCCAAGCATGAATGTGGGATCCCATGGAATAAACCAAACAAAACCAAACCAGGGCTTCCAAAGGAAAAACCACCTCAACCCTCGATTAGTGATTCCATCTCACAGTTGGACATCACTAACACCAACTAGATCGGTCTCTACCTAAGTTGTATAGGGCTCCAGGAACTAGTAACACAACTCTCAACCTTCCAGGGCTCCAGAGAGTTTGTCCAACCCGAATCCAAGGACTAGTAACACAACCCACTAGGGGATCTATAGTGTTTGTCCCAACCTGGGCTCCAGGACTAGTAACTCAACACAAGTTGTTATAGGGCTTCTAGAGTGTTTGTTCCAACCCACGACCATAAGGAATCATGAGCACCAACCAAAAAAAAAATCAAATGGAAAAGCCCATAACACCATGGCTATCTAGGAAATGACAAGGCAAGGATAAAACCATTGTCAATCTAGGAAATCCTCCATGCTAATGACAACACATAACTAGATAATCATATGCATATACAACGCATCCATAAATCAACAAGGAAATCACACATGTAACCTATTACATGCAAAGCAATCCAATTGTAGCTACAAATCCACATATTCCCTTGCACTTTCATTCTTTCCATTGTCTTTTTTCTCCAAATAAAATGTATTTCAGAGTGCTCCAAGAATGCTCGAAGAAAATTCTAAGTGTTCAATAGCATGCGAGAGTGAAAGAATAGAAAAGAGCTCCAACACAAGACTGAAAATAAAATAAAATTGTGAACTGATCTTCATAATCCTTTCTATCATTGAAGCCTCTATTTTATTCATTTTCCTTCAATCATGAAAATCTATGAACTTTCACCTCCCTTTTCTCCTAATTTCCTTTATTTCATAAATAAAACGCCAATTAGTTCCAATTTTCCTTTGTCAATTTCCATAGCCATTAATAAATCACCAGTGATACCCCATCACTATGTTTTTCCCAACATTCAACTTGGAATATGTGTTCCATTACCTTGGTTTTATTTTATTTACATAGAAAATAATCCAGGGGCTATTACACTCTGACTACTACTAGTCTTTGCATTGTCCACTGAGTCTATATGTGCTACAAATTCACTACTACCTTAGTACTACAATTGTCTCTCAAGATCTGACTTGGTCAACTAACATTGATCCCTCTCTACTAAATATTTTGGGCCCTATAACAAGGGTAATGATCCAAGAATAAGCACTTGTCTATTACATTCTTCCTTGGACCCTTCCCAACTCTTTTCAATTGTGAGGAACTAAAACTCAATGTCTCCCCACCTCTCTCCTAGAGGTATAGATACATACAATCCGAATTCATCTTCAAACTTAGAAGATAAATTATCTATCTCTATTGAAGTCGATGCCTGCTCTTGCTTCTCCTTCTTTTCCTTCTTTCTCTTCGGACATTGGGTACTATAGTGAGAAAACTGATCACATCTAAAGCATTTGATCTTTGACAGATCCTTCTTCTTCTTTTCTCCTCCTTGTGACCCTTGTCCCTGATTGGGACATTTCTTTGCCTTCCCCTTTGATGTAAGGGCTACATTCTCCTCTTCCTTCACACCCTTCAGTTCTTTTCTACTACTCCCACTGATATTGTTATGCATTAGAGAAAGCCTCATTTCCTCCTGCTTAAAATCTTCCCATAATCGATCCTAACCTGGTAGGTTTTCTTGTCCAGTGATGCCTTGGACAAAATTAGCCCCTCTGGGGTGAAACCATTGAAATTTTTATGCACCTGCTCACTCTCTTGAGGTGCTTCTCCAACTATAACAAGCTCATCTCAAACATCCTAAATCTTGTTGAGATAAGGAGTGACTCCTTCACCCTTATTCATCCTGGTCAAACTCAACTTCTCCTTCATGGATATCTTACTATTCTTGGAAGGATTCTAGAAAAGCATAGCGATCACATCCCATATTTATTTGGTCATATTCTTTCCCACTAATTTTGAAATTATATGACCCTGAATTCCATCAAGGATCAACCACTTTTCCTTCACCATCTCCTTACTGTAATTCTCTAGTTGTCGTAGGTTTTTCGGTATGGCTACAACTCTCTCTATATACATCTTCAAGCCATGCTCATTTTGCAGGAAAGACATCCTGATTTCTAGATGCAATAATTCGAGGCTCCATCTAGCCTATCCTGATCTCAAATTCGTGTTGACGCAATTTTCTGAAAAACTCACAACTGGAAAAACAAACAAGAATATCCTCCTTTCTTGCTTGTCTTTCTTCTCAGCTACACGCAATCCCTCCTGGAATACACAATTCTTCCTTTTGCTACTACCTCTGCTACTGGAAATCATGAATTTCCTCATGGAACTAGATCTGGAAACCCTCTAAGAAATTCCTCTATGTGATTTTATCTTTGTCCTGGTGCTTATTTGTTACTGCAATCATTTATACAAACCTACTACACCCAAATATGCTCAACAAAATATCTGATCTGCTCACCGAAATTTCTTCCCGACAACAACATTGCCTACTAGAACTGTTACTGGGATATTCAATCTTTTTATGCTAACCTACAACTGAAATTCAAACTTTTCCTAGTAATTAACACCACCTGGATGGATCTTTGTTCATACCCAGAAATTTTTCTCAGAGACTCCCTCTAAAGCTGCGAAATTTCTCATTTTCTTCTGAGCTCCTGCTTTGTCTTCAACAATGCTCTGATACCATGTTAAATTTTCAAGTCTATTGCAACAACTAGAAATTACTCTTCTATCTGATTAAAATTAAGTGCAATTTATTTGCTATGGAAAACAACGAATAAAATCACAACTGCAATTTTCACTATAAAAATGCCATGAAAAATAAAATAATGGAATTGATAAATATAGAGCAAACACACAATAAATTTGACAAGGTTATTTTCAAATAAGTGTCCCTAAAAAAACCAATGTGAAAAAACCAATGCAACAAATGAGGGTTTTATTATTATAATGTAGTAACGAAATTATGAGTAAAAATCTAGATGCTAAACTAGCAATCCTTAGAAAATAATCTAGCCAAAATTATTATGGGAATTTTTCTCTTCTCTGAAAGAAATCTGGTTGCAAACTGGCCACACAAACTTGGCTACCCAAAATCCCTACGCAGGCCTACCTCTGTGCAACCTATAACTCACACTGCCTAAATCTACCTCTAATTAGGATGTCATGTCTGTTGCTATTGTTGAAAGGGATTCTCTGGCCCTTAGAAAATGATACTGGCCTATGACACCTGAATTGAACTCGTCCTCATCCAAATCAAACTGTGTTTTAAAGTTGCATGTGTAGTCCCTACGCAGCCTCCGTATAATAACTCGACCTCTTACTACTACCTCTTCCAGAATTGGAAATATCCTCTAGAATCTCTATTGCTACATTGCTGCTACAACTGCGTCCCTTACAGCTCAAACTTCCCTCCCTTACTCAAACTCTGCAACTAGGTAGCTTGATCTTTCAAGGAATACCCTCTATTGGTGTGTTCCTCCTCAACCCCACTGACCTCCTCTTATAATCTCTCATTGGTGAACCAAAGACCATGACTAGATCCCCATCAAAGGCTAACATCATCTCTAAGTCAATCCACGTGTGTTTCTATAGAAATCTCACCTTTATCAATTAATTTTTTGTTAATTAATTACTTTTCCTAAGTTAGACTTTGGAAATATATAATTATTGATTAGTTAACTTAATTGAGCCATCTCTAGTTTTTTTCTCTTGAAACATTTTTTGGGTTTTGGAGATCTAGTGTTCTCTAGCCTCTCTGACCAAAGTCGAAACTAGAACACTTGGCTGATGCTACAAAAACTAACAATCTTCTCCTTTAAAAATTAAATACCATTTTTCATTCAAATGCTCTCCTTATTGCAAAGTTAGCGGATGCTCATTTTCTTTTTGAGAGATTCACTTGTTTCTCTCTAAGCACTAATGACTTATGAGTAGCATAGATGCTTAACCCTCTTTCTTTGGAGGATGTTTGATAATTTTTGATGATGTACTAGAGGCTGGTTCCCCAAACCAACATTCACCATGCTGATTACCTTTTACTTCAAGTGCTTTGACATTATTAGCAATAGGTCCAATGGCCAATATCCAAGCTCACATGACAGACCCATAGTGCATCATAAATCCAATGACTCTCATTCATTTCCATAATATATTTCAAAAGTGTAGGTGATTGTTATGCTATCCATTACATGATTATAATTTCTCTATACATATATGGTGTTGTCATCTCATGTCTTTGATGTATTTGATTTGAGCATGGAAAATGGATGATCATGTGTGAACCACATCCTTAATCTCCCACTATGTGCACCCATGCAAGATTATAGCATGTATCATCCCCTAGGGTGTAAAGGGATATTCTCTTGGTGGCCTTTTGTCACTGTTATTTGTTAGGGTCAAGGAGAAACACCCACGGGGACTTCACTAAATGGAAAATATCATAACACATTTGTTCATATATGGGGTTGAAGAAATATAAAAGTACAAAACAATATATTGTGTTGTATTGTGAGGTAGAAAGGTTTTTTTACTCTATATATATATATATATATATCGAGAATTATTTTGCATACATGGGGGTTTATATTAGTCTAGCACATGGGGGTATTCAAACTATGAAAGTCAAATAAAACTGACTTGAAATGTCACGTTTTTTGTCCACCTCAAATTCCTTGCCAACAATCTTCCTTTGTTCATTCATGTGTCCTTATCATGGTTGCTTATCTATCCCTTTAATCCCTTTCTTTTTTATGTGGCCACTCCAACAATGAAAACTACCTTTGTGATCCAATGATATTGCGAGCCCCTTTCAATGATTTTTTACTTTAGGGAAGGGGGGCCCACCATAAATATGAGTCGTTGATCTATGATGAGTGCGTTCGTGCCACTTCCAACCATGGTCCCCCACTACCCTCCCAATATTAAACATCGACCATGGGGAGGGGTGTCCAGAGTTGATCTACAACATTAAATTAAGTGTTATTGCTAATTAATGGTGACACTGGAATTCAAAATGCACTTTTTGAAATTCCAATGATTTACTTGATATTTCCAATGTTAATTAATTCCAATGATTTACTTGATATTTCCAATGTTAAAGTGCCAAATTAGGGCACTTTTATCCATTTAAATCAACACAGTGGAAGAAAGTAAATCAATGGTACCTTCGCCATTATTGTGTAACTAATCATATAGCATGGTTAACTCCACTAGTGGTCTCACCCATAGCCTTAGGTGGTTTCACGTCTTGGGCAATTGGGGAGAAACACGTCTGATTGGCCCATCACAACAAGGGCAATTTGGCCATTTCACCCTGACTCTCGATGTTAAACAATGAGCGGGTAGGGGGGACGAAATGGCCGTAAATCCTAGAATTTGTATGTAGTATGATTGTGTGATTGCAGTGTAACACATAAGTTCAGGGACCCATGTGAGGTTACGTGTTAGAAGGGGATTACCCTATTCCCCATTGTGATTTAATATGAGGACCCAACAATGATTTTTCAATGTGAAAAAGGACAAGATCTGATGGCTTATTCTTCATGAAAAAGGTGACTTGTTTACAACAGTTAGTGCACTTGTTTCAATTTTTTGGATGATTTTTTTTATTTACAGGCATATAAGAGTTCCATCATGTTTCCATACTAGGGGTAGAAATAAAAAAAGTATTAAAAATTCCATGGAAAAATGGATAGTTAGGATATATAATAAAAATAGGGATTTAAAAAATTGTAAGTATGTATTAGAGGGGGTTTAACAAAAGGAATTTTAGGATTATGTCTCAATATCTACTAAAATTAGGGACATTCTTTAATATACCATGAATGAACATGCTATGACACAATTTTAGTGAGTGAATCCCCCGTGGAAACACCCATCACCCTATAAAACCTTCCCAATATTTAGTGGACCAAATTCTACTGATGTGGACCATTTGTCAACCTCTGTGCAAAAACCTTAACACCCTATGTGCACCCACCTCAGTGACTTGCATGTGCAAACTTTAATGACCTCACACATGTAACATTCAACATCATGACCCACACCTACAAGCACGAATTCCAACAATTGCTAAAAAATGTTATAAAAGGCTAACCATTTTTCCATTAAATCTCAATGCATTAATATAAACTACTTCTTTAATCATGTGAATACGATTTTTTCTTATAATTCTCCTCACAATTTTAACAATTTCTCCATTTTTAAGTCCTTATTGATTATAAGAATATATTTTTATTTATTGTATAGCACACAAAAGATAATGGTTTCAAAATTGGAAATGGGGTTTGCACAAATGTACACACATAGGACCATGTGTGAATTCTTAGAAATATGCATGTGTTCCTAATCCTATAGCCTTGGTGCTTAGTGAAAAGCCACATATATTTTACAACTTGGATTTTTTAGGAATACATGCAGATTCTTAAAAGCACATGCATATTAGTAAAAGCACATGTGTGCTTCTAAAAACACATGCATAGGAACACACACACACACACACACACACACACATGTTTAGGAATGCATGCATGCATTTACAAGTGCATGTGTGTTCCTAAACTCGTTTGTGTTGTCAAGAGAACATGCATGTTATTATGTCTATAATATTTGAGAGGGAGGGAAGGAAGGAGGGAGAGAGAAACATAACTAGGAGGTTTTTGTGAAGAAAGGAATAAGGGAGGGAGGAAGGGATAAAGAAAGAGAGGAAGAGAGTAGGACGAGGGTTGAGAGAGAGTGGAAGAGAGGCAATGAAGAGAGAGAGAGAGAGAGAGGGATTGAAGGAGAGAGGGGTATATGAACACATAAAGGGAGTGATTTAATGATATATGGAATAAAAGGGAGAGAGAGAGAGTGAGGGGGGTAGAGGGAGAGAAGTAAAAACAGAAAGAAGGTGGTGATAATAGGGAAGGGATAGAGAAGGAAAATTGAGAAGAGAGGGAAAAGGCGGGGGGGAGAGTGAGTGAGCATGCGTGTGTGTGTGAGAGAGAGGGGGGGAGGGGGAAGAGGAAGGGACAGAGTGAGTGAGTAAGTGAGAGAGAGATAGAGAGTGGAAGTGGGTGGTAATGTGAAAGGGAGGGAGGGATAGAAACAAAGAGTGAGGGAGATGGAGGAAGGTTTAGAGAGAGCAGGGAAGAGGAGGGGGAAAATAAAGAGGGGGGAGGGAAGGAGAGAGGGGAGGATGGAGAGAGAGAGTGGGAGTGAGTGAGTGTGTGTGTGTGTGAGAGAGAGAGAGAGGTAGATAGAGAGTAAATGGGATATATAGGTAGAGGTGAGAGAGAGGGGGGGTAGAGGGAGGTAGGAAGGGAGAGGATGTGGGGGGGATAGATAAAAGTAAAGAGAAATAATGGGAAAAATAGAAGAGAGAGAGAAGGGGGGGGGGAGAGGGAGAAATGGTTGGAGAAAGAGAGATATGGAGGAAGGGAGAGGATGTGGGGGGGATAGATAAAAGTAAAGAGAAATAATGGGGAAAATAGAAGAGAGAGAGAAGGGGGGGGGGGGGGGAGAGGGAGAAATGGTTGGAGAAAGAGAGATATGGAGGAAGGGAGGGAGACATAGAGATTGGGGGTTTTTACGAAGGAGGGACTAAGGGAGGGATAGAGATAGAGAGGAAGATGGAGAGAGGGAGTGAAGGGGAGAGGGGTAGTTGGATGGAAAGAGAGAAAGAGAGAGAGAGAGAGAGATATTTGGACACAAAAAGAGAGAGAGGGGAAAAGAGGAAGGATGGGATGGGGGGGAGAGAGAGGTGGGTGTGTGTGTGTGTGAGGGCTCAGTGGATAAGGAAATAGGTGTAGATTTGTGTGTGTGAGGGCTCAGTGACAAGAAAAGTGGTGTAGATGTGTGTGTGTGTGAGAGAGAGAGAGAGAGAGAGAGAGAAAGAACAATGGGCGGAGAGAGAGAGGAAGGGAGGTATAAATGGGGAGGGTGAGAGAGAGATAGAAGGGGAGTGAGTGAGAAGGAGGGAGAGAAGGTGGGGGCCAAAGATAGGAATGGGTGATAGGGAGCAAGGGGGAGAGAAGTGTCAAGAGAGAGAGAGATAGAGATGGGTGGAGAGAGTTGTTGAGGTGTGTGTGAGTTGAGAGAGAGAGAGAGAGAGAGAGTTGAGGGGTTTTTTAAGGAGCGATTAAGGGAGGAAGGTGGGGACAGAGAGAAAGTGAAGTGGGGAAGAGAGAGAGAGAGAGAGAGAGAGAGAGCTTTGGGGGCTTTTTGAAGGAGTAACTGAGGGAAGAAGGTGGGGACAGAGGGAGAGTGAGGTGGGGAAGAGAGAGCAAGAGAGAGAGTTTGGGCGTTTTTGTGAAGGATGGATAAAAAAGGAGAGGAATATGGAGACGGGGGGGGAGGTATAGTAGTGTGTGTGTGTGTGTGTGTGTGTGTGTGAGAGAGAGAGAGAGAGAGAGAGAGGATTGGGACAGCAGGAGAAAAGAGTGGGGGTAGTGGGGAATGGAGATAGAGGGAGAGTAGTGGAGAGAGAGGAAGAGGTATATAGGGGAAGAGAGTGAGTAAGCATGTTAAGGAGTTGGGGGGGAGATAGGGTGAGAGAGTGTGAGGAGAGAAGGAGGGACAGAGTGATAGGTTAGAGAGAGGAAGGAGGAAGATAGAGAATGGGAGGGGGAGAGAGTAAGTGAAGTAGAGATGGGCATATGGATAGAGAGAGAGGGAAGGAGGGAGGAGTATAAATGAAAGAGGGGGGAGAAAAAGAGTGGTGAGAGAGAGAGAGAGAGGAGTGATTGTAAATGAGGGGGAAAGAGGTGTAGATATGAGAGTGAGAGAGAATGGAGGAAGGTAGAAAAGGGAGTGAAGGGGGGGTAGAGAGGGAAGGAGAGATAGAGGGAGGTTTGGGGAGAGATAAAGAGATAGGTGTGAAGGTTTAGGAAGAAGGAGAGAGAGAGAGATATGGATAAATGGTGTGTGTGAGAGAGAGGGAGGGGGTATAGAGAAAAGGAAAAAAAGGGTAGAGGCAAGAGAGAGAAATAATGGGGGAGAGAACATCAGAGAGGTGGAGAGTGAGATGGAGAGAGAGTGATAGAAGTAGAGAGAGATAAAGAAACTAGGAGAGAAGGGGTAATAGATAGAGGGAGGGGGAGAGAGGGGATGGATGGAGTGGGATAGAGAGAAGGGAGAGAGAGAGAGTAAGAAAGTGACGATAATAGAGAGAGAGAGACAATGAGGGAGTAAGGGATAGGTAAAGAGAGGGATCGACAAAGAGAGAAATATGGATGCAATGATATAAAGGAATATAGAGAAATAGAGGGGGAAAGGGAGAGAAAGATAGATAGTTAGAAAGTGAGAGAGAGAGAGAAGAAGAGAAGTAGGGAAGGGGAGAGAGAGGGCGGTGGGGGGGGGGGAGAGAGAGAGGGCGGTGGGGGGGGGGGGGGGGAGAGAGAGGGGGGAGGGACTAGGGGGTGTTGTCAAGGAGGGATTTAACAAGGGAGGGAATGATTGAGAAAGAGAGGAAGGAAGGTGGAGAGATGTGGAAGAAAAAGAGAGGGGTATATGGACATAAAGATAGAGGAAGAGGGAATGTGGGAGATAGAGAGAGATCGAGTATAGGGAATGGGGGGCAGGGGGGGGATTTCAGAGGCATGAGAGAGAGAGAGAGAGAGAGAGAGAGAGATATGAAGGAGGGATTAAGGGAGAGTTAAGAGAGGAAAGAATTTGGGAAGAGAGAGAGAGAGCTATGAAGGAGGGATTAAGGGAGAGTTAAGAGAGTAAATAATTTGGGGGGAGAGAGAGAGAATGACGAGGGGAGGAGAAAGAGATTGAGGAGGAGGAGAATCTAGAGGGGTGGAGTGGGGTGGGGGGAAGAGAGTTGAGGTGGGAGGGAGAGAGGGGGGGGGTAGTGGAGAAGGGAGAGGAAGGGAAAGTTGGGGAGAGGAGTGTAACAACCATGGTGAAAATTCCATGTAATAAAAGTTAATAAAGGAAAAATAATAACCACGGTTGATGGGACACTTATTCCAAGATGAATGTTGGGAAAGACATCCAAGTGTGGGTGTTCATTTGGTTTATTATGGCTAAGGAAATTGGCAAAGGAAATGGCTAAGGATTTGGAAAGGAAAAATGGCATTTTAGGCACATTTATTTAATAAAATAATGGAAATTAGGAGAAAAGGAAGGTGAAAGGTCACAGGTTGCATGTGAGGAGGAAATTGAAGTAAAATAATGGAAAATGAGGAAAATAGAGGCCTAATTGATAAAATGGATTTTGAGGATTAGTTGGTACCTTTTGTCAGTTTAGTTTTGGAGTTCTCTCATTATTCTCTTTCTCTCTCACACTCACTCTTGGACACAGAGTTTTCTTGGAGCACTTTGGCATTGGATCAAGAAAAGCAGAGAAGGCAAGAGGAAGCAAGGAGAAAGAAAGGAAGTGCATGGTCAAGTAGCTAGAATAGGATTGTTTGCAGCTATCGATTTGCATGTGTGTTTTCCTTGATAGATTTGGCATGCATGGTATTGCATGTGGTTCTTTGTTGTTATGGCATGGGTTTTGCTAGGTGTGACAATGTTTTTAGCCTAGGATCTCCGAATGATAGAACACATGGCCTAGTAACCCCTGAATCAGACTGTGGGTTGTGGTAAAGTTGGATTTTGTGTTGCCTCAGTGGGCCTAGGAATGCTTTACTGGTGAATGGTGGGATATACGGTAAATCCTAGAGTTGGTTGCCCTTGATTAGGTCTATGAATCCTTGCCAGTGAATGGTGGGATATAAGGTAAAGACTAGATGATGGTGTCTTAGTTTAGTGCCTAGTGACCGCAAGATCAGATTGTGGATTGCGGTAAAGGTTGAGAGACTATGAGACAAGAAAAGTCCTTATGGTGTAGGTGGAGAAATCCGGTGACATCCATGCTTTTTTTGGCCTAGTGATTTGGTGGATATCATGGTAAAGCCTATTATTACATGTTTATAGTGTTGACCTAGTGATCTGGTGTGGATTACGGTAAAGCTTGGTTTCTATTGATGTGGGTGAGGTGGTTTAGCCTCAGGATGCATTGGTTGGTTCTTTTGGTTTGAGTCCCACATTCATGCTTGGACTATGGCACAGTGGTGAATGGTTGAAGAGAGAATTGGCTCAACCATTCTATGGTCAAGTGGAACATGATAGTCTCATCTCGGATTGGATTTTATATTCATTAATAAGAAGTTCCTTTCTTGATATCTTATGTTTAAATGTACTAGTCTATATATGGATTCTATGGCTGATGTATCCTCAATATTTCTGATATTATTATGTTGGTTATAAGCATGTATTCTAACAGTGATGATGTATGGCTTTCCTCATGTTTTGATTTGAAAATGAATGAACAATGTATCTATCACCTAATAGATGATAATGCAACTAATGATATAATGGAACAATGCTTCTTAGCGATTCTCATATAAGTATGAGACCCCTATGCTCAGATCTGTTGTTTACTTCTATAGATTACATATTTGTGATATGTTTGAAGAAATGTTGGTCATGGTTAGTAGGGGTCTAGTCAAGCCCTTATTCAAGTAATTACATTTGTATCATCATTCCACTATTATCTTTCTGTTATGAAGGTGTCATTTCATTCTAGGAAGTGACCGGGGCTCTCGGCTTGAAAAAGTGGCTCAAATCCCAAGGACACAGGCACAACATTGGGCAGAAAAGTCCCTAGATGTTGGCATACCATGTTGTGGGAGCATCCAGAGCCCTAGGGACACATGCATTCCCATATGCAGGTGCATCTAAGAGTTTAATGGTCTAAAACTTTAGTGGGACCTAGGGGATGGTTACTTGAGAGGTTGGAATGGTTCTTAGGAGTCTTGTTGTTAATGTGGAAGGTATGTATAGTGTGTTTCCATCAATTCCACTTCCTTAAGGTCACCTAAGAGGTTGAATCCCATCATAGTAGCCTCTCATCACGTGTTTACCCCGGTTGTCCAATTACTTGGGTAGATGTGGGAGGAGGGTGTTACAGAGTGGTATCAGGGCATGGTTCACCCCTTGGATTGAACGGGTAGTGTGTGTTGGTCATGTATTCATGTTAGTTGCACATGTATTAATCATCGCGTGGTCTATATGGTTGTTGCAAATGCATGGTGTCGGTCATGGTTGTAGTGATGTCTCCACCTGAAAGAGGATGTTGTTGTTGTGAAGTGGGTCTTCATGACTGTATGATTCATTACATGATTTTTATGCTTGTGCATTGTCAGTATGCATTGGTATGGTTGTTGTTGTCATGGATGAGGTCATGAAATGTGTGGTTGATATGGTCATGCATTGATGACTAGACTCTAGCTAGACTAATGGTTACATGGTTATATGCTTATGTATTATATGTCTATATGCCTTTATGATTATTTTATACATGTATTACGTTGATTGGTTGACCTTGTAGATGAGATATCCTCCCCAAATTTTCCTAAGGTAGGTTGGTTTATTGTGATTTGGTTTAGTTGACATAATATGCCTTGCAAGAAAGAGATCATAAATGACTAGCAAGATGATAGACTACAAAGATTCTCCATATGAATCAGATAAGTAATGTGGTGTTGGGCACTCTTCTGATTTAGCCGACACATTGAGAAGCTTGAATGAAGAAATAAGGAGTTACAAGGCGAACAAGGACAAAATCATGTAGGAACAAGAGAAACAAGCAGAGGTTAATGCAATACTCCTTCATTGTTTGTCAAAATTGCAATGACAGGGGCCACTTCGGATCAACCATGGGAAAGAGGACGAAACTAATGGGGCATATGGAAGTAGGTCTCGTGGTGGTCACAAGTCGGATAGATATGAAACAGTTAGAGATGGCATATTGTTGGATACTCTAGATAGGAGAGGTGATGGATACAAGTATTATTATAGTTATGGTTCTGATAGGCATCATGATCATCATTGTTATCATCCTTACAGGAGGAGTGATAGGGGATACTTTCTAGATGAATTTAAGAAAGAAAATCCACCTACTTTTGATGGAGACTTGAAGAAACCAAAAGATCTGGAGGCTTGAATATGGGATGAACAAGTTATTTGAGTTGTTTGAGTACACATAAAACATGAAGGCCACAATTATAATCTTAAGCCTCAAAGGTAAAGTAGATATCTGGTGGGAAGATGTGAAGTGGGTCAGAGACATTAGGATGCAGGACTTGAGTTGGCATGAGTTCAAGAGGATTTTCATAAAGAAGTACTTGTCAGAAAGGTACTATGATATTAGGGCCAAAGAATTCTATGAGCTAGAGATGGGATCAATGACATATGACAAGTATACAACCAAGTTCCTGAAGCTATTGAGGTATGTACCATATCTTAAAGATGAGAAGGCTAAAGTTCAACGATTTTTTAGTGGCTTTCCATTAGCATTTAGAGATCGGTTTGAATATGATGAGCCTTGGTCACTTGAAGAATTTATTGGGAAATCGAAGCATTTCTATGAACAACCAAAGCATAAGAATGAATATCAGCAAGGATGGAAAGGAAAGCATAAGGATAAAGGTCAAGATAAATGGCAGCTGAAAATAATAAGGCCTCAAAATGCAGAAGAGAAAGAAAATGTGGCACCACAAAAGAAGTCCAATGTAGCTAGATATGGACATGGATCATAGCAACAACATAGAGGTGTTGGTATTGGATGGTTGGAGTGTTGGGCATGCAGCAAAGAATACATTAAGAGAGATTTTCCACAGAATCAAGGTGATAGGCCTTAGATCTATAGTGCACAAGAGGCACAGACTATTGGGGATGTTGGCCAGAGTGTTCCTTGTATTTATGCAACAGTGGACAACATACATGCAAACCATCAGGCATCTATCATTGATATGGATGATAAGATTTGTGAGCAAGTTGTTTCTATTTTGATTGACCCTAGATATAATTATATTTATGTTAGTCCTAACTTGGTCGATAAGTTTGGTTTGAATAAAGAAGTGCATGCATAATATTGGTTAGTGCAGCTCGCTATAGGTACAAAGAAAAGAATGCATTATTGGGTAAGATCTTACGCATTTGAGTTGAATGGCATGTCTACAACATCACACTTGAATGTATTGATGTTGGGATCATATAGTATGCTATTGGGTATGGACTGGATATACCTTCACAAGACCAAGGTGGATTGTTATGAAAAATCCATTGAGTGCTTGGATGACAATGGGGAACCAAGAGTCTTACAGGGAAAGAAGAAAGTCACATTAGTTAGGATGGTGACAGCTATGTAGGAAAAGTGCAGTCATAGAAAAGGGTGTGTGTTATTTGTAGTGCATATTTCTAGCAACAAAGGTAAGGAAGTTGAGGATGCAGATGTTTTGAGCAGGTACCCAGTTCTACAACAGTTTTAGGATGTGTTTCTCGCAAAGATTTCAGAGTTTCCACCTCACAGGGAAGTGGACATTTCTATTGAGTTAGTGTCAGGGGAAGCTCCAGCATCAAAAGCACCTTACAAGATGAGCACATCTAGGTTAGTAGAGTTGAAGCTGCAGTTGAAGGAAATGTTGGAAAAGGGATACATTAGGCCAATTATATCACCTTGGGGTTCACTGGTATTGTTTGTGAAGAAGAAGGATGGTACTCTCAGATTATGCATTGACTACAGGCAGCTGAACAAAAGTGACCATCAAGAATAGATACCCATTGCCAAGGATTGATTACTTGTTTGATCAACTGAAGGGAGAAGCCATGTTCTCGAAGATTGATCTGAGATCCATATATCATTAGGTATGCATTAAAGAGGAGGACATTTACAAGACAACTTTCCAAACTAGGTATGGGTATTATGAGTTTGTTGTAGTTCCATTTAGTTTGATTAATGCTCCAACTACATTTATGTGCTTGATGAATAGTGTGTCACATCCCTATTTGGACAAGTTTTTTATTGTGTTCATTGATGATATATTGGTATATTCTAAAAATGAATCAGATCATGTTGAGTATTTAGCAGCAATGTTGAGATTTTTGAGAGAGCATCAGTTATATGCTAAGCTCAACAAGTGTAGTTTATTTCAAACTGAGGTACACTACTTGGGACATGTGATTTCCAAGGATGGCATAACAGTGGATCTAGAGAAGATAAGAGCTATAATGGAGTGGGTAGCTCCCAGGAATGTGAATGAGGTGAGATCTTTCATGGGATTAGTAGGCTACTACATGAAGTTCATTAAGAAATTTTCACAATTTTCTTATCTTATTACATCGTTGCATAGGAAAAGTAAGAAGTTTGAATGAACAAAGGAGTGTGAGGCCAATTTTGAGTAGCTTAAGCAGTTGTTGACACATGCTCCAGTGTTAAATATCATATATTCAGAGAAAGAATTTGTAGTATGTAAAGATGCTTGCAAGATAGGACTTGGTGGAGTCCTCATGCAGGAAGGATAAGTAGTGTGCTAGGAGTCATGAAAACTAAATGAACATGAGCAGAACTATCTGACACATGATCTTCAGTTGGTAGCGACCATACATGCATTGAAGATGTGGAGGAACTATCTTTTGGGAAGGAGGTTTGTATCCATGAGTGATCACAATGGGTTGAAATATTTGTTTAACCAATTGAATCTAGATTCCAGGTAGGCTAGATGGTTGGCCACGATCAATGAGTTTGATTTCGAGATTAGGTACATCAAAGGAAAGGAGAACAAGGTAACAGATTCTCTTAGCAAGAAGAAAAAAGTAAATCATATAGAAACTATGAGTTCCAATGGGACAAATATTATAGGATCGGATCTTGTAGGAAGGTCAACAGGATGTCAGGTATTTGGAGATTGTGCACAGGTTGCAATAGAGTACAGGTACAGGTACAAGTACAGGTAGTGGTATAGGTACATGTAGTGGTACAGGTACAGGTATAGGTGCAGGTGCATAAGGTGTGGACTATTGTCTCATAGTAGATGGATTGGCCAAGTTTAGAGACAGGATATATGTTCGAGATAACCGTGAGCTCAAGAAAGTGATCTTGATGGAGTTTCATGCAAAACCATATTCAGGTCACCCAGGTTATCAGAAGACATTGACGTAGTGAAGAAGTTCTATTATTGGCTGAATCTGAAGAAGGATGTAGTAGAGTTTGTGGCCAGATGTTTGGATTGTTAGAAGGTGAAGGCAGAGTGTAAGCATCCAGGTGGACTTCTATAGTCGATTGCGATTCCAGAGTGGAAATGGGAGATAATTTCCATGGACTTTATCACAAGGTTTCCGAGCACAATGAGATAGAATGATTCTGTTAGCCTCCTATTGCAACAGGTGTTCATTTTTCATGATTGACATTTTTACATGCCAAATATGTCATACTTTGCAGGCTGCAGTGTTCCATATTTCCACAAGATGCCATGAAAGTGTGCTAGTCTAAGTGCCACTGCTGCATTCCAGAAAAGGGAAGGCCAAACAGTTTAATCTTGGCCTCCCTAGCTTTCAATTTCCTGTTTTAGAATATATAGAATGATATCTGTCCAAACAGTTTAATCTTGGCAGATTTGTAGATAGGTAGAGAATCAAAGGAGCCTAACTGCTTAATCTGGGCCCTTGGCAGAAAGAAGTGTAGACTTAGATAGGAGAACAGAGAAAAGAAAAATTGTAACGTTGGGTCTGCAAGTCTAAGTGCACCCAAACCAAAAAGAAGAAAAAATGTTAGGAAAAGTAGACTGGGTAGGTAGTTTTGAGGTTGCAGAATGATGATTCATGATCAATTATGTGTTTTAAAGTGGTATACCTTTCAGATCACACTCATGATGCAGTTTTTCACCTGGAGGAACTCAAGGTAGACATTACTAACTCCCCTTCTTCTTTCCCCAAATCACTTACTAACTCCCCTAAAGAGGTCAAGATCTCCTTGATTCCTCTTAGTTTCATCATGTTCCATAACATTTCCCTTGGTGAAGATCTGCTTCACTCAAGTATTTTCATTCTTCTTTTACAAAGTTCTATTCCCCAAAATGGCCTAAGGTCCCCTACCTTAGCGCTTTCTGGTCACCTCCATGTTAATTACTAACTATATTATTTAACTCCCTACATCATTTCCCCTTCCCTTACTAAAAGCACTATATAACTCCCCTATGTATATATTCCCATCCCTTGGCATTATAGCCATATTTATCAAAGTCTTGGAAATGTTGAGTTCATCCGGAACCCAGCATTAGCCTTCCGTGTCCTGGGATTAGCCTAACATTTGGTTAGGCTAATAACCTTCCTCATTCACCCCTTTACCCCTCAAAACCTTACACTTTTACCCCTCCGCAGTCATTTTCCCAAAGTTTATTGTTTAAAAGTCTTATTAAAAACATTAAACTGTCCTCCCCCGCTTGTTAATAACCCCTAACCCACATTTCCTAAGTCTAAACCCCCACCCGCGCTATATTAAAATTCGCATATTCGCGCGCCCGTCCATTATTCCGCCGCCAGCTCCGTCTCCCGTCAGCCCTCCGATCCGCCCCTCCCCATCCGACGGCTCTCGCCGATTTCGGAGCGCCCCCTGCGTCCGGACGTTAGCCTCCGATATTGCAGTGGTTTTCTCCCCGTACAGAAGACACCTGTCCGCTTTCTATTGCGTCGGAGCCGCTCTGACAGAAACCACCCCGTACCAAAGGCGGTTCGACGAAAACCATAAACCGCTTATTCCCCCCCCTGACGACTACGCCAGGACCTCGCCACATCATCTGCACACGTCGTCCTCCTGCCGAGTCACCCTTGCCACATCACTACCACCATGTCCCTGCCACATCATCCACCGTACATGATGACGTCATCTCGCTGACATCATCATGATGACATCATCATGCTGACGTCATCCGTCGTACTAGGTCCCGCCCGCTTACGTCATGCTGACGTCATCATCAATTTGAGGCGAAAGGCGAAAATCGTGCTTAGGAAACCCGGAATCAGTTTTTGAGGCAATTTTTCATGGCGCAAGGGCTACGGGAAAAGGGCAGAAGTGGAAAACCCCTCATTGCGCAGCCCCCAGCAAGCCCAAAAGGCACCGAATGACCTGTTTTCTTCGCGAAGCATGCAAAAAGGATCAGAAGACAATTCTAAAAGAAACAAAGGGCCGAACAACGGCCATTAATTTGTGATTTGACCCACAGCGAAGGAGAGACGCAACCCAATTCATTTGTCAAAGAGTATCAGAGGAGAGATGAAGCAGCAAAGTGTACCAATTAAATTGTTTAATGGAAACCTTCAGTTCCCAAAGCAGGTTATATTGAATGGCAGCCAACAAAGTCAAATCAAGTTGTGTAAGCCCATCCCAGCTCTCAAATCACAGTTAAAGCACCTAAAGCCACCGAACTACAATGGAGCAGAAGCCCATGCACAGTTATTATAGAAACACTGCACCAAGCCACCGAGGACAACACATTTACTCAATTTTGATACGGCTGCCCTCAACGCAGCTCAAGATATTTGCTTGCATTTATTTCTGGATAGGATTAGGTTAAAAGTAATCATTTCTCAGACCTGTTTAGGTCAGGTTGTAATAAAGGCAATTAGGAGTTTTTTCCCTATATATACCACCCTCTGTACTATTTTAAGGGTTGGTCGATTGATAATTCTCACTAGAGACTCGCACTGTATACCTGAGACTGTTTCTGTAATCAAAGATTGCTGAAAGCCTGGAGAAGACACTATCTGATGTGTTGTTAATGATTTCTAGAGACTGAAAGATGGAATTCCTGTGCTGCAGCATGAAACAATAAGTGCATCTTACCTCTGTTCATTGTTTACCACTATCTAAATAGCAGAAAGAAAGATTAGCCTAGAACTTGTTTAAATACACTCTATGCTCAATTTCTGTTGTTCCTTTATGTTTTCATCTGAATGAATTGGTAATGAATATGAATTCCTTCTGGCTCATATTTACCCTAATTCACCTGTGTTTGCCAATTATCTAGGGATTCTTTACTGCCCCTAGGTAGGGCTCCGTTGTTTCCCTCTGTTAAGCTGATTGAGAGATTCTTAACTGCCTCTCATTACTTAGCATTCACTCCATCCTTTAAACCTGAAACATTGTTTCATGCGCAGTTACCTTGCTCCATACCTCTCTTGTGACCAAGAAAACACACCAACAGTCCTACTCTTTGACTCCATGCCCAATGGTTTGAAACTTTCACACTATACCTGCCTCTTTAACTGAAAACATCAATCTTCCCACCAAAATCAAAACAAAAACTCTTGAATTCAATAGCTAGCCTCAAATCCTTTCAAATAAAGCTAAATCATAAAGAGAGAGCCCTCTCCGACTGTAGGTGGGCTAGAACCTGCAGTCCAAAGTTGGTTTGTGGTTACCTCGGCCGTATCCTTTCTGGAGCTTAAGGACAACCTGAGTGATAACAGATTCCATCATAGTAGTGGTGGACAGGTTGACAAAAGTAGCTCACTTCATTTAAGTGAAGTCTACATCCTCAGCTAGCGATGTAGCACAACTATTCATTAGATAGTGGCCATATTTCATGGAATTCCAAAGAATATTGTGTCAAGTAGGGATGCAAAGTACACTTCCAAGTTTTAGAAGGAGTTGTTCACAGTTTTGGGCACAAAGTTGGCCTTCAGTATAACTTATCATCCATAGATAGATGGAAAGATAGAGAGGGTCAACAAGATATTGGAGGACATGCTGAGGATGTATGTGATGCATCAACAATGAAAGTGGGAAGAGTATCTTCCATTGGTGGAGTTAGCTTACAACAATGGGTATCAAGAATCTTTGAAGAAGAGTCCATTTGAGGCATTGTGTGGGCCGAGTTGCAATACTCCCATCAGTTGGAGTGATCCAGTAACATGGTGTTGATTGGACCAGACATGTTGGCAGACATGGAATGGAAAATGCAGGTAATAAAGAAGAATTTGAACATAACAGAGGATAGGAAGAAGTGCTATGTATATCAGAATACGTTTTTTAAGGAGTTCCTGGTTGGGGTACATGTGTACTTGTGCATCAAACTGAAGAAGAGATCTTTGCAGATTGGATCATGTGCCAAGTTTGCACCATGGTTTTCTAGACCTGTTAAGATTATTGAGTGGATTTGGCTAGTAGCCTATTGAATTGCATTGACTCCAAAAGTGAAATTCCATGATGTTTTCCATGTTTCATTACTTAATAAGTATGTTAAATATGTTGGTCATGTGATTGCCTAATCTATATTGCAGGGAGAGCCAGATGGATAATTCCAGCCGGAGCCTCACTGTATATTGCAGAAAAAGGTGCTCATGCTCTAGAACTAAGAAATCGAGTAGGTTAAAGTGTAGTGGAAGCACTTTGGGCCCAGTGAAGCTACATGGGAGATGACGAATCAGATGGGGTTATGTATCCTTCATTGTTTTCCTCTTGAGGCAACATAGTGTTGTTATGATGTTTGGTATATGTTTTGGCATACGTTTTGGTGATGTTTGGTATATGTACATATGTATATGGATGTAAATACCACCATGAGATATGTTATAAGGTTCCAATAAGTGGTATGGGTGTCATGTCATTATAGTTGTCATGTTGTTACGCTGTCATGTTGGTTTGCTTTTCAGTAGGATGATCATTGTAGATACTGCATCGAGCTATGTTATAAAGCTCCATGGGTAGTATGTTTTATTTTCAGTGGTTTTTCTGAGGTATAAGTGTGGTTGAACATTGAGGACAGTGTCCCCCAAGGGGGAGGGTTCTATACCAACCCTGGTGAAAATTCCATGTAATAAAAGTTAATAAAGGCAAAATAATAATCATGGTTGATGGGACACTTATTTCAAGCTGAATTTTGGGCAAGATGTCCTAGTGTGGGTGTTCATTTGGTTTATTATGGCTAAGGAAATTGGCAAAGGCAATGGCCAAGGCTTTGGAAAGGCAAAATGGAATTTTTGGCACATCTATTTATGAAAATAATGGAAATTAGGAGAAAAGGAAGGTGAAAGGTCACAGGTTGTATGTGAGGAGGAAATTGAAGGAAAATAATGGAAAATGAGGAAAATAGAGGCCTAATTGATAAAAACGATTCTAAGGATTAGTTCGTACCTCTTGTCAGGTTAGTTTTGGAGCTCTCTCATTATTCTCTCACTCTCTCTCAATCTTGGACACTTAGATTTTTCTTGGAGCACTCTAGCATTGGATCAAGAAAGGCAAAGAAGGCAAGAGGAAGGAAGGAGCAAGCAAGGAAGAGTAGGATCAAGCATCTACATCAAGATTCTTTACATGTATCGATTTTCATGTTTGTTTACCTTTCTTGATTTGAAATGCATTGTATTGCATGTAGTTTTTTGCTATTATGGCATGGGTTTTGCCAGGTTTGACACTGTTTTCAACCTAGCCTTTCCATTTCTGGATAACCATGGTGTGATGGGGTTCTCATGTTTTGGTTGAGCTAGATTGTTGGGTGGATTCGAAGCTGAGTGAGGTGGGTCTCCAAATGATAGAACACATGGTTTAGTAACCCCTGAACCAGATTGTGGGTTATGGTACAGCCATATTTTTTATTGCCTCGGTGGGCCTAGGAATCCTCGACTGATGAATGGAAGGATATATGTAAATCCTAGAGGTGGTTTTCCTTGATTAGGCCTAGGAATCCTTTACAGTGAATGGCGGGATATACGATAAATCCTAGAGGGTGGTGTCTCATTTAGGACATAGTGATCGCTATATCAGAATATGGATTGCGATAAAGCTTGAGAGACAAGCAAACATGAAAATTCCTCACGGTGTAGGTGGAGAAATCCGGTGGTATCCATGCTTGTTTTTGCCTTGTGATTTGGTGGAGATCATGGTAAAACCTGTTATTACATGTTTATTGTGTTGGCCTAGTGATTCAGTGTGTATTACAATAAAGCTTGGTTTCTATTGATGAGGGTGAGGTGGTTTAACCTTAGGATGCTCTAGTTGGTTCTTTTGGTTTGAGTCCCACATTCATTCTTGGAATATGGCATGGGGGTTAATGGTTGAAGAGAGAAATGGCTCAACAATTCTATGGCTAGGTGGAATGTGGTAGTCACATCCCAGGTTGGATTTTACTTTCATTAATAAGAGGTTCTTTCCTTGAAATCTTATGTATAAATGTATTATTTTATATGTGGATTCAATGGTTGATGTATCCTTGATATTTTTCTTGTTATTATGCTGGTTATAATGACAATGATGTATGGATTTCCTCATGTTTTGATTTGTAACTGAATGAAAAATGTATCTATGACGTAATAGATGATAATGCAACTAATGATACAAGGAACACTGCTTCTTAGTGATTCTTAGGTAAGTACAAGACCCCTACGCTTAGATTTGTTGTTTACTTCTATAGATTACATATTTGTGATATGTTTGACGAAATGCCAGTCATGGTTAGTATGGGTCCAGTCAAGCCCTTATTTAAGTAATTGCATTTGTATCATCATTCCACTATTATATTTATGTTCTAAAAGTGCCATTTTGTTCTAGGAAGTGACCTGGGCTCTCTGCTTGAAAAAGTGGTTGAAATCCCGGGGAGGTAGACACAACACTGGGCAGAAAAGTCCCTGGACACTGGAATATGAAGCAAACAAAGTTCCTTCTTCAAATTAATTACTCCAGAAGACTTGGAATATAAAGATATCCATGAGGATACACATATTATATATTAAATGTATGATTAAGAAAGAGGATACAATGAGAGTGAGAGGCTTGCTTATATACCAAGCAGGTGTCTCTTCATGTAGAGTCATGTCTCATTTAGACATGACTCTTCAACCTAATTACTAATTAGCTTATCATTATTTATGATTATTATCATTTACATTATTTTACATTAATTCCTATATATTTATTCATAAATTTTCCTTCCTCCTCAAAAATCTTTGTCCTCAAAGCTTACTGATGAAAGGCTTGATCTCTTTTTTTCTTTTTTTTCTATTTCGGATGTCTTCTTGTCTTGAAATTGTCATCTGCGGATCTGACGCTATACTATGGCTTGAATTGAATTGTAATTATAGAGATTCTGATTTTAAATTGTCTACAACGATGGCTGATTGAGAATACAATAGTAGTGGAGAATCTCAACTATTTTGGACGTGGATGCAGACACAATGGTGACAACTCTATAATTGTGCATCGACAGGGTGTTTGTGGCTCGAAATAGATAGGACGATAGTATTGTTGGGCTAGTGGCTTTTGAGGCGAAGGAGTGGTCAGGTCGCTGAGGTTGGTGGTGTCAAGGGGATGTGTGATAGGGTTCTGGTTGAGACAGGGGATGGTTGCAACAATGTGGCTAGTCAAGGTAATGGACAACTGCAACCTGGGTGTGTGGTGGCAATGTGGACGAGTTAGTGATCACTGCAAGTTGGCAGATTCAACTGCAACCATGATAGTAGTCCGAGAGTTGTATGCTTGGAAACAATGGTGGGAAAGTTAGTTTTTTTAAAGTTAGTTAGTTTTATTTATTTGTTTGTTTGGTTATTTTTTCAATTTTTTTTATTTTTTATAATATATATATTTTTTGTCTTGATTTTTTTTTTTAATTGTTCTTGACTATTTTTTTTGAACATATATATATATATATATATATATATATATATATATATATATATATATATATTTCCTTTTATGGCCAAAATCCTAGTAGTGGAATTGACAAAATGGATAACCTCCGAGTTGTAGCGAAATGCTTGAACTTTGAAAACAACAATGTTGACGAAGTTGATGACCAAAGGCCTGGTGATCAGCCAATGTGGCTCCGATACCAAATGAAGCGAACAAAGTTCCTTATTCAGATTAATTACTTGAGAAGACTTGGCATATAAAGATATCCATGAAGATACAAATATTACATATTAAATGTATGAATATGAATGATGATACAATGAGAGTGAGAGGCTTGCTTATATACCAAGCAAGCGTCTCTTCATGTAGAGGCATGTCTCATTTAGACATGACTCTCCAACCTAATTACTAATTAACTAATCATTATTTATGATTATTATCATTTACATTATTTTACATTAATTCCTTTATATTTATTCATAATAGAATACCATTTTGTGGGAGTGTCTAGAGCCCTCTCGATGCATGAATGCTCATGTCAAGGGAGCTTCTAGGATTTTAATGGTCTAAAACTTTAGTGGGACCTAGGGGCTAGTTATGTGAGAGGTTGGGATGGTTCCAGGGAATCATGTTGCTAATGTGGAAGGTATGTATGGTGTGTTTCTGTCGATTCCACTTCCTTAAGGTCACCTAGGAGGTTGAATCCCATCATAGTAGTCTCTCTTCACATGTTTACCCTGTTTGGCCAGTTTCTTGGCTAGATGTGGGAGGAGGGTGTTACAAGGAGCAGAGTGGGGGAGGGAGAGGAAGAGAAAGATAAGGTAGTAAGTGAGTATAGGAGAGGGAGGGGTAGGGGTAGGGGTAGGGTAATGAACACCACTATTGCAGCAAGAATGCTCCAACTCCTGGATGACCAGCTTTACTTTATCAACCCGGGGTTCGTACAAACTTGGAGGTGACAGTGTTGTATACACAAGTAAAAGTGATGGTTCTGCCTTTTGTCACTTGTTCAGCTGGTGAGAGACCACTGGGGTTTTCAAGCCAAACTTCTATGGATTTAGAAGAAGCTTGGTTTCTTGATGAAAGAAAGGGAAATCTAATCTAAGAGAGAGTTGATCTATTGCAATAATGAAAAAGACCGAAATTCAATGCTAAATCACACCATTTCCTAATTAACTGCTAAGAAACTATGCTTTGCAATAATGCTAAATTAACATGAACCAAATGCTACTGTCTAAGTATGGAAGTTAAAATCATCAAACATCACTATTGTGCAAGTAAAGGGACTGAAATAACTCTGTTTTGTCTTTTTGTTCTTTTCATGCAAAATCAAATATGCAAACTAATCTCTTTTGGTGATGTGGCAGGTGGTTTAGGGATGTTTGAGGATGGCTGGAAGGTTTAGGAGATGGCTGGATGGTGTGGGAGACCCTTGGGTGACCTTTGGGGGCTTCCTAGAGGTTTTCCCTCAATTCATTGTCAAAACAGGCCACTACAGGAAAACCTACAGGATGTACTAGAAACCTACAGGATTCCCTGTATTTCTACAGGATGCAGCCATGAGAAAAATGATGGGTGTTGGAGGTGATGGAAAGCTTAGGGAAGGTATTTGATGGGTGGAATGGAGTGAGAAGAGGCCTAGGATCACTCAGAACCCAAAACCAATTTTAGGAGATGGTTGGATTTTCTCAAAATGCTTGAGGAAATTTCTTTGTAAAATGATGAAATTGGTGAAGGTTTTGATGGAAACGAGGAATGTGATTTGGATTTAAATAGGAACGCAACAAATTACAAAGATAACCATAAACACAGAGATGTAGCAGAAATAGTACTTCATTTCGTTAATGCAAAATACTGAAATATGTTTACAAACAACAATGGAAATAAACCAGTTAGGGTGATGGTAGCTTATCTCTGAGAAGAGATGTGGTGGCTACATGCCTCTGAACTATGTTACAATGAGGCTCGAAGGCCTATTTATTGTTGAGAAATAATGGAAAACCCTAAATATCCAAAAACCTAACCCTAGAAGATGAAATGCTAAACTGTGGGCCCCGTTTGGGTAAATTGGTACATCAACTTCCCGTGGTCGTAACTTTGGCATACGATCACCGTTTGATGTGCAAATTATCTAGTTAGAAAGATCTATCTGAGAAATACAACTTTGGGAAGAGAAACATCGGTCCATGGATCCATGTTGCTCCCAATTTTTCTAGAAAACATCGTTTAGGGCCTCAAAACAGCTTCAGAAGTTAAGGACATGAAAAACTGCTAAAAATAGTAAATTGTGCTACAATTAAGGAAACTGAAAAGCTGAAAGAAACAATGGTGGGGGTCCAAGTGGAATTGGTAGGTGGCCACCAATATCCACCTGGATCATTCCTCCCCCTTTAGAAAGCAATGGTCCCCATTACGTTGAGTTCCTCCATGAGATCAGGAAACTTCTGCTGAACTTGGTCCCTGGTCAGCCACTTGCATTGGTGAAGGAGTTGGCCTGCTTTGACAAATCAATACAATTGGATATTTTGCTAGTGAGTGTGCTTGATTTGTGTGTCTATGATCTGATTAGTTGCAGCTTGTTCCATGCAATCTGGATTTAACTCTGTGGGTGTGAGCTATTCTACAATGTTGGATGTGTCTAGTAATGGTGGAAAGTATGGCTGAAGGCGGTCCACATTGAACATTGGGTGCAGGCCAAGCAATGGGGGAATGCTGAGCTCAAATGCATTATCTTCGATAGCCTTGGTAATGGTGTAAGGACCATATTGGAGTGGTCTGAGTTTCTGATACGCTTCAGTAAGGCATTCCTTTTGCAAATTCAACCAAACTTTGTCGCCCACATGAAACTTGTGTGGCACCTGATGTTGATCATGTCGCTGCTTGTACTTGGCATTTGATTTCTCCAAAATGTCATGGACCTACTGGCGAATATGTTGGATGTGCTCAATGAAGCTGTTTGCCTTATCTGTTTTGAACTAGACATGAGCTGAATTTGCATGAGTAGCTGCAAATGGCATGGCCACATCAATGGGACATAGTGGTTGGAATCCCAAGCCCACCTGAAAAGGGTTGTGGCCAGTCGAGCTGTGGAGAGCCCGGTTGTAGCTGTGCTGAACATAGGGGAGGCTCTCATCCCATGTGCGTGGATTCTTTGAGTTGTACATGCACAAAATGTGTATGATCATCCTGTTGACAACCTCTGTTTGGCCATCAGTTTGAGGATGGAAGGCTGTGGACTTAGTGAGTTTGGTGTTGAGCATCGACCAGAGACTGGACCAAAATGTACTGAGGAACCTGCTGTCCTGATCTAAGATGATAAACTGTGGGATCCCAAAGTGTACCCACACTCGTTCAAAGAAGAGTTTAGCAGTGGCTTATGTTGTGATATTCTTCTTGCAGGTAGCCATAATGGTCATCTTCGAGAACCTGCCGACGACCACAAAAACATAGCCATTTCCATGCTTAGTCGAAGGGAGGCCTGACATGTAATCTATGCAAATGGATTCCCAAGGTCGACTAGGGGTAGGAAACGAGGTATAGAGGCCTTGCTTCTTGATGGTCGGTTTGGCAATGGCACAGGAAGAGCATGATCTGATGTACTTACTGACATCATATCAAAGATTCGGCCAAAAGAAATACTTCTGCAGTACTGCCACCATTTTCTCGACCCCGAAATGTCCAACAGCCTGAATGTAGTGTGCTTCCCAAATCATCTTGGCACACTCGCTTGAAGGAACACAAATGTGACCTTGGTGGCATAATAGAGCATCCTGGAGGTGAAAATCTAGAACATGTTGGCCCTCCAAGAGTGCCTAGTATGTGTGGCTAAATTCTAAGTCACTTTTGTAGAGAAATGTCTAATCAGAAGTCTTGTGCCCACAAGATTTGAGCACAGTGGTTAACTCCATGATCGGTGGTCGACTGAGGCAATCTGCAACATTATTGGTTCTACCTTTCTTATACTTGATATTCAAATGGAACTGTTGCGGGTATGTGTACCACTTCTGATGGTGATCTTTTTGCAATTTCCCTTGGGTTTGTATGAACTGCAAGGGTCAATGGTCTGTGTGGATGACTATTTCCTTCCCCAAAATGTAATTCTTCCATTGTCGGCAGGCCTACACAATGGAATACATCTCTTTGTAATAGGTGGGATACTTCCAAACTGTGTCTGAAAGTGTCTCACTGTGATATGCCATTGGATGTCCGCATTGAGTAAGGATTGCCCCAATAGCATAGTCAGAGGCATCTGTCTCGACCTCAAATGGTTCTTGCAAGTCTAGTAATGTGAGAACTGGTGTCATGCAGAGGCGATCTTTCAACTCCATGAATGCCTTCTGTTGAGATTCAAACCAAAAGAATTTTTCTTTCACTCCTCCCTTAGTGACTTGACTCAAGGGCCAAGTGATATGAGAAAATCCCAACACGAACCTGCGATAGAAGTTGGCAAGACCTAGAAAGCTGTGGAGCTATGTCAGAGTGGTTGGAGATGGCCAATCTTGAATGACTTGGATCTTGGATGGATCCACATGTAGCTCTTATTCATCAATAATGTATCCTAGATACTGAACGTGGGTCATGCCAAAAGTTCCTTTGTCCAAATTGGCACATAAATTGTGTTGCCACAGTGTTTGGAGAACCTGTCGGATGTGGTGGAGGTGCTCTTCCCAACTCTGACTAAAGATCAAGATGTCATCCAAGTATACCACTACAAATGAGTTGGTGAATGGTTACAAGATGCCATCCATTAGCCTCATGAAGGTTGCAAGAGCATTCGTCAATTCGAAAGGCATAACCAACCATTCAAAAAGGTCCTCCTTGGCTTTGAAGGCAGTCTTCCACACATCAGAGGGTTCGATTGGCACCTGGTGATATCTTGACTTCAAATCAATCTTGCTGAAATATTTTGCCCCCTTCAGTTGGTCCAAGACGTCATCAATCTTTGGGATTGGGTACCTATTATGGACAATGATCTTGTTCAGCGCCTGATAGTCAATATTAAGTCTCCAAGTCCCATCCTTCTTCTGTACCAACACGATCTGGCTCCCAAAAGGCAATGAAATTCGATGGATGTGACCTTTCTGCAGCAGCTCCTAAATCTACCTCCTAATTTCATCATTCTCTAGAATGGAGCACCGATAGATTGGTCCATTAGGTAGTGGTGCACTTGGGGTCAAATTGATGGAGTGCTTGACCTGATAGTGCAGAGGAACCCCTATGGGGGAGGTGAATATGTCCTCGTACTCCTCCACGATGTTGTCCTTCTGTAGTTGTCGTGTAGAGGGGCCTTGTCTAGAGGTCGTGGCCACTGTCTTCTTCTATCCTTGAGGGTGTATCATCAGGAAAACAAATTTCCTGGTTTTGGAAATGATCTTATTGCATTGTTTTATAGTAATCAAAGAGATGGTGGTAGGCAGTGCTACCTCTGGTATCCTATACAACTTATTTCCCAAAGTAACAATAATAGCATGGGGCCTTGATTCATACACAGCATGTCGCTTCCACAAGTATGGTTGTCCTAATAATACATCACAAACTTCAAGGGGAGCAATGTCACACAATACCTCATCCATGAAGGGCTTGATGTTGTATGGAAGTTCACACTGCTAGCTCACGCGAAGATCTTGTCCTTGCTGAAGCCACCCGATGGTGTACGGTTGTGGATGTGCTGTGATCGATAAGACCAACCGCTTCATGACCTCTGCCGAAATGAGGTTCTTTTGGCTCCCGTTGTCGACAATGAACTGTAGCGGGGAGCCCTTTACCCACATTGGGGAGTGGAAGACACGATCCTCCTCCTCTAGATCTTCGGGTTCCTCCTTCTGCATCTTCGTGGTGGCAACAGTGGCGTTGGGCTCCGCATCGATAATCTGCTTCCCTTTGTCATTCTAGTTGTTGGGTTCTGACTCAGAGTCGGAACATGCATCTGATTCTGAAACCTTTAGCTTGGCCACCAGTGATTGCTTGGCCCGACACTCACTTGTGTTGTGAGTGGAGCTCTTATGGAACTCACACCACTTTCTAGTGTCCTTTTTCAGCTTCACGGCGCTGTTATTTGCTTGCATCTTTAGCGGGTTGTCTTGAGCTGCCACATGTTGGATTTGTCCTTTGTTCTGCAGTTTGGGGGCACCTTTACCTTGCTTCGGATTCGTAGATCCAAAGTCTCTCTTCTTCTATTTAAACTTTTTCTCAACCTTGACGGCATATCGGTATGCCATGCTGAGCGAGGGGATGTTCAAGAATTCTATTTCTTCTTGGATGTACTTGTGTAGGCAGCCGCGATATTTGAGTACCAAATGCTGCTCTGAATCCTTGATACCTAACTTTGTGCAAAGGGTATGGAAAATATTGGTAAAATGTAGCACGTCTTGGTCCCTTCCCTGCCATAGCGTGGTCCACTTTATGTATTGATCCTCATAGATTCCAACAGGGTAGTACTACTTCTTGATGGCATCTCGGAATGAATCCCAAGTGGGTGCGGCTAAAAATAGTGAGCCTGTACTTTCATCCTTATGCTTGCAGTAGGTTTCCCACCAGTCCTTGACGTGGGGGGCTACTTTGAGAAGAGTGAAAATAATATTTTCCTGATTGGAAAAATCATGAACAGAAAAATAACCCTCTAGCAGATTTAACCATTTATCAACGGCATATGCATTTATCTGACCCTCGAATACGGGGATTTCAAAATTAACATGTACCTTAAACGGTGTGGTGTTTCTAGAGTAGCTGTTGGAAGTTGATGCGTTGCCCCTGGGTAGTCGTTGAAGGATCTGGGCAAAGTTGTCCATCATCGCGTTACTTTTCACTCAAGGGCTTCTTCGATCATGATTTTGATAGGATCTCCTACCCCCTCATATTTCTTTTCATCCACCATGGGAGGCCGTTAGGATTTGTGAGGATGGTCTTGCAAAGGTTCGACCAATTCAAGCCCTAACTCCTTATATCTCGACCTCGTTGGGGACATGCAAACAAAACAGAGAAAAAGCAGACCGCTCTGATACCACTGATCTAGATTTAAACAGGAACACAACAAATTACATAGATAACCATAAACACAAAGATGCAACGGAAATAATACATTTCATTAATGTAAAATACTAAAATATGTTTACAAACAGTGATGGAAATAAACCAGGTAGGGTGATGGTAGCTTATCTCTGAGAAGAGATGTGGCGGCTACATGCCTCTGAACTGTGTTACAATGAGGCTCAAAGGCCTATTTATTGTTGAGAAACAATGGAAAACCCTAAACATCCAAAAACCTAACCCTAGAAGATGAAACGCCAAACTATGGGCCCCGTTTGGGTAAATTGGTACATCAACTTCCCGGGGTCGTCACTTTGGCATACAATCTCCATTTGATGCGCACAGTATCTCGTTAGAAAGATCTCTCTGAGAACTACATCTTTGGGAAGAGCAACATCGGTCCATGGACCCATGTTGCTCCCAATTTTCCAAAAAAAATCGTTTAGGGCCTCAAAATGGCTCTGGAAGTTCAGGACCCGCAAAATTGCTAAAAATAGTAAACTGTGCTACAATTAAGGAAACTAAAAAGCTAAAAGAAACAATGGTGGGGGTCCAAGTGGACTTGGCAGGTGGCCACCTATATCCACTTGGATCAGAATGCCTATGGGTGAATGGAGTTGGAAGGTGGTTGCTTGCTATGAGATCTCTATCTACTTCTGAAGTGCCTACTCTGCATCAAACATGTGTAATTTTCAAGAAGTCATGTAAACAAGAAGCATTCTCATAAGCTAGAAAAGCAGAATTAATGAGCTAATTGTCTACCTTATGCATGAGGAAAGTAGCTCAAAGGAATGGAATCATGGGTGAGATCTACTGCAAGAATGAAGATAGAAGAGATGGCACTGCAATCCTACTTTGCAATTGATCAAATTCTAGCTTAAATACAGTAAACTCTTAAAGCTTATGAAAGAAATAGAAATCTGTGTTTTTGGGGCTGCATAAGGGTCCCTTCCTCAAATCATGATCCCAGAGGGAAGAAGTGAGGCCAAGACACCTATTGACAACCTTGTGGTGCTTCTTTTATCCCTGCCAACTTGCTACTGGAGTAAGGCACAAATGGAAGCAAACTAATAAACAACCAATCAAATCTACACTACTTGGAATGAAAATACCTCTAAAGACAAATTAACAATGAAGCTATGAAACTAAGCTAAACATATAGATACAAAAGAGGAGCCTTGGCTACTAGGGTTGGGCCCTAACCCAAGAGCTTCAACCCTCTGAGTTAACTCAGTGCTGGCTCAAAACAAAACTCATTCTTATTACCAAAATAGAAAATTACATCAAAATCTTCCACAAGTCTGGAGCTCGAAAATAACTTAGAGTTTTACAACAAAAATTCGAATACTAATGAGGCTCTTGGCCTCTCTACTTATACAACTAAAGTCCTCAACGACTTCCTTAAAATTAGGGAGGCTCAGCTCCCAAACTCGAGATAGACTAGCTCTTTGTCTCTCACTTGCTTGGCTGCCTTCTAATCCTCATGACTTGGATGCTCACACTCTGAGCTGGTGTGATAAATGGAGGAATATTCGAATGGGGGAGAAGTAAATGAGGAGGATTTACCTCCTACAATCCCTCTCCCTTGTCCCATTCGAGTTTCAACCTTAGTCTTTGCCAAAATTCCTTGATTTTCTCCTTCAAACCTGCATTCAATGCACATTAGTCCACTACGCATGATATCCCACTTTAACTCATCTCATAAACAAAATATAATCAAAAACATGTAATAACTTGTGAGAAAATTTGGTTTGACTAAGCTAGGAGGTGAATTAAGACCCATATAATTACCCAATGATTAGGCTCATCATCACCCCCCTACTGAAAGTGTTTCTCATCCTCTGAGCAACTCAATCAATATCCATATCCTTCATGGATCTAGTGGCCTCCCTGACATCCCATGCCTCTGCTATGGTTTCCTCTTCTTGTTCATAGAAACCTACTTTCTTTTCTACCTCCTCCCACTGCCTCTTTTCTTCTTCTTCCCTCCTTCCTTCTAGCATTCCTAAGAGGAGTGGTGGATTGAGTTTCAAGCCAATCCAATTGACTTTGAGCCTTTGCATAGATTTCTTGTACATGGTGTCCTGTTTAGTGCTTCTCTCATTCTTTAAGGATAGTGGTACTCTCTTATCTTTAAACTGTATGGCAATGTGTTCCATCTCCTGAGGCAAGCATGTATGATGTCATCCCCTAACAACCTGAACATGTCCTCAAAATGTGAAATTGCTTACTCTTGGGTATCAAGATACTTAGGTACAAGCCGAGGATCATTTGCAATTAAATTATGCATGCTGATGAGGGTCATTGGATTGGAATGCTCAGCTCTGATCATAAGGGGCTATGTTTGTTCTTTTGCCAATATCTTCTTCATTTATGCAGCTCTTGCTTCCTCATGGTTCATCCATGATGCCAAAGCCATCAACTATAAATCTCCTAGCTTAGAATTAGGGTCCCATACATTCATGTCTGTTAAGTCCATGTTATGCAAATAAAACTCAGACATCTTGGCCCTGTCTTCCAATGTACTTTGATAAAAAAGATCAATGAACTTTCTATAATCCTAAAATGGCATAGTGCCTCTCCATCCTAGGTCTTGATTTGGAACTGCAACCACTATTCCTTGAGGTATAGGGCATATGATTTAGCTGGCATCCTACACTAGATTGCTTCCAAAGAGATACTGGCCATACATGCCAATTGGTTCTCTCTTTCTTGCAGCTGTCCTTTCAACCATGCATTTTCTATCTCTAATTGATTTCTCATTATGGCCTCTCTATCTCTCAAGCTACTTAATTCTCTACCCATCTCCTTGAGCTTCTCCTCCATGTGACCAATGTCTTCCACCCTCTTGGATTTGGAAATCTGCATCCATCAATGAGTTCTCTCTCTCTCCTTCTCAAGCTCAAAGAATAGTGGAATAGAAAACTTTTGTGGAATGACCCTGCCCCCTTCAATAAATCTATAATAGGATTCAAGGTTAGGTTAGGGGCTAGGTTCCTTTAACTCTAGGTCCTTTTCTTTAGTTTCTTGTTGTATGCTTGCCTCCTTATCCAATTTTTGAGTCTCCTATAGGTTTAGTAGAGTATCCTGTAAGACTGCTTCAACTTCCTATAGGTTTTGCAGTGTAACCTGTAGGATTTCTTTTCCCTTGGATGAGGTGGATCTAGTTATAGGCCTTCCCACATAGGTGATAGGAGACTTAGGAGGAGGCATTTTCTCCTGCTGTTTAGGTGAGTCCTCAATCACAATGGGAATTTTGGTTGGTGTTTGGGGTTTCCCCTGCCTTATCCTTCTGCTTTTCCTTGTCCTGAAATATAAGGGGGCTTGCCTCTGTATTTTGACTTTTTGTTTGATAGAGGTGCTAAGAGTAGTGAGGGAAACTACTGCTTCTCTCTCAGTGTCCTCTCGAGACACCCTAGGTAACTCCTCCTTGTCTTTTGCCTCCTCTTTTTCATTTCCATTTTCCTCTCTATTTTTCCTCTCCTCTTCTCCTTCTAGCTCCTCATCTTGTTTATCAGTCTCTTCTTTGTCATCTTCCTCTATTTCCTCATCATTCTCTTTCTCTTTCTCCTCTTCTTCTTCATCTTCCTCCTCATCTATCTCATCTTCCTCCTCATCTATCTCATCTTCCTCCTTATCTATCTCATCTTCATCTTGCTCTGATTCTTCTTCCTTTGCTTCAGTCTCTTCCTCATCCTTTTCACTAACAGTAGGACTAACATCATATGTAAGAGCCTTGATGTCCTCTTCTGTTTGCATGTCTCTGAAAATTGAACATTGGATAGGAAATCTAAGGTTTTGGAGGGCATCTTTTATGATTATTCTATTTAACCCATGATGAGCTAATTGTTGGGAATTTCCCTCTTGCACCTTTATGCTTGTGTTTATCAGTGATTGCAGAAGGAAGTATGGTATGTTGAGCCTATGGTGAGGAGGTGTTTCAGCTCCAAGCCTCAACTCTTCAAGAAGCCTAAAGTGATATCCATAAACCACACTATACCTACCCTCACATGATATATATTTGATCATTTGGTAGCTCACCTCATTCCAGGGATATGGCAGGCTTTCTCTCCTTACTCCATTCTTGTCTTCAATGGGTTCCTCACCTTCTAAAAAGAATTTCCTCCTTGTCTTCCCTCCTCCATGGTACTCCTAGGGTAAGTGTGGTAACTTTGCTGATGAGTTCAAGGGTGAGCTCTATGGAGAGGCCTCTTACCACAACAGTGGCATGGACTCTGGTAAGTGGAATGAGGGAGAGAGAAAAATCTCGGGCCACTTCATCATCATACCCTCTTAATTTTTTGAAATACCCCATCCAATTATGCCTTGTGAAGATTTCTAGCACCTGAGGGTGTTGTTGAATTCTCATAGTGTTAATGGGATCCCTTCTATTAAACCCTCCTGTCATCTTGGTTTGTGAAGTTTGAGGAAATGAGATGGTTGATACAATTGTTAAATGCAGTAGTAAATAACTGAAATGACTGTGTGGAAAATTCCCTTACACAACTGCCAAATTCACTCAAACTAGAGGATTTCTTGTTCAATTCACTTGGAAAAAGGGAAGTAATTACATAGCCTACCGATTTCTCATTCAATTCACTTGGAGAAAGAGAAATAATTACAAAGCCTACCTCTTCATAGTGTTTGTTGTGGCCAACCCCCATGTTTTCCCCTCTAAAACTCCTCTCGGCCAATCCTGTAGACTGTCTCTATGTATCTTGTAGGAATCATGTGTGCAATCCTATAGGATTTCCTATGCAATCCTGTAGGAAGTCCTGTGCAGAAAAACGATGGAGTTTTAATCTTCGGTAGGTGGCTTGGGTATGAGAGTGACTTTTGCAAGAGTGAGCCTCGAGGAAATGCATGCATGAGTGCATGGGAATCAACAAATATTTCTTCTTATGGCTGAGTTATGTGAGGTGGTGTGCTGGCAGTGGAGGTACATTTTCTATTTTTGGACCATTGGTCCCACTACCACCTCACACTTCTCCCTCCTCGTAATCAACTCCCAGTTAATGCCACCATAGACTTAACTGTTTTTGTCCTGTTCTTCTCCTTTTCTTGACTTGACTGTTGCCACGTGTGGGAGGACCAACTATTTTGTCTTCGTCGACTGAATGAAGGTGGCCAAGTTAATTGGCCACCTTTCACTTATAAACCAACTTACTTGTAACCTTTACATCTTTTGACTACATTATGCAAATGAGAGAGTGAGTGAGATACTTACCTGTGGTGGTAACCCTTGCTGCAGTTGTTGAAGACCGAAGGTGGTTGCTGCATGCTATTCGCCCCCCGACACCCCCCCCCCTTTTAAATTTTTCTCCCTGATGATTCCTTTGATGTGCAGGTACCTAGTGTTGAAGATGTTGGTGCTACTACTGCTTTGGAGCTCCTTCTACTCTTGGTTCATTATGTTGGAAGCTTGCTGCAATCATGATTTGTATTCTATGGGATAGGCTGCTACAGGATGTCCTGTAGACGCTTCTCCCTTGGAACTCTTAATCATACACTCTGTTGGGATTTTAAGGATGGTGACATGGATTGAGAGGAAGACTAGCAGTGTGGAGAAATGAGACATACTTAGGTGCTGCTCCCTTCTACTCTCTATTTCATGTTTTTTTTTTTCTTTTTTTTCTTGAAGACTGTGACAAATATATTTTTTTGAAACTGATTCTTTTTATGGTGACTGCAGGGGTGATGAAAGTGGACATAGGTATGGTAATGAAATGTTGATGTAGGGGTGTTATTTCTTTGACATAGCAGGTCATTTTTTTCCCTAGGGTCACTTCCTGTAGGATTCCCGAGCCACTGTAATTCCTACAGGATCATCCTGTAGGTTTTCAGGGGATCCTGTAGGTTTACAGGGGATCCTGTAGAAAACACAGTCCCCTTGTAAACTGAAGAAAAGGAGTGGGAAATGTAAGAAATGGTGGAGTGATGAATGAAAATGAGTGGAAAAATAAAAATGTGAGTGAAATAGGTCCCTTGTTTATCCTCCTTTTTTCTCTAGTCATCCTCCTTGTTGACCTGCAAATAAAAATTTTCATGATTTTTTTCCTTTTTTTTCTTTTTTGAAAACAACTATGTTGTCTCTAAGAGGTTTTCATCCTAGTTGTTTTCCTTGGGCACCTTAAGAGATGTTTTCACCCAAGGATCTTTTTATTTTCCTTTTTAGACACCATTGGGTTGCCCCAAGAGGTTTTCAACCCAATAGTGGGACTTAGGCGTCTCATGGAGGTTTTCACCTGAGTCCTTATTTTTCTTTTTTCTCTGTGATTTGATGAGGCAAGAGTTGAAACTTGTTCCACTACCATCACTATTTTATTGGTACCATCAATGAAATCTTGCTTTGGCAATGGTCTTTTGTAAACTTTCAATCGATGCTCATTAATGAGTAAAGGAATGGCCTCTTCATCTATGGTTCTGATCTGCACTGAACCATTATCATGACATCTCTCTATAACATAAGGTCCTAGCCATCTTGTCCTCAACTTGCCCTTAAAGTCTTTATATATGGAATCATATAACAAGGCCCAATCACCTTCTTGAAATTGTTTATCCTTGATGTTTTTATCATGCCATATCTTCCTCTGAAGTTGGGTTACCTCCGTGTGTAGGAGGGCCTACATTCTGAACTCATCTAAACCATTTAACTGCAACAATCTCTCTTTTTGTGCACTGCTGAGATCTAGATCTAGTTGAGTTGCCATCCTTAGTGTGTTATACTCAAACTCAATGGACAATAGGGCCTTTTTCCCATAGACCAGCTCATAGGGTGTGAATCCAGTGGTGGTCTTCCATATGGTATTATAAGCCCAGATGGCCTTAACTAGTTTATCTTCCCAATCTTCGCTGCTACTGTTAACCACTTTGGTCAAGATTCCCTCCAACGCTCTATTGGTCACCTCCACTTTCCCATTATCTTGTGGGTGATAGGGAGTGGAAGTCCTATGCTTGATCTTGTGCTGGTTGAGTAAGTCTTGAATCATGTTGGAGGTACACTGGCTACCTTGATCAGACCAGTTCTCTAGGGTACCCAAATTTGTAAAATACATTATCCCTTAAGAACTTAGCCACCTTCTCCTCTGTTACTGCCTTAATTGCCTTGGTTTCAACCCACTTATTCAAATATGCAGTGAACATAATGATGTACTATTTTTTCTTGGAAGGAGGGTCAATAGGTCCAATGAAGTCCATGCCCCACTTGTCAAATGGCTCGAAAGTCACTTGAGGCTGCAGAGGCATTTCATCCCTTAGAGTAGGCTTTCCCATCCTTTGGCACCGATCACACTAACTAGTATATCTTTTCACATCTTGATGAAGAGTGGGCCAATAATAGCCTGCTTGTAACACTTTGAATGTTGTCCTCTTTGCTGCAAAGTGACCTCCACAAGGCCCATCATGACAGGTCAGAAGGATGTCAAATACTTCCTCCTCCTTGACGCAACTTCTCAATATTTGATCTGGGCCAAGTTTGAAGAGGTTGCCCCCAATCCAAGTGAAGGGGGCACTCTTCCTTATAATATTTATTTTCTCTTTGGAGGACAAGTTTGGTGGGAACTGTGAAGATACCAAATAGTTTTCTATGTTAGCAAACGATGGAGAGAGAACTGAAATGGTGAACAAGTGCTCATCCGGTAACTGGTCATCAACTATCCCCTCTTCACGTGCAGAAAAAGTTAATCTAGACAAAAATTCTGCAACAACATTTTCCTTACTAGGCTTATCAACAATAGTTAAATCAAATTGCTGTAATAGAAGAAACCATCTTATAATACGAGCATTCATATCGGTTTTATTCATTAAATATTTGATTGCAGTATGGTTAGTATGGACAAGTGTTTGATATCCTGTAATATAATGCCTAAATTTGTTCAATGATGCACAACAACCAGGAGATTCTTTTCGGTCACTATGTAGTTCATTTTGGCCCTTTGAAAGATTCTTACTGATAAAGTAAATGGCATTAGGAAAATTTTCATCTATTTGACCTAGGGCTACCCCTATGGCTTTGTGTGAGGCATTAGCTTGAATGTGAAAAGGAAGGGCCAAAAATTGGGGCAGTGGTTAATTTGTTCTTCAAGATGTCCAAGGCCTCTTGATAGCTTTTGGACCATATAAACTCAAAGTCCTTGGCCAACAACCCAAATAAAGGATAGAACAACTTGCTGAAGTCCTTTATGAACCTTCGGTAGTATCCATATAATCCTAGGAAACTTCTAACATCTCTCTACTTTTGAGGAGGTGGGACCCTTTGGGTCCACCTACAGTCCTTGTTGAGATATTAAATGACCTCGCACGGTCCCTTCAGTCATCAAGAATTCACATTTCTCAGGACTGAGAAACAGGTTAATCTCAATGCATTTGTGCAGTACGTTACCTAAGTTGGACAAAGCCTCCTCGAAATCACCCCCATAAGGTGTGAAATCATCCATATATATTTCTACCACATCATGGACCAACTCAACAAACATACTCAGGACTTCTCTTTGAAAGGTGGCAGGAAAATTGCATAGGCCAAAAGGAAGGACCCTATAGGAAAAATTTCCCCAAGGACAAGTGAAGGTGGTTTTATCTTGGTCTTTCGGGCTAATCTAGATTTGGTTGTACCCACTAAATCCATCTAAGAAAGAGAACTTTTTCCCTACTAGGCCATCTAGCACTTGGTCAATGAAAGGTAGAGTAAAATGGTCCTTCTTTGTGGCTTTGTTCAGTTCCTTGTAATTGACACAAATCCTCCACTTACCATTTTTCTTGGGAACTAGCACTAGAGGGGAGACTGACTCACTGTCGGAGATAGGATAAATGAATCCTGCATCTAGCAAATTTTGCAGTTCTTCTTTGGCTATGTCTTTAAGAGCTAGATTCATCTTCCTTTGGGGTTGCCAAACTAGTTTGTAGCCTTCCTTGATATAAATATAGTGAGTACACATGGAGGGGTGCACTCCCTTCATTTCTTTTTTACTCCAAGTGAAGGCATCCATATGTTCCTTTAGCATGTTGCACAACTTCCCCTCTTGGAGAACAAAAAGAGATGGATTGATTTTCAAAGTTTTCTTAGGGCTAAATTCTATGGTTTTGACACGAAGAGGATTGGAATCATCCAAGTACATATCAATTAGATGGTTGTTCTGGGTTTCATTTACTAATTCTCTAGGGACAATGTACTAGGAGTTGGACTTTGGAGCAGGTGTTCAATCAAATTGTCTTCATCCTGTGGTCCTCTTCCCATGGTTGTTTCTAAGGTATACAGTTGGGCAATATAAACTTCATCTTCTTCATCCTCTTCCAGCCATAAAGGTAAATCATGTCCTAGATATGGTTGAGTAGGAGGGTATAGGACTAACTGCTTGGACATATGCCCATTCTTGATGGTCATATTCCTAGCTCTGCAGCTGATGTAAGCATCAACAATGGCGAACCAAGGCCAACAATGTAAACTTTGAAACGGGAACTGATACTGTTACCCGTTTTGTAGAGGTGGCAAAAAAATGACCCGATTTTCAAAAGTGTTGATGCAGAATACACATGTTTTTTTAAGAACATGCTTTTTGGAACTTTAATTTTTTTCATGTGCATTAAGTGGGTGAGGCTCGGTGAATGGTAGTGATTTTCATCCTGATTTTAAAAAGTGTGTATTCTGCATCACACCCTTTTTTTAAAAGACCTATTTTTTGACTTTAAATTTTCTAGTGTGTGAAATGTAAAAAATTATTTTCTAAATTTGATAGTTTTTGAAGTTGTCATTGTATTCATATTTTCTTGTTCTCTATCTTAATTTTTTTTTTTTTTTAGTGGGGTTTTTATTGTTTTGCATTTTTAAATTAGAAAGTCGATAGTTTGAATTTTAGATAATCTACATATTTAGACATCCTTAATTAATTTTTCAATCCACATGAAATTATTGTTTCTAAAAAACAACATTTTTTAACAACGGACATAAAAAATAACCATTTTTAACATAAATATAAGCAAAAAACTAAACGTTTTGATAATTTTTTGCTAGAATTAACATGTCAAAATTACAATTTTTATACAAAAATATTAACTAAAAATGGTCAAATAATAGTTTTTTTTATGAATTTCATGTCAAAAAGATAATAATAACTACTTTTTTTTTCAAAAATTAATGATTAACTTAAATCTAACCTCATTTAGTAACCTAAACAATGTGATACACAAAACTTTAATATTCATCAACCATGTGTAAGACCAACATTATTGTTTTGCCAAAACTAACCATAAAAAATAATTTATCTAATGAATTCGCATCGTGTGACTGCACATATATTGTTGTGGCTATTTAGCACAAAGTTTTGTACCCCACAATTATGATGTCACTCAATCCTAACGAGCCTTCCCTGGCTTATCAGATGATCTATTTGCTCGTACAATTAAAATCAAATTTTTTCATGAGCTACTAACTGGATTCCTTGGTCAATACATCACCGTGTATCAGCTGGGGGATGATAAATTATCAAGGTTTGTTGGTCTGATAAACCACTATTAGAGTGCTTTCCACGACTAATAAACCACATGTAACTAAAATATTGTATGAAATGACCATGATTTCCAAGAGTGTTGGCATGTAACAATAAGTTTTTGTAAAGACTTTGTTTTTATAAGGATATGCTCCCAATTGGTTGATGTCAAGAAACAATTACGAACTTTGTAAAAACTGTTTCTTTTCTTGAATGGTTTTGGCAAATACCATTATTTTATGGACACCAATATTTCTAAAGGGGGGATTGATTATGGGGAATTAACCCAAAATATATGTGCAAGGACATTTATTCTTAGGGAATTGATTATTTTGTGCCTACAAGGTAGAGTCAAGCTCACATGCTAAAATGTATAAACTTGTGAGGTTGACTCTAACTTAAGGCAAAAGACTTTTGAAGATTACAATCCTAAAAATAATTTTTCCAACATGCATATTTTTTTCATTCTAACCATAGAATTGATATATTTCCATTCAATAAATTTGATTCATCCGTTTTCGTAAATCAAAAGTTTAAATGAATCCATACTTAAAACTGACCTTACTAAAGATAAAAAATTGATTTAAGAAATGAATATAAAATAGTGGTACGTTTCCGTAAGAGGCTTCTATTTATATCCTTTTAACATATACAAGGAGAGGGTTAGAAATTACTACTTTGGGTGGTTGTGATATTATAATTTGTTTACATAGTAATAATGAGATAGTGTAAATTTGTTGTGATATTATAATTTGTTTGCAGAGTAATAATGAGATAGTGTAAATTTTTTTAAATTGGTATGTATTTATTTTTTATATAAATATTTTTTTGGTTGATGTATATTTTAATGGTTATTTTTGTGGAAAATGTTATATGTTTTGAAGTAAAAGAAAAGATTTTGATTTATAGTGTTAATATGGCATTAGTTGGGATTCATTCTAATAATTTTTTTGGGATAAGACTTAGATTTTTTATTTTCTAAAAGATATATTTTATTATAAATGTAATTAAAGATTCATTTTAATTTCAAGCTTAATATATGCTGAGAGAAACCAAATTTCTTAGAGAGCAAATACTTTCAAATTTAAAAAAGTGTTTAATTGAGGAACTGTATCCCTCTCATTTCATGATATCTTTAAAGTTAAGATATATATATATATATATAAAAGGAGTAATTTGGAGAAAAACCCATTAACATTGTACATTATTGTTTGAGATAATTATTAACATACAGTTTATTTGGTTTCCAGATTTATTGTCTCACAGTGATATCATGTGTGTTTTGCGCTAGTTATTTTGGCATGATGTGAACGGTGTAAGAACGTCAGTGACTTTCTTGCTGGAACTGTTGGTGGAAGGGTTTCCCTTCTCACGGAAAGGAGGGCGTGCGACTTATTGAGACTGTGTACGTTGTTGACCTGGTATGCTTAAGAGTTGAATAAATAAGCAATTCAAACTACCATTCCAGTGAATCCCGCAATATAAATAACCCATTCTTAAATTAAATCATTAAATTGATTTTTATAACATTCGAGACTATATTATCTTTTTGTGGGATTTTATCGAGGATGTATGCTCCACGCTGCTGGTTTTCATTTTTCTGAGTTGTATTCTTTGAAGGAGTCTGTCTAGTTGTAGTCGAGGGAAATAAACTAGAGCTCACAAGCGTACGGGTCGATTCCGGGAATCGACCCGCCGCCGCTCGGGCGGCGCGGGGGCGGTGCGGGAGTAAACACCAAGAGCTTGTTTGCCTGCAAGATCGTTCTAGAATGTCAGTTAACTTTTACTCCATTCTGCCGCTCAAAAAGTACCGATGCGTGTTAGCAATCAAAGATCGTGAGGGTTGCATTTATTCTATCGCCTTTGTGAAAAAATATAATTTGCTATACAGTGGATCCATTGGTAAGGGCCTTCGAGTATGTGAACAATATGATGAATACCGAGAACCCGTAGAGCCCTGCAGATTCGGTTGCGAAAGTGGAACAGTTAAATGTATTCTGGTTGTCGAAGATAAAATATTCAGTGCCCACCAGGATCACAAGATTAGAGTATGGAAACGTTCTAAGGCTCAACAAGACTCTTCTCTGCGTCATAATCTAGTGTGCACGATACCCACTGTGAAGGACTATTTGCAGAACTTTCTGGCGCCTAAAAATTATGTTGAGGTCCGCCGGCACAAGCAGTGCCTTTGGATCCAGCATGCAGATACAATATCTGCAATGGCGGTAGAAAATGGTAATCTATATTCGGCTTCGTGGGACAGAACGGTGAAGGTGTGGAGGCTCTCTGATTTCCGTTGCGTGGACTCGTTTCGAGCGCACGACGATGCCATAAACGCACTCATCGTTTCTTCGCGTGGTTTGGTGTACACTGCCTCCGCCGACCGCACAATCAAAGTCTGGACGAAATACGCCGATCATAAAAAACATTCGCTGGTGACCACGATGAATAAGCATAAATTTGCAGTGAATGGTGTGGCTCTAAGCCCGGACGGTTTGGTCCTGTATTCTGGTGGAGGTGATTCTTCAGTTTTCGTGTGGGAGGTCGATAAATTGGTCGATGGAATGAACAAATCTGTCACTGGCGAGTTGAAGGGACACAGACAAGCTGTGTTGTGCTTGGCAACGGTCTCCGATATGGTTTGTTATGGATCTGCCGATAAGAGCATTAGAGTTTGGAGAAGAGAAGCAGGTACTTTGCATAGGTGCGTAGCGGTTTTGGAAGGCCACACAGCTCCTGTAAAGTGTATTACTGCACGCGTTGATGATTTGATGAACTGCTATATGATATACACGGGTAGCCTCGATGGAGGAATTCGAGTATGGAATGTATTAGATAAGGGCGTGGATGAAACCGATAGATATATCGATGTTCACATTAGATTGGGCGGGTGTCATTCTCTGGGTTTTTAAAACGTCTTTCAATTACTGTATTTTAAGGATTGCTCTGAAATTGAGTTTGTTGAGAGTTTATTGAAGTGGTTCAGGTGATAGAACGGAACTTTGTATTGTGAAAGTGTAAATGGCCATTAACTACCAAATATTCACAGCTAATAAATTTAAATATGTTAGATTATGTATTGTCTTGCGGGCGAAATTTGCAGCCGGAGAACCCAGAAAAATGTAAACGCAGCGCCACCCCCGCGGGGGGGGCCGGTCGGGCGGCGCGGGGGTGTCTCTACTACTCACGCAACTTTGATGGATGGTTTCCTTTGTTTATGTGGTCAGTTCATTCGGGATTGTATTATGTGGGTATCGAGTCGATATTGGTATATTTGTTATGGAATGAAAGGTAAATGAATAATAAACTAGAGCTCACAAGCGTACCGGTCGATGCCGGGAATCGACCCGCCGCCGGTCGGGCGGCGCGGGTGGCGCTGCGGTGCGCAGCGCCACCCCCGCGCCGCCCGACCGGCGGCGGGTCGATTCCCGGAATCGACCCGTACGCTTGTGAGCTCTAGTTTATTTCCCTCGACTACAACTAGACAGACTCCTTCAAAGAATACAACTCAGAAAAATGAAAACCAGCAGCGTGGAGCATACATCCTCGATAAAATCCCACAAAAAGATAATATAGTCTCGAATGTTATAAAAATCAATTTAATGATTTAATTTAAGAATGGGTTATTTATATTGCGGGATTCACTGGAATGGTAGTTTGAATTGCTTATTTATTCAACTCTTAAGCATACCAGGTCAACAACGTACACAGTCTCAATAAGTCGCACGCCCTCCTTTCCGTGAGAAGGGAAACCCTTCCACCAACAGTTCCAGCAAGAAAGTCACTGACGTTCTTACACCGTTCACATCATGCCAAAATAACTAGTGCAAAACACACATGATATCACTGTGAGACAATAAATCTGGAAACCAAATAAACTGTATGTTAATAATTATCTCAAACAATAATGTACAATGTTAATGGGTTTTTCTCCAAATTACTCCTTTTATATATATATATATATATCTTAACTTTAAAGATATCATGAAATGAGAGGGATACAGTTCCTCAATTAAACACTTTTTTAAATTTGAAAGTATTTGCTCTCTAAGAAATTTGGTTTCTCTCAGCATATATTAAGCTTGAAATTAAAATGAATCTTTAATTACATTTATAATAAAATATATCTTTTAGAAAATAAAAAATCTAAGTCTTATGCCAAAAAAATTATTAGAATGAATCCCAACTAATGCCATATTAACACTATAAATCAAAATCTTTTCTTTTACTTCAAAACATATAACATTTTCCACAAAAATAACCATTAAAATATACATCAACCAAAAAAATATTTATATAAAAAATAAATACATACCAATTTAAAAAAATTTACACTATCTCATTATTACTCTGCAAACAAATTATAATATCACAACAAATTTACACTATCTCATTATTACTATGTAAACAAATTATAATATCACAACCACCCAAAGTAGTAATTTCTAACCCTCTCCTTGTATATGTTAAAAGGATATAAATAGAAGCCTCTTACGGAAACGTACCACTATTTTATATTCATTTCTTAAATCAATTTTTTATCTTTAGTAAGGTCAGTTTTAAGTATGGATTCATTTAAACTTTTGATTTACGAAAACGGATGAATCAAATTTATTGAATGGAAATATATCAATTCTATGGTTAGAATGAAAAAAATATGCATGTTGGAAAAATTATTTTTAGGATTGTAATCTTTCAAAAGTCTTTTGCCTTAAGTTATATCTCTCTATCGCATGTGTGAGGAATAGAGCTACTGAGTGCACCCTTTACTTATTCGAAATCATCTTGTTGGTAATCGGTTCAGAAAAATGTTTTTTTGGTAATTTTTCATGGGTGCTTTTGAGGAAACCTATCTTATGGGTGTTTTTCTCATATTCTAGTTACCAATTAAGAATAACTTTTACTACACAAACATGGTTTCCATTGTCATGTATATCATCTATTCGCTCGAAAATTCCTTCGCCACAAAGTTATGCATTTGAATCTAAGACATAGTTTATAATAATGTGATTCCAAACCATGGTTGTTGCAAGTACTATTGTGTCGAGCACACACATGCTCGTGGGAAAAGGTTCTCCATTTTTTGTATTTCATGATCCTTTTATATAGATAGGCCTTGCACAATGTATCAAACGTTGGAAAATATGATATCATTGATAGCAGAATAAAAAAGAATATTAGATGTGCTAAGAATCTAGCTATTCAATTTCACATCATGATTATAATAATAGATTTAAACTGCTTCTAAGATTGTATTATTGATTTTTAATTTATAAAATTATTTTTTCAATTTGGTTTGGTGAAATAAAGAAACAAATAGTTCTATCTAATAGCATGTTTGTTACCTAATTGACTTTTCAAGTGTTAGTCTTGGAAAGGGATTTAGAGAATTAGTTATCAAATTTTGCAAATTATTTTCCTATATCAAATAATAAAAGAAATAGCAAAACCAATCCATGGTATGACAAAGAGTGTAAAAGTGCGAGGAGAGCAATTAAGGAAGCTGTTGATGAATCTCTTAAAATGGACAAGATAAAAATATATAAAGCTCTAACTAAAAGGAAAAAGAGGCAATACATTCGTCAAAGACAAGGGAATCTCTTACACCTCTCTAAGCTAGCTCCTAAGAAATTTTGGAGGCAAATTCTGACTAGGAAGACTAAAGAGGTGTCTCACCTCCATTCTTGGAATAAGAAGAAGGATTTAGGGGAAGTTGCTAGGGGGATGCATGAGAGAATTCAAATAGGAGGATTCTCATAGATATGATTGCGCTTAGTTAAAAAACAACCGTGCATATTCATTGAACCCTTATGCTTTGGAACAATACAAATATTAGGATTGGATAAGTTCTTTAGTGATGCATACGCCCTTTGGTTGGAAGTCCTCACATGTATAGTGTATTTCAAGACCATATTACACTTCATGGACTCTTAAAGACTATTGTAATATATTGTATTTTATTATATGATACTGTGAAGGATGCCTCTTAGGTCAGCAATGGTCCAAGTAGCATGTTTTTGAAAAATTAATTGTATATATTAAATTTGTTATTTATTATGTGAATGTTTGAGCAACGATATCTATATTTGGTCGAGCTCTATTATTTTGTCTGTACTCCAATTATATATAGTTAGCATTATGGTTTTGATGAAAATTTTAAGGTGACGTTAGGTTGCCCTCGCATCCCCGACTACAGGTTTCGAGGGTGGACGTCAGCTTGTATGTGCGATACAACGGATAGAGAGACAGTATGCGACATAGAGACTCGGCAAAGTGAAAAGACGCAGACATTCTCCATTGACGGGCAGCTTGGGTTTTACCAATTCCACGCATCAAATGACGATCCACATTACCAATTCCACGCGGCGGCACCCCCGGGCCGCCCCACCCCACCGGACCGGCGGCGGGTCGATTCCAGTATCAACACTTTCGTTCTGAAGCTATATTTTGCAGGAAAATTTCGTAGAAAATTTCGTAGTCACTGCCATTTTTAAAACACCCGCAAAATTGACACCTAAAAAAAAAATCATTATTCCAGTATCAACACTTTTTTTCTGAAGCTATATTTTGCAGGAAAATTTCGTAGAAAATTTCGTAGTCACTGCCATTTTTAAAACAGCTGCAAAATTGACACCTAAAAAAAAAAACATCGTTCCAGTATACACACTTTTCGTTTTGAGCACTGTTTTTGTGGTTTTTTTGGGGTTTTTGGGCCAGAGTTCTCGTTTTGAGTTTATAGTTCCCGTTTCAAAGTTTACATTGTTGGCCTCCCAAGGATGAGAGGGTAACCAATAAGCTTAGCATTAGGCTGGAGAACTAGGAAATTTGCAAGGTACTCCCAAGAGTCAATGGAGACCATCACATCCTCCACAATCCTCTCAGGGGTCACTATGGAGCGGTCTGCAAGTTGCAGGACTGTTGTGGTCTTTCTCAATGAACCTTTGAGGTTAAGCTTGAGCATGGTGTCCTTGGTCATCACATTAATGGCAACCCCAAGATCGATCAAAGTGTGTGGGACAATGGTGCCATTAATGTGCACATCTAATACAGGGCTTCCAGGGTCCAAATACTTTGGACAAATTACCTGCCCCAGCATTAAGTCAGACAGTTATCCAATGAAATTAATGGTAGGGGCATCTCTTCTTCGCCTCCCTGGATGATTGAAGCACTTATTCTTAATCAAGTTATTATAAATAGGCACATCTTTTATTGCTTGGAGAAGTGGAATCTTTACACGTAGATTTTTCAATTATCCAAGAAGTTCAGCCTCTTCTGGGGTAGGCTAGAGTGGTTGGGTTAATCTCTCAGGAAAGGGTGGATTTAACTTAATAATGTTTTCCTCTCTTTCTTCCTCAACCTCCCTAGGTGGAGGCAGAGGTTGGTTATCTGGGATAACTCTCTGAAATCTTAGGTTAATTTCCTGGATTTCCACAACATAAGATGGATATGATGTCTCTCCATTGTATACTTGTTGAGCCTATCTGTTGTTCGGGTTTAAATTTGGCTGGGAAGGCATCTAGGGTTGCTTGGGTGGAGCAGAGTGTAACAACTGTGGTTGGGCAGGTGTTGGAGGCAATAAAGCTAGAGCATTGTTGTATTGGGGCCTCCACCCCTGGGGCGATGCATTCCACTGAGGTTGTGGTGGAGCATATGGTTGAAATGACTGGCTGGTTGGCTGGGAATGATACTGAGATGCAAAGGACCAAGGAGGAGGTGTAGACCAGGAAGGATGAGCAAGGGGTCCCTAGGAAGGTATGGATGTGGTCTGGTTGGGGTTATAATATGCATGGGATGACCCTTGCATGACCTGCTAGTATGGCCTAAGCCCATGAGGTCTCCTTTGGTTTATGTAATAGAGCTTCTTAGTGACCCCTTCAACTCCTTGATATATAGCTTTGAGTCCAGTCAAAGAAGGGCACTTTTCTGTGGAGTGGTTTTCTTCACAGATTGAGCAAATTTCAATAGAATTCAATGGACACTCATTCCTAGGGTGCCTCCTAGTGCATCTAGGATAGAAAATGGCCAAGGCTCTCCTAGCAATAGTGCCAAAAAGTGATGAACACTAGTATTGCAGCAAGAATGTTGCAACTCCTGGGCTACCAGCTTTACTTTATCAACCCGGGGTTCATACCAGCTTGGAGGTGACACTACTGTATACACAAGTAAAAGTAATGGTTTTGCCTTTTGTCACTTGTTCAGCTGGTGAGAGACCACTGGGGTTTTCAAGCTAGGCTTCTATGGATTTAGAAGAATCTTTAGTTCTTGATGAAAGAAAGGGAAATCCAATCTAAGAGAGAGCTGATCTATTGCAATAATGAAAAAGACCGAAATTCAATGCTAAATCACACCATTTCCTAATTAACTGCTACGAAACTATAATTTGCAATAATGCTAAATTAACATGAACCAAATGCTACTGCCTAAGTATGGAAGTTAAAATCATCAAACATCACTATTGTGCAAGTAAAGGGATTGAAATAACTCTGTTTTGTCTTTTTGTTCTTTTCACGCAAAATTAAATATGCAAACTAATCTCTTTTCGTGACGTGGCAGGTGGTTTAGGGATGTTTGAGGATGGCTAGATGGTTTAGGAGATGGCTGGATGGTGTGGGAGACCCTTGGGTGACCTTTGGGGGATTCCTAGAGGTTTTCCCTCAATTCGGCCTTAAAATAGGCCACTTTAGGAAAACCTACAAGATGTACTAGAAACCTACAAGATTCCCTGTATTTCTATAGGATGCAACCGTGAGAAAAACGATGGGTGTTGGAGGTGATGGAAAGCTTAGGGAAGGTAGTTGATGGGTGGAATGGAGTGAGAAGAGGCCTAGGATCACTCAGAACCCAAAACCAAGTTTAGGAGATGGTTGGATTCGCTCAAAATGCTTGAGGAAATTTCTATGTAAAATGATGAAATTGGTGAAGGTTTTGATGGAAACGAGGAATGCCTATGGGTGAATGGAGTTGGAAGGTGGTTTCTTGCTATGAGATCTCTGTCTACTTCTGAAGTGCCTGCTCTACATCAAACATGTGTAATTTTCAAGAAGTCATGTAAACAAGAAGCATTCTCATAAGCTAGAAAAACAGAATTAATGATCTAACTGTCTACCTTATGCATGAAGAAAGTAGTTGAAAGGAATGGAATCATGGATGAGATCTACTACAAGAATGAAGATAGAAGAGATGGCAATACAATCCTACTTTGCAACTGATCAAATTCTAGCTTAAATACAGTAAACTCTTAAAGCTTATGAAAGAAATAGAAATCTGTGTTTTTGGGGCTGCATAAGGGTCCCTTCCTCAAATCATGATCCCAGAGGGAAGAAGTGAGGCCAAGACACCTACTGACAACCTTGTGGTGCTTCTTTTATCCCTACCAACCTACTACTAAAGTAAGGCACAAATGGAAGCAAACTAATAAACAACCAATCAAATCTACACTACTTGCAATGAAAATACCTCTAAAGACAAATTAACAATGAAGCTATGAAACTAAGCTAAACATACAGATACAAAAGAGGAGCCTTGGCTGCTAGGGTTGGGCCCTAACCCAAGAGCTTCAGCCCTCTGAGTTAACTCAGTGTTGGCTCAAAACAAAACTCATTCTTATTACCAAAACATAAAATTACATCAAAATATTCCACAAGTCTGGAGCTCGAAAATAACTTAGAGTTTTACAACAAAAATTCGAATCCTAATGAGGCTCTAGGCCTCTCTACTTATACAACTAAAGTCCCCAATGACTTCCTTAAAATTAGGGAGGCTCGGCTCCCAAACTCGAGATAAACTAGCTCTTTGTCTCTCACTTGCTCAGCTGCCTTCTAATCCTCATGACTTGGCTGCTTGCACTCCGAGTTGGTGTGATAAATGGAGGAATATTCGAATGGGGGAGAAGTAAATGAGGAGGATTTACCTCCTACAATCCCTCTCCCTTGTCCCATTCGAGTTTCAACCTTAGTCTTTTCCAAAATTCCTTGATTTTTTCCTTCAAACCTACATTCAATGCATATTAGTCCACTAGGCATGATATCTCACACTAACTCATCTCATAAACAAAATATAATCAAAAACATGTAATAAGTTGTGAGAAAAGTTGGTTTGACTAAGCTAGGAGGTGAATTAAGGCCCATATAATTACCCAATGATGAGGCTCATCATAGGGGAGAGAGGGAAAGAGGAACATGTGGTCCCCTTTTCACTAGGCCAAACCTATAACATATACATTTAGACATTACATAAAAGTTTAACCCCTTATAAGCCCCTTCTTGGGGTCATACCATATACATGTAAGCTAGTATATGCCCCCCTTAGGGTCATAATAGTTTATTTCTAATCTAAAACCCAATGGGTCTAGTTAACTATATATAATGAATTCACACACACACACACACACACACTTATCTATCTATATATATATATATATATATATATATATATATATATATATATATATATATAGATATATATAGTGTGTGTGTGTGTGTTCTCTATAGTTCTACAAATTTTTATAGTGAAATTCCATTATTCAAGTACTCAAAGTTAGTATTAATGGAAACATATGCATTGTATTTTGCATAAAAAATAGCATACCATTATTACAAAACTCAAATTTCACATAGCTATATGCAATTTCTATAAATTAAAATTATATATTTGGAAAACTGATTCATTTTCCTACTTTTCATCTTTTAACACCATACTTAAATTCATTGTGAAGTAACTAGAATCATTTTGCAAGTTATTAATACTAACACATCATGAAAGACCATCATTAGCTTGCACCCACCTTTTAATATTTAATATAAGAACTTTGATGTTATATCCATAAACTGGAATCAAGGGAAATGCATCACAAAAGTGAATGAAACCATTAATAACATGGAAATGGAAACCAATATTGGGATTGGAGATATGTCTCAAAATAAAAATTGTCTTATTAACATCAATTTTAAAAGAATAAATAGGATTCAAGATGATGATGTCAATCATAAGAATAGATCATTTTGGAATGGAAGAAAAGAAAAACAACTTTTTAAATTATATTTTTTTACTTACCTCCTTATATATTTACTCGAATTTGAAGTTAGGCACTTATAGGGTGCAAAGTTAAATTCCACATTCAATAAATACCCACTTTGCATAAGTTTGATAGACCCATAGTGTGATAATATATAATACATGCAAATAATGTGTTTCTTTTAGCCTTTAAAGGTTAGGAGCAACTATTGACCAGATTTGACTACATCTACCCTAGTATCCATCATTAAGGAAACATCTAATGTGAAGTTCGTACTATGCCTTCACTCATCCAAGAAACAAATATAATTAATAATGTCTTCCTAAACTGTCCAACCAGTAAAGTTGGGACTAGGGCTTTAACTATTTTTTAAGTATCGGGGACAAGGGAGAACAAGAGACAACCACTAATTATGCAAATGAGTTGATTGATAATTATAAAAAAATTCTTCTATAGCTGTTTTTAGGCAATGGAATGTCGCTTTATGAAATGAAATGTTTTTTGAGTTACAGTACATATACATTTGTACATTGACTGTGTATATATGTTATTGCTTTGTCTAACTTCCTCGAGTAGTGAATACATAAATAGTAATTGAGCTTGTTTTCTCATCTTCTCATTTGATAAGATTCATAATATACAACACTTTTTGACTTCAACAAAATAAATGAATAGGTTGTGAGAGGAATAAATTATGCTGATATGTTGCATGGATGGTTAAGTACTTCATTACAAGATCATAGGTTATGCATTTAGGTCTCTTTGATGTCTTAACTCTCAATGGATTAATCTTTATGATTTGAATATATATTGCACAACACCTCTAAAATTTGTTGTCTCTTCATTGATAATTTAAAGTGAGCTATGAATTTTAATATTTATTGTTGTAATTTTACACTTGGATAATCAACATTAACTCCATTAAATTCCTTGAGAAGACTAGTAGGCAATCTAGTGCTTTTGTAAAAGAAGTTGTCAATAAATTCTACCATTTTAGACAGAGATATTGAAAGTTTCTTTATCATCCAATGCATTGGTATACTTGGAGAATATACTCAAATAAGTCACACTTCTTTAATAATGCCCATAAGGATTTTAAGGTTTATATCCATGATGTTTTGTTGATATATTTAATAAGAATTAATATCATGATTAAAAGAGTTCGAGACTCATGGAGATCCAGTAAATATATAAGATTGATGAAAAGAACCATGGCCTCGTAGGATGTTTTCTTGATACTCATGGAGATCTAGTAAATATATAAGATTGATGAAAAGACCCATGGCCTCATATCCACATAAAAGTGATCATTCTTGCACCAGTAATTATCTAACGAAGATTGATGATCATAGGCACATAGATCACATAGATCACTTTTGTGGTAGAAACTCCTTTCACATAACAAATATATTATCCTTACACAATTATTACAACATTGAACTATGTAAAATTATTACAACATTGAATAGAGTTGAGTTGATGTTGAGTAGAGGTGCTACTAAAGTCATGTGAAAGAAAAGATATCAAATTCATCCCATAGCCAATTGGAAAATACAAAGTTACCCTTTAAATTGTTACAAAGGGATTATGAATTATATATGATAACTATTTGCATAAGATTGAACGAGTAATGTTTGACTTTGTGTGTGGTCAATGAGATGAACATTGCATTGTTTCCTAAAATTTATATGGAATAAATTGTATCTCAACTTGGTTAAAGACGATTTTTGAAATATCTATAACTGATTTGATAAACTTTAATTATTTAAATGGTTGTTTATACCACTCAAATTTATCTAGAATAAATTGTATATCAATTTGGTGGAACTTGGTTTTGAAATATCTAGATTAATTTTAATTAATATCTAAATGATAATTTATAATGAGTAGAAACATAAATTATTTATCAATAAGATAACATGTCAAATTATGTGTTAATCCACTTGCAAATCTTAAATGCAATAATGAATAATGACTATGATGGATCAATAAGCTAACATGTCAAATTATGTATTAATCTAGTTGCAAAGCTTAAATGCCTATCAAATGGAAAAAAACAATTTTAAAGTATTAGCATGTTCGAGACCAACCCACGGTTGTAAAAGAAATATGTCATTCACTATATAAAAGGGCCAATTGACATGCTTCTAAATTACGTTAGATAGTTATTTTGGTGTGCTTAATATATACAAAATGCAATGTGAATGAAAATCTAGCCATTTACAAAAAAGTCAATATGGATATCTATCAAGTTCTTTAGGGTGCGATGTAAATTTTTTTGATAATAGAAATCTTTTGACCCATTTAAAAAAAAAATCCTCAAATTGTTTTTAATGCAATTTTTTATAAAATAAATTAAAATTATTAAATTTACTTATAATATTAATTTATGGAAATCAAATTAGTAGAAATATAAAATTAAACAAGTATAATATGTAATATTGTTGTTTATCATATAATTTTTATGTAAAAAATAGAGAATTTTTATGGGGTGAATGTGATCATATAACTTAATTATATTATGTGTATGATTTAAGCACTACAAATTTGGTATAAAGGAATCAAATTTCTAATCATCTATTGGTACATGATAACATAGTTTTATGAAAAAATGGTTGGGAACAATTAAATAATTAAACTATCCAAAAAATATTATGATTAATAAAACATATTAATGGAAAAAGGTGAAAAAACATCGTTATTAGAAGAAAAAAAGTACAACAATTAAGAAAAAGCAAACAAGGAATGATGATAGGTTAATAAATATTTATTGTTAAAAATAAGTATGAAAATGAACGGAAAGGAAACATTAATTATGGAAAAATCCATATATATATATATTTTGGATAATTAATTTATGAGGATACTTGTTCAATTATTATTTTAAAAAATCATTGTTATTAGAAAGAATACAACAATTAATAGAAAGCACAAGATGATTGTTTTTTTGTTTTGTTTTTTGTTTTGTTTTTAATTTTGACAAACTGATTTTAAACTACATAAAATTAGTCATCCACCAATCAAAAATTAGAAATTCAAATTTTAAAAATTCAAAAATCAATTTTTCAATTTCTAAAAAAATAAATTTAATATTTAATTTTACCAAAATTTTAATAAATTTTACAGATAGTTTTTAAAAATTTGCAAATTAATTAAGAGTTAAAGCATTTTGACCCAAAATGATTACAATATACTATGCCTTGGGCAGGTATAATAAAATATATGAAAATATTTTTAATCTTGTCCTTATATCTTTATAGTTAATATCACAGCTTTGCCTATTATTGGATGGTTCAAACATGCTTGCAGAGCACTGACTTGTAGTTTCCTTTAAGATTAATTTTTAAAGACATACTTCCTCGCCTAGTATTAAGTACCTTTGATATTTTTTTGTTGGATTTCTATAAAGGTCAATGGTTCACATAGAAACACATTTGAAACATACTCTTAATCAAATGAATGAATGAACTTATAATTTAGACATAAAGATGATGTAAATTGTTATAGTTTTTGGTTTTGTTTGCAGAAACATTTGGTTTTGTTTATTATAGTTTACCTAGCATGTAGACTATTGTTAGTATTTTAATTTCAACATCAATACAATATTTCGTTTTAAAAGTAGAGCCTATACATACATGAATGGTTTAACCTAAGCTAGTTATTGTGGTAAACTCTTTCGTGTCTACTAGTCAACCACATGCCATGTTACTTCTCTCTAATTTCCTTTGTCCCATCATCATTTGCAACTAAATATTCCCTACTCTTTTTGTTTCAACTATCTATGAAAGAACTTTGATGGTATCCTCCATAACCTCTTATCATAACAAATAAATTATCATTCTATCCATCAATTGAAGTAATATATGTGGACATGGGTAGAAAGGGTCAACGAACGACCATTAAAGGGTGGTGCCTCACCTAAGTAACTAGTGTTCCCGAGACATGATGAGGTGAATATAATCCTTCATGTATTATCTAGTAAGCTGATTGACTTTCATGCTCACCCAACCCTATTCTAGTCCAACCCCTCAAAACCAAGGAGGTGTTTGTGATTCCATCCTACGCATGTAAAGAATAATAAGAACATGGAGCTCGTGAACATGTTTAAACAAATAAAAACAAGTTGTGCTTTACCTCGAGTCCAAGAAGTGGCCATTGATGTGTATTAGTTGAATACACTAATTAACCAAATCCATGAGCACTTCAAGTCAATAATTGACATAGAATTGGTTGTATCAAATGGCCCAACCTCACATAGTAAGCCTCCATCAAGAGTGGGCAATCCACCACCTATAGAAAATCATATTTGCTGTTGATTTATACATGGAACCAAGGGATGAAGCACTTCCTAGGATGCATCCCCGTTTGGTATGACACCTTCCCACACTAGCACAACAAGAGCCCACTATATATGCTTAAAACGGTGTGGAGGCCAGAGGGGGGAAATACTCCTTTGCATTGTAATTGGAAGTGGAAATTTTAGCTTAACGTATTAACTTTATTGGTCGTTATTACCTAAAGCAACAAGAAATTGAACATTGATCACTTCTGTGATACTTACAATCCAAATGGAACCCAATGCACAAGTAACATGCATGAAAACTAAGTAAAACATGTATAACCATACATACATTACATGACATAGATTTTAAAATTTTCAATTATTTGATATATAAAAAATTGCTAGAATATGCCCCAACATAGATCACATATGTGACTCCATAATTGTCATGTACAATGAATATGCTAGGGATATCACAAGATTAAGGCTGCACAAATCTATATTAGAGGCTCTTATTATCAATTTTATGGTTGGCTATTTCGATGGGGCCGCACAGGGTGATCATTGCGGTTGTGGGGTGGTTATCAAGATATCACTATCTTACCAATATCATTTTCATTGGAACAATGGACAAGGAATGAACAACAGGGCCAAAGTAATCATTGTATGGGGCCTCTTATATTACACAAAATAGCTTGGTATAAACTCTTTGCACATTCTGGGTGATTCACAGGTTGTCATTGATTGGTTAAATGGTCATTCTTCTTTTGCTCCACCATCGCTCTTCAACTGGTTGTGCAAGATTGTTAGGCTGAAGTCTATGTTCCAACACATCGTCTTTGTTAAGTGTACAACGAATTTATTTTTTTGGTTCACGCACTCTCAAAAAGGGCTCTATTTGCACAACCTGGGAGTATTTTCTTCTCTGTTTTGTGAAATGGCATGTAGAGGAATGCTGGATCTTTCTTGTTGGTTTGATCCAATTCTGTTTTTCTCTGTTTTTTCATGCAACTGGTTTGAATGTTTCCCTCGTTAATATGAATTTTTGTCTATTTAAAAAATACAATTTTTATGGATTTTTACGAATCGTTGATAATGTCCATGCTTTTAGCCTTTAGATAAATCCTAGATAAATAATGGATTAGGGAGAGAGTATATAGATAGATAATTTGCCTATGATAACTATAATAATAATATTTCTTCACGCTCCCATCGAAAATGATGTCGAAGACTTTCTACATAGAGTTTTCTCAAAAAATTGTAACTGTTTTTTTGTTATATATAAAAACCTTTGTTTTTTCTCCCCAAAAAAAATAATTTGCTAGAGTATATCAATATAATTATCTTCATAACAACAAACTCCATATATATGTTTTCTTGAACGTCTACGCATGAACCACGTGGTTTCTGCCTTTTTCACTGGGACTTGTCGATTATTTGTCAGTGAATGTGATGTAAATAGGGATGAATGTAATGACTTATTGCTGGACAACCTTGCTCGTTTAATCCTATTTATTGTTGAATGTGATGAAGATAAAGATCACCTTGTATCAAACCTCGAGCGAGCTGAATCTCCACTAACAAACTCTTACAAAGGGTGGCAGAGAAGCATTTAACCACTCAACTGATTCCACTCTTTGCACAGCCAAACTTCTCTAATGGTGGCCTAAGGAACAATCAATATACATAGTTATGTAGGTTTACACCACATCAAGTTTAATAACCATCTAGGCTTTCAGAAAATGGAGTTGCTTTCGTACAGAATCCACCCATCCAAAATTTGCTTTCTCAACTACAAAACTGGTTTGAGTAGAGCCACTCACTGGTTCAAAATTTCAGTTCATAAGCGAAGTCTCTGCCAATTGTGATCCTTTCCCATTCTTTTATTATTCGAGGTGCATTGTGTTGGCAAATCTAATTGTTTTGAATAAAATCTATAAGGAAAGCATCATCTAGTTTCCATCGAAAGTGATAAGATGCCAGCTAATTGTTTGACAAAATGTCTGCACCAGAGGTAGTCATCCAATGGACTAAGCTCATCGTGGGATATGCCCAAAACGGGTTCTGTCATGAGGCTTTCAAACTCTTTTGCCAAATCCAACGCGCGGGTGTGAAGCCGAATCACATCACCATTGCCAGCGTCCTCAGCGCATGTGCTAAGCTCTCACTTTTTCAACAGGGCCAGTCCGTGCATGCGCTCATGTTCAAAAGTCGAATTAAATCAGATGTTTCTGTATGGAATGCCCTCGTTACCATGTATTTTAACTGCGGAAGCACGGAGGACGCAGTCAAAGTTTTTACAAAAATTCCCAAAAGAGACCTGGTATCCTGGAACGCCATAATTGCAGGCTTTTCTCAGAATGGACATTATACCGAGGCTATGAAACATTTTTCTCTACTTCAGCATGGAGGCTTTCAACCGGTAAGTACCACCTTCACCAGCGTCCTGAGCGCGTGCTGCATGCCTGAGGCAATAGAACAGGGAAAACAGGTCCATACTTACATCATGAAAACTTTCTTTGAGTTGGATATATCTGTTGGAAATGCTATTATAACTATGTATTCCAAATGTGGCAATTTAGAGCTTGCACACCGAGTGTTTGACAAAATGCCTCAGAGAAATTTGGTTTCCTGGACTGCTATGATTGCAGGGTATTCCCAAAATGGATGTGGGTACGAAGCCTTGAGGCTGTTCCACCAATTGCAGCAGGTTGGCATAAAACCCAACAAGTTAACTTTTGCCAGTATTCTCATGGCGTGTGCTAATGTTGCGGCTTTGGAACCAGGGAAGCAGATTCATAGCCACATCATTAAAGCTGGACTTGATTCTAACGTTCGTATTACCAGTGCTCTCCTTGACATGTATGCCAAGTCTGGAAGCATGTGTGATGTGCGAGAAGTGTTCGCAAGAATGACAGAGCAGGACAGGGTATCCTGGACTGCTATGATCACAGGATGTGCAGAAAATGGTTTTGTGGAGGAGGCCCTGGAACTGTTCTGTCATATGAAAAAGGCAAATGCAAGTCCGGATGAATTCACTATTTCTAGTGTTCTTGCGGCGTGTGCTAGTGTATCTTTAGAACAGGGAAAACGAGTCCATGCTTATGTTAAAAAAATAGGATTAGAGTCGGTTGTCATTGTGGGAAATTCTCTTCTTACAATGTATGCAAAATGCGGAAGCATAGAGAGTGCACACCAAGTTTTTGGTGAAATGCTGCAGAGAAATTTGAGTTCATGGAACTCAATGATTATGGGATGTGCTCAACATGGACAAGGCAAGGATGCACTTCAACTCTTTAAACAGATGCAAGAAGCAAACTTGCAGCCTGATCATATAACTTTTCTTGGTGTTCTTCATGCGTGCTGCCATATAGGCCTAGTGAATGAAGGCTATCACTACTTCTTTTCCATGAGTAGAGATCACAATATCACACCGAGAATAGATCATTATGCTTGCATGGTTGACCTTCTAGGGCGTGCTGGACACCTTAACGAGGTTGAGGATTTTATCTCCTTGATGCCATGTGAGCCTGGCATTTTAGTGTGGCAGACTCTGCTTGGAGCTTGCAGAATTCATGGAAATGTTGAATTAGGAGTACGTGCAGCTGAACATCTGGTTGATTTGGATCCACAAGATGTTGCAACATACGTGCTTCTGTCCAACATCTATGCTGCAGCTGGGAGATGGGATGATAGAGCAAGAGTGAGAAAGACAATGAAAGACAGGGGATTGAGAAAGGAACCAGGTTGTAGTTGGATTGAGGTCAATAACAGGGTGCATGCATTTGTTGTGGAGGACAAATTACATCCACAAATAAGATTAATTGATGATAAGTTTGATGAGCTGTCAGATTTAATGAGGAAAGAATGATACACTGCCAACAAAAAAATTGTATTCCATCACGTGGTATACAAGCAGAATGGTCTTTATGCTACTATAGCTAGCTGTCAGTGGTTGCTTTTGCCTAAGCAGGACGCTCTCCAAGATCCCTTTTGATGTTATCAAGATCTACGAGTGCATGGCAACTATGTCTGTGGTCACAAATTCTGAACAATTTCATCTACTAAATTGCTGGGCAATAAATTGTCACAAGGGACAAGCACTTCCATCATTTCAGGGATAGGTTATGTTCCTGTTGACTTTATTGGTGATGGTTGACAGGATAAACAAGAAAGATTGTAATTTCCAATCTGAATTGTTGACGATCTCCTTGTTTTGCAATTGTTACAGTATTAACCAAGTTCATCTCTAAATTTGCTGACAAGAAGTTTTCTGGTGAGGATGTCAACAGGTTCCTTATTCTAAGGATAAACCATATTCTGTCGGGAATCAACAGGGAAAAGATGCTGAGTTTTGTGTTGGAGTGATTGGAATCTGAGGGTGGTAACTGGTGTACAGGATGGTTGGTGGACTAATCATCATAAGGAGGAATGTCAAGATAAACCATCTGATTGTGGGGATTATTTGTAATGCTAGATTTAGACAAAATTAAACCAAATAAGATTAATTCACCACGAATCTTTTGATGCCGCAACCTAACCCATTCACCAATTTTTTTTTGGGTCCACTACATATCACATGGTTGAACTTTTAATACCTTGTGGTATGTGTAGTAGGAATAAAGTATAAGTAGAATGTTCTAGATGACAAAACTTTTCAGTGTATGATCCTCGACCTTAAGTGGGAGTTAGCTTTCTCACATCTATCAGTGGTATTCCAAGCTACGAGATCTGTTAGGCGAATATAATGCCGAGGGCTACATTGCCCTAGTTGTAACATAATATTGTAAGCATTAAAGAATGAAGGTATGTCATCTTTTTCCATCATAAGAAAGCGAGAAAGGAAATTCTTATTCGGTAGAAGAGTTATAAAACCAAGAGGGAGAGTAAGCACAGCTCGTAAGGAAAGCTTTAAGGGAACGCCTCATGTCATTACCCTGGCATTCCCCTCTCATCTTGTCTGTAAATATTTTCTTTTATGTCATAATAATTCACTTATCAAATGGTTGGATGTGATCTTCCAAATTTCATCCTCGGGGTTGTTTTGATTGGTTAATGCTCACATTCGGTTGAATGGATAAATTATGAGAGCGAGCTATCCAATGCTGTCTCTCCTTTGGGTATTTCATTTACCGTCATCGATAACTATCAGGAGATACATGACTTTATGTCGCAGATGATATGACTATGTTAGTGGTCACAACACCTACTAATATATATGTTTATATTGATGTCCTTTGATGGCACTAGGTCACATTGTTGACATCCCAATGTTTTGTTTTATTTGTACCTGTTTGGACCTATGAAATTTTAGATATTTTGTTTGGTCGATTAGTTGGTTTGTGTAGGGTATAGTTTCTGTTAGGTTATATATTCAAATCTCATGGGAGGGTTGAGGGAAAACCCCGATCGTGGGGTCTATTCTATATCCCAAGGGGTGTATAGGCTCAACTAAGACTTGTGTAGTCTTTGTGATAGCATCTCATTGTTGAGCAGATTGTTCTTCCATCCAACAGTAGGGTTGGCCCTTCCATAAGCACAACCTAGTATTAAAAAAATGTTACATGTTCACACTTTCTATTTGAATTACAAAAAGACACATCACGAAACAACATGCTCTATGTTGTCAATTAGTTAGTTCATCACAAGATTCAGTGGAGTTCACACAAGATTCAAAATATGTTTTCATTATATTGCATTGTGAATATCTTCTTGTTCAATGTGTATTTTGAATATTTCTTGTGGTATTCTTATCACACATCAGTTTGTTGGAGAAGATATGGATTGTATTTGTGTTCTTTTTTCTATAATCTTTCGCGAATATATTGTGTTCATAGTTTTGAAGTGTCCAATGTTTAGAGTGTACACTCCACCCATCATCAGGAATAGAAGTTTTAATGTTTGAAACGAGAGTGAAGAAAATAACATAATATAAAAGAGAGGTCAATTAAATAATCATTGAAGCCGATAAATGAATGTCCCAAAGTTGAGGATTTTAAACAGTAAAGCGTTGAATAAAGAAGACTTTGAAAAATAATTCAATTTAAAAATAATATAATTTAAGGTAGATGTTGAAGAAGATTTGAAAGAAAACTAGAATATCAAGGGTTGGTATAATGTTGTGTAAAAAAATAATTAAAGAATGAAGATTTGAGCTACAATTTTAAAGGGAGTGAGATAATGGTAATTAAAGGAATTGAAATGTTGTTAATTAGGGTATTATTCTAACAACTTGTAATATTAAAGTACTAACATTAGAATAAATAAAGCTAAAGTTAAAGGGAAAAGGAATAAGAAAAATATATAATGTGATACCAATAATAAAGGGGCGAATTAAATGCAAATAGAATAAACAAAGTGAGACTAGAATCATTAAACAAATTTCAATGATAAAGGCATACAAAAGAAATAGGTGAGGAAGGTCTAGGAAGGAGGGTTTAGTGGTTTAACTGATGAATAATGAACTTCTAAGATTGGCTAAGTTTATAGCCATCTTCGCAATTAAAGTTTACTTGGTCCTCAATTTCAAGGACTCCACAAATGATACAAGAAATGTATTGGGGAGTTGAGTCTAAAATTTTGGTTTGGTTGAAACATATGAAATGTTTTGTTTTAAAATAATGCTTGGAAATTGTAGATTTGGGTATGCAATCGTGAGTTGTGTCAGTAATATGTTCTAGCTTGAGACAAGATTTAAACGTGCATCCAATTTAGCCAATTTGAGACTTGCCACAGGAGCAAGGAATATGGTAAACGATTGATCCTAGTATCGGTCCAACTTCTCCTTGGTGGTACAAAATAAATTCTTAAGAGTTTTATAGGGTTTACAGAGGGTTTTTATATTATTTTTAGATAAGATTTTGGAGAGTAGATTTGTGGTGCCTTGGATGTGTAGAATCAAAATGAGGGCTCAAGGTGTGGGTGAGGTGGACTTCTTGAAATTAGGATTTTAAACTCCATGAAAGGCTTTGTTAATTTGAGACCTTGAGTACCCATCAACCATAAATGCTTTAGTTAGAGGAGTTTTTTCATTCTCTAAGAATTGAGGAGCAGAAATTTGAATAACATAAGTAATAAGAGTTTTGAAGACAACAAAGTTTTGGGATAGGTGATGATGAGATTGGGCATGAAGATAACGATCAATATTAGTCTTTTTTATATATACCTAGTGGGTGACAAAGCTATCAGGACATTGAGAACATCCATAAAGGAAAGGGAATTATCTTTTTCTATTTCCTAGTAAATTGGATATGGGGAGGAACACTATTCAAAGCTCTGGCCTTAAAATCTTAGCACCTTACACCAAAATGGCGCTATTAGTTTGTAGATGATACCTTCATTATTCAACTTCATGATAATGCATCCCTTTTTACCTTTCTTAACCATCTGAATAACATTAACCCATATCCAATTTACCATGGAAATAAAAGAAGAAGCTAAAACCCTTCCTTTTTGGATGTTTTCATTTCCCATCTTCTCAAGCCTTCATTTCAATTTTGTACATCCAAGGCACCATTGATATTATCTCCAAAATATTATCTAAAAACAGTATAAAAACCCTCTTTTAAACCTTATAAATCTCTTAAGCAATTACTTCATTCCACCAAGGACAAGTCAGATGATCAGGGATTAGGGGTTTACCAAATTTCTTGCTCTTGTGACAAGTCCTACATTGGCTAAAATAGGTACACCTTTAAAACATGTCTCAAGGAACATCTCATTGACACAACCCATAATCACATATCCAAATATGTGATTGCCAAGCATATTTTTAAAGACAAACATTTCATTTGTTTCGACCAAACCAAAATTTTAGCCTCAACTCCCCACCACACTCATCATTTGTGAAGCCCTTGAAATTGAAAAGCACCAGACAAACTTTACTCACAAAGATGTCTAGAAACTTAGCCAATCTTGGAAGCTCGTTATTCATCGGTTAAACTACTAAACCCTTCTTCCTAAACCTTCCCCACCACCTCTATGTCTATATTCCTTTATCACAAAAACTCGTTTCTTGAGTTTGGCCTTGCTTTGTTTATTTTGTTTCCCTTTGATTCCCCCCTTTCTTCTTGGTATCACATTATATTTTTTTCTTATTCCTCCCTATTGAAATATGTAACTAGGTTCATTCTTCATAATGACATATGTAATGATGATTTTAGATATTTGATGTAAAGAGATTTTTTTTATTATTATTGTCATTATTGATACCCGGGTTTCATGCTCAAGGTAAATTTATTTATAGGTCAATCACCCATTGAGTGCTTTTAGGTTTTTCATAGAGTCTATTAAGTCATTGTCATGTATGGAAGACCCTTTTGGGAAAATTGTATCATGTTAAGAAAACTATTGTAAGTCATAAAATGTGTCAAGGACCCTCCAAGACCTTGTCAAACTAACAGCATCAAGTCAACCTTCAAGAAAGAAAAAGTCGGCCTCATGAAAGGGCTATTCGACCAGCTAGAGAGACTATATATAAGAGAGATCAACTTCATTTGGAATAACATTCACTCAAGCAACAACAAGTTTGATCAAGGAAGATAAGAAGACAAGAAAGAAGCCTCATCACCTAACGAAGAGAAGAAGAGAGAAATCAAAATTTTGGATTTTTTTTTAGGGTTATATCCCTCACACATGCGAGGAGCTAGGGCATCATATCACTGTAACAAGATCGAATTGAAAATCTGCTAAGTGAAGCCGAGTTTGGGTATCAAGAGAATCTACTTTGAAAACCGAAGTCTTAAGGAGAAGAAATCAAGTCAAGCAAAGTAAAGAAGGAATCAAATATGCCCTAAAGATAACCACACGTGCGAAATTGAAGTGACTACTAGGGGCTGAAAAGTGTAGGTCAAAGAAGTCAAAGTTGCTAGGGAAGTTGTTCAGGTTAAAGTTGTTGATGTAAGTTGTGGAAGAGAAGTTCATCCAAGGAAGATTTGTCTTGGTCTTGGAGGGGTCTTTGTCAAGGGTCATATGTCTTGGAATTCATCATTTGAAGTTCTACAAGAAGAGAAGAGTTCTTGTGGGTTTTCCTCTCAAGAGGAGAGGTTTTGGCTTTGGATGGCAACCTATATTTGTGTCTCCTTGTCTCATGATATTCTTTATTTGGTAGTTGTTTGATGATAGAGAACACTAATAATAAATGATTGAAAGAAGAAGAAAATCAAGTTAAGTAAAAATACATCAAAAATAGTTATCAAAGTAAGAGAAATCATCTATTTAGTTGCCCCTAGATTTCTCAACATGCTATCAGAGCTAAGGTGACTACTACAAGAAGAAGATGCAGCCTAAAGATCATTATTGAAGAAGGATACATAAGGGCCTAGCAAAAGGAAATCATTAAGGAGTACTAAGAAGCACTAAGGAAGAGTACTCATATCAAAGATCACATAATCACAAGAAGAATAAGACCTCAAGGACCCTACCTCCACTCAAAGAAAAAAGGACTACACATTTGAAGCATCTTGAAGTCTCCATATTCTACAGTTCTACATCCAAAGGAAGCAAGAAGAAGCATTTCCATCATCATCAAAAGGTAATCTCACTCACATTGAAGCAAAAATCACTTCTCAAACATCCCTGAAGAAGATCATCAAGAAGACATCAAGTTGAAGATATCATCATCTAGGAGCATCTTTTTTGGGTGTGGAGCTTGATTATCTTCTTTATTCAAAGGTATCGCTGTGTTGGAACCCATTTCGTAATGGGGTGAAAACACCGCCTATTATTTAATCGTCATCATGGGGGTGCAAGGGGGGTGATAACGATTTTATGAGCCCCACCGGCGAGGGTTGGGGGTAGCGTCCCCGAAGCTAAAAATATATATAAAATTGCCTTGTAAAATATTGTAATTTCATAGTCAATCTGAGCCATTCATTGGGCGGATGATCTGACGGTGGAAGTTATGTTTAATTTAGGTTTTTTTCCTTAGAAGGAAACCCCTCGCTATATATGAGGGAATTGTATTGCGGCTGGATAGATGTGTGTATTCTGAGAGAGAAATAGAGATGAGATTGTTTGAGAGCGAAGAGGGAATTACAACATATCCATTGTAGGTTGTATCTCTTCATTTTGCTAGATAATATAAAGGAAGGACTGACTGTTTCTCTATGGATGTAGCCCAAATTGGGTGAACCACATATATCTATGTCTCTCTTGTTTTATGCATTTTCTGTGTTTATGTTTCTGTGATATTTTATGTGTTCCATTGCTCTGTAATATATAGTTTTCTAACAATATTCACTTGACAAGTAAATATCTTTATATTTATGTATGAATCTACTATAAAAATGACTTTATTCTGCAAGGAAAGCAACAAACTGGTTGGGTCATCAAATTTCCTTGAATGGAAGAAGAGGATAGATTTGATCCTCATAGAGAATGAAGTTATTGAATATGTTAGGGGTTCAATATCCAAACCATCTCAAGAGAAATCTCAAGCACTATCAAATTACATGAAATGGGAAATAAGGGCTCAAATAATCCTCATAGAATCAATCAAGAACTCCCTCACCCCTTCTGTATCAAAGTTGGAGAAATCAAAGGATATCTATGATAAGTTGGTATAATTTTTTTCTGTAAGCACTACAGGAGAAGTTATATCATTGAGAACCGAGCTATACAAGATGAAGATATCAAAGGAAGAAGGGATAGCCTCATATCCTATGAGGGTGTCACAAATAAGAGACCAACTTCAAGGACTAGAAGAAATAATGTCTGATAAAGAAATGACCACCGTTGTGATCAATACACTACTTAATCAATGGGGCAACTTTGTATCAAGTATCATGAAAAGAAAGAAGCTACTCCATTAAGTGAACTTTCGTCATTATGTAAGATTGAAGAAACTAGTTTGAAGGCAAAAAGCGATGTTGGATCAAATGAACAAGTTCAAGCATATGCTGCCATGGTGAAGAGAACAAAAAAAGTTCGAAAATTTTGGTCTTCGGGAAAATAAGAAGATCGATATCTCAAAGATACAATGTTATGAGTTTAATGAATATTGGCACTTTAAAAGGAATTGTCCTAAACTCAAGAAGGACAACAAGAAGAGAAAGGAAATAAATGAAGCCATGTTACCGAAGAAGTGTAAGAAATAGAAAATAAGAAATCAAAGAAGGAGAAAGTGAAAAATATCTACTATGACTGAGATAATATTCTTCACTTTGTTCTTTTCAAGATGATAGAAAACATCACAAGTATGATAGGATGCATTATAGCGAGATAGAGATGACATCATCATAGAAGCATGGATGGAGAGATGTAGTAGAAATTCTACATGGTTATAGTAGTCATCATGATAGAAAAGTCATCTCAATTGAAAGTATACAAGGACAACCAAAGTAGAAGTATTTATGGTTAGGAAGGTCATCTAGCAAGATAGAAGATAAATAAATATAATAAAACATCATCATTAGGAAGGAGCATTTGCAGAATGAGGATCATCAAGATCCTCCATTCAAATCTTCATTAAAAGGCTCACCTCTACTAAGAAGAAGCATTTGCCTCGCAGATAGTCCACATTCCACTTTGTGTGGGATCCATTGGTAAGGTATGATGACCAAGATGTGCAACATGTCAAGTTGATTGAAGTACTTTAATCTTCAAACAAGGAAATGAAGTTGCTAGAAGGAAGTCTAGATGATCAAAAGGAGGAGGAGGTATGTATATATTTGATAGATAAAGTCATGTCATTATATAGTTGCAGAAATAATTGTTGAATGCTCTATCTCATGAGCATGATTGAAGAAGAAGAATCTCTTCCATTAGAATGATGCATGAAGGCATGTAGACAATGTGCCTTGAACTCTTCTACATATTGATAAGATGAAATCAACATAATATGACCTCATATGGAATATGAGGTGATTGAAAATCATGGTTCCTATGTTGAAAGAACCATGTAAAGAAGATCCTGAGGAAAACACTATGTGAAGAAAGGAAGAAGAGTTCATGAAATATGCAACTATAGTCATGTAAGATAAGTAATCAACATCCAACAACTAGAAGATTTAGATATGACATCTCATGAAAGAAGAGGGTATGAAGACTCTGATATGTATGCTACAAAAGAAGAATCTTGGTAATGAATGTCTTGGAGATGGATTCATACATGTGCAGGATGTTGATGTTGCAAGAAGAAGATTTCATGACGAAAGGCCATCATAAAATGGTAACTTTGATTTGATATTCATTTTGATTTTTGAAAAACATTTGGTTGGGTTAAAACATGGCTACTGAAATAGGGTTGTAGAAGTCACCTACAACTAGTACTCTTGAGATTGGATGGAAGATCTTGAAAAAACATGACTTGGAAGAGGTAGTTGTATGAAGGAAAGCCATATGTGGACTAGAATATCACTTTCTTATGAAGAGAAGGATGACATGACTATTGGTTCAACCCTATGGTTTGTTAAAAGGAAGTGATGGAGAAAGATGGCCAAATCCCTACAAAGAAGTAATAATGAAGAAGTCTCCATAATAAAGAAGATGAAGTTGATGACATGATGTAGAAAGAGGAGCCCTACATGAAGCTAATAGTACCATGATATCCACCAAATAGCAGATGGTTACTGATTGGAATCAAGTCCCTACTTAATAAGAGGGATCTTGGGCAAGTCCATTTTTAAAAAGGGAGCTTGGGAATATTCCTTTTATAGGAATGAGTTGATCCTCCATAGTTGAGAGGGAGAGATAGACACTTCATCATTTTATTCATGTTGTGAAGAGAGAATGGAGGATTGGGTAAGCCGCTTTGGTTGCCGATACTCTATGAGGATGTGGTAGGGAATCAAACAGGTGAGAGTAGTAGAAGAGGAAATTCCTTAAGGATATGTTATTAACAGCTGGATTCAAAATGGTGTTTTTTTGGGTCTGCAACAAGGCCATTGCCATAGGTAGGGATCTACCACAAATCTTGTAGTACTCAAAGAGATATTTCCAACAAGGTATCACACACGACAAACGGAGATAAGATGACCAAATTATGACCCCGGGAAGTTGGTTTCCCAACTAACCCCAATAGGGCCCACAAACTCTTGGCGTTCCATCTCCTGGGGTTAGGGTTTTGGTTGTTTAGGGTTTTCCCTTACTGTTCAATAATAAATAGTCCCTTGAGCCTCATTGTAACATAGTTCAGAGGCATGTAGCCATCACATCTATTATCAGAGATAAGATACAATCACTTGAGCTAGTTTATTTACATTCTATTTATAAGTATATTTTAGTATTTTGATATTAATGAAATGAAGTGTTATTTCTGTTGCATCTCTGCATTTATGGTTATTTATGTAATTTGTTGCATTCTTGTTTAAGTTCAGATCAGTAAAGGATATGATAGTCTTCATATGATTTTTTTTGTAATACACAAGGGAAGCAGGGCAAGAGAAATGGTAGATCTGATCAACCTTGAATAATAAGGGTTCCAGAACATCATGCCTTATCAGTTCAAACCTCGGATTTCCAAAATGATGCAAAAAATTCTCTTCCTTATCATAAATAAATTGTCAACAACAATAACATTATTGCCTCTTGCCATGAGCCTTTCAACCAGGTGACTGCCAACATAGCCAACTCCACTTGTCACAACAACTCGCACGGACTTTCTTTCTAAACCTAGGGGAAATTATCTATTATTTAGACTTTCTTTTTGCAGTCAAGGTTGTATCCTATGTCCACGCCCAAAACACTACAGTATCTCTGGTAGAATCTGATTTTTCCCCATTGTTGGTCGCTTATTATGCATGTTCCCCATTCCACATTCCATCCCACCATTTATGATGTTGGTAAACATTCCAAATCACGTGACTCTGCCGATGGCAATATTGATGTATCAACAAAGGTCATCTTTGTCTTCGTTGTGAAATCGTGCACCATAAAAATCATGTTCACAACCATAAACTCCATGAATAATTCAAACAGACTCTCTTAGAACTCCAGCGTAAAAGACTCTGACGTAAAAAGAGTGTGCACAGATGTCTCTGGTTAGCATAAAAATTTGTGTATAGATGTCCGACAGACATGAAAAGTGTAGAATAAAATTAGAGGTGTGCTGATTCACAAGAAAGGCCTCTCGATATAACTAATTAGAAAATAAATGGAAAAAAAAGACATCATAATATCTGAATATAAACTATGGTGTATATGTATATGAAATTACAATATATGAAAACCCTATTGAAAAGTACAAAGCAAGCAATTCAAGTACTAGATTAATGGGTTGCATTCAAATATTTAAGATATGGAAACAATAAGAAAAATGTGAAAGCCTCAATTTCATGTCGAATGGTTGGAATGAGTCCATCTTTATTTCTTCTTTTACAAATCACCATTACCAAGAATAAGTCCTGGGAAGAATATGAAATTGTCCATGAACTCTCTCATAGTTTAACACAAATATAATATAAAGTGATAGTGGTATGTATGGTAACACTTTCCTAAATAGAAATTATTATGCAATGGCATTTATTACTTAACTAAATATATATAACATGTTCTAGTTAGACACCAAATGTAATTGAGAGTAATTTTTCATTGTAATCGTTGATAAATATTTATCTCGATTGCAGATTCTAACATAATTATGAGTGAAATTAGGAAATAAATCGACCCTCCACTGTGACATAGTGACAATGAGATATTCGAATAAAAAAAAACATAAAACTTGAAATTTGACACTCCTAGCATCCAAAGGAATAAGAGGCATTGGAGGGCATAAAATGTCATGACAAATTAGCCTATATACACATGCATAATAAGATTGGCTTGATTCCTAATTAACCCTAATAAAAAGGATACTATCTCTCAAGCACAACACTACGTGGCAAGAAACACACACACACACACACACACAATAGGATAACCAATGATATCTAGACATGTACAATGACTTGTAATGAACATACTAGTTTCAATTAGAGTGAAGGAGACCCAAAAATTCCAGCATTTGTTCTCTAGGAATGGAACCTGAAGTTTTTTTTTTTTTTTAAATTCGAATCTTTAAGTTTATCCATGTCTCTTATCCTTAAATGATAATATGTATTTATCTTTTTTGTTATTGTAACAATGTTGTATGTTATGTAATGGAGTAGATGTGTATCGTGAAATGTTATGATCATAATTTATAAGGTATGATGAAATAGAAGTTTGTATGTATTGAATTTAGATGACTTATGTGTTATTTATTCTAAAAATTTAAAATTCTAGTGATTTGGGGTAAATATATAAAGTTTTTAATATTTTTTAGGGTTTTTTTATTTACAAGTTATTTATCTTTATTGTATGCATTTCTCAAATAAAATCATTCTTATTTTTAAGAGTGATCATTATAAAGAAAGGTATAATATAATTCCATAGCCCTTTTGTGCATTGCAAAAATCTTAACTCAATTTGCTTGCTCTATGATGGAAACCTTGGAGGGGCTCCTCCCCTCGATTAGATCGCAACCTTTCAGGCTTTAGTGGTCGATCTTTCGAATAAGCCTAAGAGTAAGGAGGCACAGTCAAATTTCATCAATAAATATGAAGCAATTCCCTCGGTGGCTCTTCCATTGGGCGTGTGAAGAAAAACATTGGCCTTCTTTGGTCGTGCACTCTAGGGAAAATTTTAAGGATGGAAAATTATCTTGAACTTTAAAAACATTTGCGAATCTTACTAGTCCCTAAAATGTTTATTGAAATATTTGCAAAATTATTCAGATTTATAATGATTTTATGTATACTCTCTATATAATGTTGGCAATTTTTAGGGTAAAATAATTTTATATTATAAAATTTGGGTGAATTATTTTTATAAAAAATGGAAATTGGCGAATCTTTTTTGTGGAGAAATAATAGAAAATTATCCCACCTGCGAATATTAGCCCCTAAAATTTTCCATGGTGCACTCATGGGAAAGTTCATAGGGATGTGGCCCTCCTCTCATTCAATCGATGTGTGGATTGACCAAACCTAGAAATAAATGATGAATGGCAACATCAAACTTTACGCATGTGGTAATGATTTTTTTGCTTTTCTGCTTGAACTCAAGGAAGACAAAGATGTAATCTTCTGAAATAGTCCCTATTTTTTCGGATCTAGAGGGCTGTATCTAAATAAGTGGTCTCTATATTTTAACCCCAAAAATGACACCACCAAATGCAATCCTTGTTTTGGTTTAAACTCCCTTGGCTTCCGCTTTCCTACTTGAGCGATGATTTTTTGAGAGCAATTGGAAATGGTGTAGGAAAATATCTAGACAAGGTTGAACCTAAGGGATCTCAGTTTTCTAGTGCCAAGATCTGTGTGGAGGTATATCTAGAAAAGGGTTTGCCTTAAAAAATTAATCTCACAATGGGGGGATGGACTCATTGTAAGACTCTTGATTATGAGAAGATCCCCTAATAATGTTAATTTTGTCATGCATATGGTCACTTTGGTAGGGATTGTAAGAAGGTCCCCGCTAGCAAGGGGTTCGATCTACCTACAAATCAAAGAGATCAATGGAAGACCCAAAGGCAAGGAGGAAATAAAGGAAAAGATATGAGGGCTAAGAACCAAAATAAACAAAATAAAAATCAGGCTTCAACATCAACAAACACATTTGATGCATTGCAAACAAGCAAAAAATGAGAAGGAGGAACCAAACCCTAATATGAATAAGGGGGTCTCTGGTGAGGAAGTAGTAATAATGGAGTAGGAAGAGGGGAAATAAATGAAATAGAGGGGACCCCAAACATTGATAAAAGCTCAAATCTTCATCATCCAAAGTTGATCTTGGTTGAGTCTAAAAGTGTTCCAATTTACAACATTGAAACTTTTCCCGCGAGGTCTGGTAATGTTGGAGGAATTCCTCCTACTACAAGAGTTTTCACTCGAAATATGGAGCAGTCCTTAATCTAGGTGGATGTAGGAAGTAGCCATGAAATGAAAAGAAACAAGAAAATTCAAAGAAGGCCATTCAAGAATACTATCTAGGAAAAAGAGGTAGAAAACAAGAAATTAGGTAACCAATCGATAATCACCGAAAAGTTAAAGCCAAATGCTTCTAAATGAGTGGAGTGGAAAGAATAAAAGAATGAGGAGGTTCCCACCAAAATCCTCTTAAGAAATGATGAAAGTATTTTCTTGGAATATAAGGGGTTTGGGAAGCCCCATAAAATCTCTACTGGATAAGGATTTGCTGAAGTAGGAAAAGTCGTGGATAATCCTCCTAAAGGAAACCAAGTTGGAATAAAAAAAAGTTAATAAAGAAACAAAGTCCTTTTGGACAGATCATAATGGAATAGCACAATTTTCAAGAGGAGCATCAGGAGGCTTAGATATGTATCGGTCTAAATTTATTTCAAACTAATTGATAGTATGAAATCCCATTGTTGGACAAAAACTCTTTTAGAATAAAGGGAATTGGGTGAGTGAATCCTTGTTATTAATGTATATTCTGTTAGAAAATTATATATTACAAGCAATGGAACACATAAAATATATTGCAGAAATATAAACACAGAAAACACATAAAACGAAAGAGACATAGATATACGTGGTTCACCAAATTTGGACTACATCCACGGAGAAATAGCTAGAACTTCCTTTTATATTATCCATCAAACTGAAGAGATACAACCTACATGATCCAAGTCTAGGTGTGACGAAGGACCCTTCCAAGACCTTTTACTTTCGTGATGTGTTAAATTGCATTTTTAAAATAACATTAAAGAATACATTGGCATGTTGTAAAGAAGAGGAACATGTCAATCATCAGCAACATAAAAACATAATCCGTTGATAACGAAGTTCGTCCAGGAGGGACTACATCTCCGGGCCCCGGTGTCAAGATGATGTAGGCTGCTGCATTAAGTGTTGTCAATAATGATGATGTACACAAGAGATGATGTCACGATCATACAAGGAAAATGCCCTCACGTAGGAGTGGCTCTAAGAGATGTTCTGCTACAAGAACTCTTAGTCAAAAGACTTCTATCAGTATGACATAAAACTCATGCATGATGAACATCCCGCCAACATGGGATAAAAGGGATCTCAATGCAAAAACATGCATGATGACAAGAGTATCCAAGCAACATGCAACAAAGGGATCTCAAAACATAAAATGACGAATCATGATAGCAAGTACATCACATAGATGATTCTACATCACATCAAGCAAGGAATCATGAAAACATGTAAGAAACAAGATCTTACATCAACATCAATCAAGGATATGTGCAGCATAATGCATAAAGAATAAGTACATGAACACATCATATACCTCACAGCCAGGGGCCATCTAGAGAAGCGGATGTCAAACTGCTGAAGTTGTTCGGACCATCGATCTCACGGCATTGATCACATGAAAATGACTGCTCACACATGAATGTGGACATCTACACTGGCACTTAGAAAAGTGGTTGGAAAATAAAATGAGAGGATGAGAAATCTGAATGCACCATCAGATTTTTGGTGTCGAGTAGTGCAAAATTGACTGTCCAAAATCTGAATTCTGAGAAATGGAGAATATGGGGCTCAAGGAATCTTTTAGATTCTCCCTAGATTCCTCAAATATTTTTCTCCATGGGTGGACTGGAAATCTACAACTCAAATGGTGAATATGACCTCGCCATTGCTATCCCTGCGGAAAACCATGAAAAACAAGTATAATTTTGACTATATTCTGACATGGAGAAAAATTACCTCAAGAAAATCTCAAGGATCGTGGTTCCGCTCCCTATTTTTGCAGCTATCATGGTTCCACTTGCATACTGAAAAATGGCCAAAAGATGCAGAACTCTGATGGAGACACGGACAATGCCATTGCATTCGTGGCGACGAGAGTTGTTGCATCTATATAAAATTTGTCAAATTCTGACGAAGTGAAATTTTGCCCCTCATGCAAAATTCTGCCTCAAATTGCGTGCACACCTCCCTCTCTTGAGTGCACTGAAACACTGTGTTTAAATAAAATATTTTGGGCAGATTTCTCAATAAGTTCATTGGAGGAATTGGTTAAGGTTCCGGTTAGTATGGAGGAGGTCGGGCGGTCAATCCTTGTCTCCTATTTTTTTACATAACAAATATTTTTTAAACTAAAGTGTTTCTTTTAATTTAAAGTTTGGTTGGGTTGGGCCTGTCTTGGGTGGCCCGCCCACCATACTTTCCTCCCACTCCATGCATTTGTGGTTGGATGTTTGTTAGAGTTTGGGTCCACGCCCCAAGGGCCAACCCACCTTAATATTTTTATTTGTTTTAAGTTGTGTTGTGGGGTGGTTGTGTGGTGGTGGGGTCATGGCTGCCCACCCTGTTATGTCATGGTGTTGGTTTCGTGGGAGGGGCCAGGGGTCGTGGCCCGCCCCTCCACCAATATTACATGGTTTGTTATGAAGGTTGGGGGTGGCAGGGTTGGTGGCCCCCACCCCACTTTATATATATATATATATATATATATATATATATAACAACATTATGCATTTTTTTGAAATTTCATTTTTAGCAGTAGGAGTGCATTTAACAACCCCACAATTGCACCCAGAATCCGGCCTAGGTTGGCCAGAATCCGGTGGCTGGAAGAAGTCCAAATTGTGGCCTCCTTAAGCCTGCCCAGTCATCAAAAGTCAACCCAATTTTGACTGCTTCTAACTTTCTCATCTGGACTCAGATTGATAAACCATTCACACCACTGTAATCAGGACGACGAGATCTATGCTCTGGTCTTGGTTTGAGCATAATACAAAAACTTTAGTTTTTGAGCATTCCTGAGTCCTCCTTGTCCTGTGTGTGTCTCTGGAGCCACCTGGATCAATCCTCCCCATTGAGGAGCTTTTGGTCCTCCAAAAGCATGAAAAATAATCTGCAACTTCTCTATACCTTGTTTGCATCACAAGCATCCTGAAAGACCTTGCTTCCATCTCCTTCACCTTTGTTCTTTGGAGCCTTAAGTGACGAGCCGACACCTGCTACCTCTGCAACCTATATTACATTGTTTTTCAATTTAAATGCTTGACTTGCATGACCAATTAATGACCCAAGCGTCCCACACTTGCCACGAATTTTAACACATACTCGACAGTCAAGTTTACAATAAGATGGATGCAATACTCCAGCTATGAAAACAAGGCCAACGTATCATTGTTGCTTCAACAAGTGATGGTAAACATATCATCACTGCAACACATGACTTACAAACATAAGGCCAGACATTATTGTTTTGAAAAGTGATGGAAACACAACATTACTTTCATAGTTTATCATGCAACTCAAAATAAGAACAAACATCATTGTTGCTAAACAAGTGATGGAAATACGTCATCACTTTTACATTTTAAAATGCAGCAAATGATTTACAAAAGTATGACCACGAAATGATAACATGTCTAGAGACCATTTTTCACTTATGAAGGTGAATGGGTCACCTCCTTGTGGCACATTTGCTTGTCAAACAACTGCTTCATCTAGTTCACGCACTGTTAAGTTATGGTATGTTCTATGCTTATAACAGTTTACTTCTTTTTCTTATTATATTCCACCGATTAGCAATCACATGTACATAAAGTAAAGTGCAGATAGAACATTAAACGATCGACATAGAACAAGCCAAGACAAGAGACACAAGATGTGGCAGCTAGCCAGGGACAAACCCCACAATGTGTGGGGAAACCCTTTGATCAAATCTTCTTTTATCTTCAATAATTCAGCAGAGAGAAATAGTACAATAAATCTGATTCATATCAGCAGTAGCAAACCCTAGATCAGTAGCATCAGCATTAGTGGCTTCATTATCAAACTAGGGCAGACCATATCTCACAAACCGACAGTCGGATTGACTTCATTCCACCACCAAAATTTTTGGCTTCCAGAGGAGGTTCAGATGAACCTACAACACAGTTCAGATGAGGAGATATTCTAGGCCACGCAAGTCAATCTTTACTTCTGCAGTTGCAGCTTCAGTTTCAGCAGTTTCCGACTTCAAACTAGGGCAGTGGATATCTTGCAAATCGTTCGTTGGATTGACTTCATTCCACCACCAAAAGTTGTGGCTTTCAAAGGAGGTTCAGATGAACCTACAACATAGTTCCAAAGATGATTTCTTCTAGGCCACGCAAGTCAATCTTTACTTCTGCAGTTGCAGCTTCAGTTTCAGCAGTTTCCGGTTTCACATGTGAGAGAGAGAGAGACCCATTTCAACGCAGTAGAGAAGAGACTCATATCTGCGCAGTAGAGAGAGAGAGATGTGATGAGATGAGTGAGTCCAAATGAGGAAAAGTCCTCTTATATTTATACACAACGTTGGTGGGTGAATAGATGCGACTTTTGGGCTTCTGAGCCTACATGAGTTGTAGGTCGGCTTGATAATAATTCCATAATCAAAATAGATTCATATCTCCATGAATACTTATTGGAATTGGATGATCTTTATATCAATCCTACACCTATCGACGAGAGGAATCTAATAAAAATATTATTAGCCATGAATAAGATGACCCACATGAAGTTTTCCCTAGTTGCCAATTTTCACACTCCCTCTCAACCATGGAGAACTTCATCTGCAATCTGTCTATCGGTCGTTACTATTCATCCATCAAATGCACTACCTTGTACAGCCTGACCCTTGCCCTACTTTGCTCTATTTTGCCTATTCTGCTTTGTCTTGTTTTGCCCTGCACTGATCTGTACTGTTTTGTTCTGTTCTGCTCTGCTCTTGCATTGTTCTGTTCTACTCTGCTTTTGTCCGAATTATGAAGAAGAAGAAATGATCGAGGATGTATCATACTGACTCAAAGTCAGTCTCAGAGTATGTACCACTGGTCCCAGACCAGTCTCAACCAACCCAAAGTCAGCATCATAGTGAGTACAACTCCAATGGTCCCAGACCAATATCATCCTCCACTAACTCAAAGTCAGTCTCAGAGTATGTACCACTGATCCCAGACCAGTCTCAACCGACCCGAAGTCAGCGTCATAGTATGGTACAACTCCTACCACTGGTCCCAGACCAGTATCATTGATCCCAGATCAATGGAGGTCATCCTAGAGTAGGGAGTACGGTAGTTACAACGATGCGTCCATCGGTACTACTATGGTCCTAACTTCATTTCCCTGCTCATTTATCAGATGAGAGATACTTCCCATGAGTCCAGACTACATGGGTAGGATGCCTCGACAGGAGAACTAATCAATCCTGTCCTCACAGGAGAACACATCAATCCTGCTACAATTGCCATGGAGAACACATCAATCCAGGCCTCACAGGAGAACACATCAATCCTGCTACAATTGCCATGGAGAACACATCAATCCAGGCTGCCATGGAGAACACATCAATCCAGGCCTCACAGGAGAACACATCAATCCAGGCTGCCATGGAGAACACATCAATCCAGGCCTCACAGGAGAACACATCAATCCTGCTACAATGTCGCCACGGGGTGTACATGTATACCACCAGGGGATAGTGAATAATCCTGTGGTCATATGCTGCTCCAAGAAGCACCCCGCACCCCCCTGGAGCTCTCAGAGCTCAATGCATCATACATGACCCTCATTGGAGGGTCTTTGAACAACTCCAAGTTGTTCACGGAAAGTCAGAAATTTTACTTTCCCAAGGGGTTTTGTTAGAATGTCGGCGACCTGTTCATCTGTACCGATATGATGGAGCCTTATAGCTCCCCCTTGCACCATATCTCGAATATAATGGTATCTGATATCAATATGCTTGGAGCGATCATGGAATACGGGATTCTCTGACAAACGAATCCCACTTTGGTTGTCACAAAGGATCACAGTGGTATCCATTGTGAATCCAAACAACTCACTGAAGAGCTTTCGCAACCAAACTGCCTCACAAGAAGCCATGCTAGCAGCAATATACTCTGCCTCGGCAGTGCTCAAAGCCACCGACTTTTGTTTCCTGCTCATCCAGGATATCGAAGCAGATCCCAAGGAGAAACAACACCCGGAAGTGCTCTTACGGTCCTCCACATTGCCTGCCCAGTCAACATCTGTGTATCCAAATAGTCTCACATCTCTGGCAATGTATCTTAGACCATAAGTGATAGTGCCACGAAGATATCTCAGCAGATTCTTGGCACCAATCCGGAGTATGTGGTGGGGTTCAACCATATGCTGGCTCAACGTGTTGACTGCAAAGCATATATCTGGATGGGAGTTCACTAAGAACATTAATGCTCCGATGAGTTGCCGATACTTGGTAGCATTTCGTAAAATAGGTCCAGCAGCACTACCACTTAACTTCTTGAAGTCAAGCTCCATCAGAGTAGTTACAGGCTTGCAGTCCACCATTCCGAATCTTTCCAATATCTTCACCACATATTTTCCTTGAGATAGGAAAATTTCTCCTAGCTTTTGCCACACTTCAAGTCCTAGGAAGTAGTGCATCAGTCCTAGGTCTTTCATTTCAAATTCAGAGGCCAGCTCTCTCTTACATTTGTGAATGAGAGGGTCTGCACCTGTTAGAAAGAGGTCATCCACATACAAAACCAGTATGAGAGGCTTGTCATCTTCAACCTTAAAGTAAAGGTTAGGATTGGCTTCACTCCTAGTGAATCCCAGCTTTATCAAGTAGCTATCGATCCTCTTATACCATGCTCGGGGTGCTTGCTTCAGCCCATAGAGACTTAGGAAGAATTTGATCATGTAGCATGGCCCGGACAACTTCCATAATTGTGTAGTTCTTCCTTTCTGCCACACCATTTTGTTCAGGAGTATATGGTGTAGTAGTCTCCCTCTTGATGCCAGCCTCTTTACAAAAATCATGGAACTCATTAGATTCATATTCAGTCCCATTGTCAGTTCTTAAGATCTTGATCTTCTTTTCGGTTTGATTCTCAATTAGGGCTATGAAGTGTCGGAACCAAGGGAACACTTCATCCTTCTTTTTCAAGAAGTATATCCAGGTCTTTCAAGAATGGTCATCTGTAAAAGTGAGATAATATGAGTATCCTCCCAAGGAGTTCACAGGCATCATACCTGATATGTCTGAGTGAACTAGTTGTAATATATCGGAGGTCTTGCTTTGATTTGAAGGGAATGGTCCCCTTTTGAGTTTTCCTTTGGCACATCACGGACATACACCTTCTTTCTCTACTTGGAATTCAGGCATCCCTGTTACCATCTGTCTTACATCGGGTAGAGCTTTGTAATGAAGGTGGGCAAACCTCCGATGCCAAAGTTCAGACTTAAGCGTTGTGTCACAAGACATGACACCTAGCGGACTTCCACCGACTTGATATAAAGAATCAACTCGAAACCCAAGAGTGAAAGCATCTTTAACATTATTTTTCCATATGCGTACCTTACCATCGCTGAAGGTTACCTTATAGCCTTTGTCTTCCATTGCTGAGATGGATACCAGGTTCTTTTTGAGATCAGGTACATATAATACATCTTGTAAGTGAATTGTATTACCTTGATTCAGTTTAAGAGAAACATTGCCTACACCTTTCACTGGGTATTTCATGTCATCTCCAAGGACAATTTCCAGGTTAGTTTCATTCTCTACCAGATTATAGAGTACTTCTTTGTAACCAGTGAAGTGTCTTGAGGCACCACTATCAATGAGCCAAATTCCCATTGAGTCCAAAGGAGCGGAGGTAGATAGAGCAGCTGGTAGATAATATTCAGCCTGCTTATCGTCAACAGTGTTAGATTCATACCTGGAATTTCTAGCCTTCTTGAATGGTTGCCCTCTTCCTTGATTTCCCGCATTCCTTTTTCCTTTGTTGTTGAATTTTCCATTCCTTCGATTACCATGAGAGGGATTTTGATCATTGTCACGGTGAGAGTCCTTTCTATCAGGGCATTCCCTTGCATTGTGACCTGCTTTATTGCAAATGAAACATCGTCCTTTTCTTCCACCCTTAAATCCAACCTTTCTTTTCGATTTAGACCCAGAATTATTTCTTTTCTTAGCATGAGAAGAAAAAGTAGCAGGAGGACCTTTAGGCAAGGGCATTTCCTGCTCTTCTACCCTTGTTTGTTCTTGAATGCATCTAGCCATTAATTCCTCGAAACTAGGAATTACATTATTGTTCAGAAGAGTAGTCCTGAACACATACCATTCAGATGGTAATCCTCCGAGAGTTGTGAGTGCCATTTCTCTGTCAGTAATGGTTTCCCCAATAGATAGGAGATCGTTCTTGATCTCGGTGATTCTTAAGAAGTATGCTTGCATACTTTCATCTTTACCCTTCTTGATTTCCCTCAACTTATTTCTAAGAAACAAAACTTGATTTGCATCATTAACTTTAAATAAACTCACCAGTCTGTCATAGATTTCCTTGGAGGTGTCTAGATCAGAGATGTAGGCCACCAAGCGCTTGTCGATAGAGTCCCGGATGATCTTCTTTGTTTTGACTTCTCCATTTTTCCATTTGTTCCAGGCAGCAACAGATGCATTTGATGAAGGCTCAACAATATTGCCTCTTACATGGTCCAACACTCCTTGATCTTCAAGGGTTAGATCGATAGACATCTTCCATCCGTGATAGTCAGCTTTCTCACGGAGCTTGTCTTCGGCAGGAAAGAGTGTTGAGGACCCCATAGTTCTTTCAGGATAGCCTTGCCAATCTTCTCTTCAATGATTGCTCTTGCTCTTGCTCGGGCTTTGTCTTCACCTCAGCTCTGATACCATGTTAAGTTATGGTATGTTCTATGATTATAACAGTTTACTTCTTTTTTTTATTATATTCCACTGATTAACAATCACATGTACATAAAGTAAAGTGCAGATAGAACATTAAACGATCGACAGAAAACAAGCCAAGACAAGAGACACAAGATGTGGCGGCTAGCCAGGGACAAACCCCACAATGTGTGGGGAAACCCTTTGATCAAATCTTCTTTTATCTTCAATAATTCAGAAGAGAGAAATAGTACAATAAATCTGATTCATATAAGCAGTAGCAAACCCTAGATCAGTAGCATCAACATTAGCCGCTTCATTATCAAACTAGGGCAAACCATATCTCACAAACCGACAGTCGGATTGACTTCATTCCACCACCAAAAGTTTCAGCTTCCAGAGGAGGTTCAGATGAACCTACAGCGCAGTTCAGATGAGGAGATCTTCTAGGCCACGCAAGTCAATCTTTACTTCTGTAGTTGCAGCTTCAGTTTCAGCAGTTTCCGGCTTCAAACTAGGGCAGTCGATATCTTGCAAACCGTTCGTCGGATTGACTTCATTCCACCACCAAAAGTTACGGCTTTCAAAGGAGGTTCAGATGAACTTACACAACAGTTCCAAAGAGGAGATCTTCTAGGCCACGCAAGTCAATATTTACTTCTGTAGTTGCAGCTTCAGTTTCAGCAGTTTCCGGTTTCACATGTGTGAGAGAGAGAGACCCATTTCAGCGCAGTAGAGAAGAGACTCATATCTGCGCAGTAGAGAGAGAGAGATGTGATGAGATGAGTGAGTCCAAATGAGGAAAAGTCCTCTTATATTTATACACAACGTTGGTGGGTGAATAGATGCGACTGTTGGGCTTCTGAGCCTACATGAGTTGTAGGTCGGCTTGATAATAATTTCATAATCAAAATAAATTCAAATCTCCATGAATACTTATCGGAATTGGATGATCTTTATATCAATCCTACACCTCTCGATGAGAGGAATCTAATAAATATATTATTAGCCATGAATAAGATGACCCACATGAAGTTTTGCCCTGGTTTCCAATTTTAACACGCACCGACGCTTTTTCTTTAAGGCGCTGCTCTGGATGGAGCCTCCAACAAGTGGATCTTTGATGGCCACTTCTATCGCAATGACTGTAGTAGGTTTTCTTCCTCCATATCTGCTTAACCTGTTTCTTTTCATGTTGTTGAGAGGGTCTTTCATGCCTCATCCTTTTGTGTGCTGCCATTCTTTTCCAACACTTAGAAAATGTATGGTTATGTAATCCACAAAAGGTGCATGTTTTTCGATGCCATGTTTTACATTCATTATTATCAACATGATCATAATCAAAATGAACATTCGAAGATCGAAAGTGGTTATACCTTCCCTTGCTGTCTCTGGTGTAAGCATGGCAATGAGAGCTTGGCTTAGCTCTTTCCCTGCAATGGAAACTACCATGGGATGATGGGGATGTGTTCCCATCATATTCTTTCCTCAATGATTTTGATGATGTCTCAGAAGCATATGACACCTTCAAGCATTTTCCTTTGGTGTATCTCGAGCCTACAAATTGAGGTCTCTGCACAACCTCCAATGGTTGAGTTATGCATTAGTTATTAATACCAAGTTTTTCTTCCTTTTCATGCCTCGTCCTTGTAAGGAGCCTCATGTTTGTCCCTGTAATTGGGATCTCCAAATCTCCAACAAAAATCATACTATGTGTTGTGGAGGTAAATCCTCTCTGCGGACAGAGACGATCCCTACTAGCCCAGATCGGGTCTAGCAACAATCACACAATGCTATCACGCAAGTTCCTAATTGCAAATAAAAAGTGGATGGTGAGAACCTACTTGGATTCCAATGCTAGTGTTCGTAGAAGAGATGTCGCTCTCGTTCCTTTGCCTCGGCTGGTCACGATCCCCACGATCTCCGTGATTGGACACCTGCACATGCAAAGAACAACACGAATACAAGCATAAAATCTAGTAGATGCAATTATATATCAGTCAGAAAAGATATAACTCAACATCGAACATAAAACAATGAGAGTGGAACCATAATGATAGTCATCTATTATTGATAAATAACGAAGAGGAATACAACCATTGTTCTGACGTCAAATCCTCCTTTAGCTGGGTAGTCAGCTACAAAAGTCTTGCAAAGCTTGTTGGGATGGGAACAAGCCTCTCTCTCTTTGGGTGACAAGAATCTCCTTAGATTTTGCCTTATGGGTGCAAAGAAGGCTCTTGCAGCTTCAAACTCTTGAACTCCTGGAACTCTCTATCACTATGCTAGAACTGGAACTAACTTGCTCAAGGCATAGAGACAAGCTTTTATAGATAGAGAGGAAAGAGATAGGATCAACCACATTATTCATGGGATTGGCTTTATCACTTAGAAACTTCCATGAAAGGTGGCAAACCACTTCCCTTCTATGGATATTCGAAGCCAAACCATCCTAGCTCAACATAGATTCAGTTGGTGAATGGGTTGAAGAGAACCTTCGGAAGCTTGTTGGTTAAAAACTTTACTCAATTCGGTTTACACGAGTACGACTCTGAGACAGAGCGCCAATGGCGCGCCCTTTTTAGAGGATTTCCCTCATTGGCGCGGGCAGTGAACTGTGGACCCGCGCTAATGCAGAAAGAGTTGTTTTCATGGGTATTTTGCAGGAGATGTCTTCAGAGCATATGAAGCTCATACTTAGAGGAATATGATGCAAGTGGTTTCAGGTCATGTCACTTCTCACAGGTCCTAGAATGAGTCCTCTAGTGTGCGGGTGAGGGGTAACAGGGACGGTGACAAACGGTGACAAATTGCTGTGTAACACTATGTGAAAATGAAACTAAAATGAAATCAACATATTTTAACTCCTTTATTGGCTTGGAAAGAACTGATGAGGGTTGTTCATCATCTACTGTTGGTAGTTTGCTAACTGTCTTGGCGCATTCCCCAACTTCCTTTTTGAAATACCCAAGTCCTGTTTGACATGACAATTCCTCTACTTTGATGAGGTTGATAATGCCTTGGCCATTAACACCCAAGCCCTTTCCTTCATACCCTATTTTCTTCAACAGTTTGGAGCCAATTCCTGTGGTGTGATTTCCAAAAACAACGAAATTATCATCAAGAAACATACATGAAGATGGAGAACTACTTTTTACCTTGCATGGGTCACGCTGTAGCTTTTCCAAAGCCTCATCCTTTGCTTGCAGCTATCGTAGAAAACTTTGTTTTTCCTCTTTCTCTTCATGTAGACACATCTTCAATTCAACATTCTCTGTTTTAATATTTTGTTTATTTTGCTTCAGTTCTTCCAGGGCCTCTTCCGTGGCTTGCAACTAAAGTTGCAATTGCTCCTTTTCCTCTGTCTCTTTCTGTAGAGTTCCAAACATTATCTCTACCCCTTTGGAAATGTTGAGAATGGTCTCGTACATCGCTTTTTCATCCTCTGTTGTTGCACGCTCCATTGTTCACGCTGTAATTCACATCAATACAAAGACCGCTCTGATACCACTTGATCCAGGTCCAGGTGTGACGAAGGACCCTTCCAAGACCGTTTACTTTCATGACGTGTTAAATTGCATTTTTAAAGGAAAATTAATGAATACATCTGCATGCTGTAAATAAGAGGAGCATGTCAATCATCAACAACATAAAAACATAAGCCATTGATAATGGAGTTCATCCAGGAGGGACTACGTCTCCAGGCCCCGATGTCAAGATGGTGTAGACCACTGCATTAAGTTCTGTCAATAATGATGATGTACACAAGAGATGATTTCATGATCATACAAGGAAATTCCCTCACACAGGAGTGGCTCTAAGAGATGTTCTGCTACAGGAACTCTTAGTCAAAAGACTCCTATCAGTATGACATAAAAATCATGCATGATGAGCATCCCTCCAACATGGCATAAAAGGGATCTCAATGCAAAAACATGCATGACGAAAACAAGAGTGTGACAGAAACATACAACAAAGGGATCTCAAAACATAACATGACGAATCATGACAGAAAGTACATCACATAGATGATTTTGCATCACATCGAGCAAGGAATCATGAAAACATGTAAGAAACAAGATCCTGCATCAACATCAATCAAGGATCTGTGCAACATAATGCATAAAGAAGAAGTACATGAACACATCATATACCTCACAACCAGGGGCCATCTGGAGAAGCGGATGTCAAACTGATGAAGCTGTTCGGACCATCGATCTCATGGCATCGATTGCATGAAAATGACTACTCGCACATGAATGTGGAAATATGAACTGGCACTTAGAAAAGTGGTTGGAAAATTAAATGAGAGGATGGAAAATATGAATGCACCATCAGATTTGTGGCGTCAAGTAGTGCAAAATCGACTATCCAAAATCCGAATTCTAAGAAATTGAGAATATGGGGCTCAAGGAATCTTTTAGATTCCCCCTAGATTCCTCAAAGATTCTGCTCCATAGGTAGACTAGAAATCTGCAACTAAAATGGTGAATCTGACCTTGCCATTGTGATCCCTATGGAAAACTGTGAAAAAAAAGTATAAATTTGACTATATTCCGACATGAAGAAAAATTACCTCCTTAGGAAAATTGCAAGGATCGTGGTTCCACTCCCTGTTTTTGCAGCGATCATGGTTCCACCTGCATACTGAAAAATGGCCAAAAAATTCAGAACTTTGATGGAGACACGGACAACGCCATTGCTTTCTTGGTGACAAGAGGTGTTGAATCCATATAAAATTTGTCAAATTCTGATTAAGTGAAATTTTGCCCCTCTTGTAAAATTCTCCCTCGAATTGCATGCACACCTCCCTCTCTTGAGCGCACTAAAACACTATGTTTAAATAAAATATTTCAGGTGGATTTCTCAATAATTCTATTGGAGGAATTGGTTAAGGTTCCGGTTAGTATGGAGGAGGTCGGGCGGTCAAACCCTGCCTCCTCCTATTTTTTCACATAACAAATAATTTTTAAACTAAAATGTTTCTTTTAATTTTAAGTTTGGTTGGGTCGAGCTCGCCTTGGGTGGCCTGCCCACCATACTTTCCTCCCACTCCATGCATTCGTGGTTGGATATTTGTTAGAGGTTGGGTCAGCACCCCAAGGGCCGACCCACCTTAATATTTTTATTTGTTTTAAGTTAGGTTGTGGGGTGGTGGGGTCATGGCTGCCCACCCAGTTATGTCTTGGTGTTGGTTTCGTGGGAGGGGTTAGGGGTCGTGGCCCGCCCTTGCACCAATATTACATAGTTTTTTATGAAGGTTCGGGTGGCAGGGTTGGTGGCCCCCACCCCACAATATATATATATATATTTTGATTTAACAACATTATGCATTTTTTTGAAATTTCATTTTTAGCTGTAGGAGTGAATTTAACGACCCCACAATTTTACCCAAAATCCAGCCCAGGTTGGATGGAATCTGGTGGTTGGAAAAAGTCCAAATTGTGGCCTCCTTAACCCTGCCCAGTCATAAAAAAAACAACCCAACTTTGACTGCTTCTAACTTTCTCATCTGGACTCGAACTGACGAACTGTTCACACCACCGCGATCAAGATGATGAGGTCTACGCTCTGGTCTTGGTTCAAGCATAATCCAAACACTTTTATTTTTGAGCTTTCCTGAGTCCTCCTTGCCCTGTGTGTGTCTCTGGAGCCACCTAGATCATTATAATAGATCCATTGTAATTCCCTCTTCACTCTCACGTAATCTCCTCTCTCTTTCTCACTCAGAATACAGATGTACATAGATGCAATACAGTTCCCTCATATATAGTGATTGGTTGCTTTCTAGGGAAAAAACCCTAAATAAACATAAATTCTACCGTCAGATCTTTGCCTAATGAACGACCCAGATTGACTACAAAATTACAACATTTTACAAGGCAATTTTACATATATTTTTAGCTATCCCCCTGGACCCCCCTTGTAGCAAAAATATTACGGGCGACGTTGCCGCCACATTACGAACTATGGTCCAAAGCAGCGATATCTCTGAATAAAGAAGATAATCAGGCTCCACACCCAACAATCTCCCACTTGGAGACTGATTATAGAAACTCCACCACTGCTTCATTTGCTGGAAAATGACTCCACTTTGGACCTGGCTGTTTCTCATCTTCATCATCATACTTGAAGACCAATTGAATTTGAGTAGAATCTCAGTTTCTCCCTAGTTACAACTTTTGTTAACATATCTGCAAGATTTTGGCTAGTGTGTATCTTTTGTAGCTTCAACTATCCATATTCCAATGCTGACCGTATGAAATGGTACTTGAGTTGTATATGTTTAGTCTTGGAATGAAATGCAGAGTTATTTGCAAGATTTATGGCACTCTGGTTGTCACTGTATAACCTGCCCAACTCCTACTTCTTACCCAATTCATCCAAAAACCTTTGTAACTAAATCATTTCTTTACTAGCCTTTGTAGCAGCAACATACTCTGCTTCCATTGTTGAGAGTGCAATAATACTTTGCAGTTGCGAGACCCAAGTGACAGTTGTTCCACCTAGAGTAAACACATACCTTGTGGTGCTCCTCCTATTATCTCTATCACCCACCATATTTGCATCAACATATCCCTGTAGAGCAATGTTTGAACCACTAAAGCATAATGATTGATTTGTGATACCTCTCAAATAGCTAAGAATCCACTTCACTGCCATCCAATGTTCTTTTCCTAGATTGTTCATGTACCTACTTACAACTCCCACTGCAGGTGCAATATTAGGCCTTGTGCAGACCATTACATACATTAAGCTTCCAACTACTGATGCATATGGAACTTTAGACAATAATCCATTTATTCGCAAGTCTTGGGACACATTTCCTTACTTAGTTTGAAATGGCTATCCAACGGTATACTAACTAGTTTTTCATTCTACATATTAAATATTTTCAGCACTTTTTCTATGTACTCACTCTCAGACAATGTTAATTTTCGATTCTTCCCATCTCTAGTTATTTTCATACCAAGGATTTGTTTTGTAGCACCCAAATCCTTCATTGCAAATGAGTTCGCCAATTTTCTTTTGAGCACATTTATTTCCTGCATGTTAAAACCCGCAACAAGCATGTCATCTACATACAATAACAATATAATATAGCTGCCATCATTTTTTCTTTTGAGATAAACACAATGATCAGAGTGACATCTAGTATAACCTTGTTCAGACATAAACCTATCAAATTTTAGATACCACTCCCTTGGAGCCTGTTTTAAGATATACAAGCTCTTCTTCAACCTGCACACTAGTTTCTCCTTCCCTTTTACTTCATATCCTTATGGTTTCTGCATATATATATCTTCCTCCAAATCCCCATGGAGAAAGGTTGTCTTTACATCTAACTACTAAAGATGCAAATATTCAACTGCTATTAAAATAAAAATAGTTTTGATTGAAGTCATTTTAACAATAGGGGAAAATATATCATCAAAGTCTATACCCTTTTTCTGTGCAAACCCTTTCACCACAATTCTAGCTTTATACCTTTTTCTACCTCCATCTTCTTTCTTCAACTTGTAAATGCATTTGTTTTGTAATGTTGTTTTATCTACAGGCAACCTGACTAAGTCCCAAGTCTGGTTATGTGCTAAGGAGTCCATCTCTTCTTGCATGGATTGCTCCCACTTCTTCCTGGTTTCTACCTTTACTGCTTCTTCATAACATTCTGTTTTACCAGAATCAGTCAACAATACATAATATAATGAAGGAGAGTATCGTTTAGGGGGTTCTACTTATCCCGGTAGATCTTCTAACACCACTTTCAGGTGTTTGAGGTGCTTGTTTCTATTGTGGTTGTTGTTGTTGTTATGGTTGTTGATCATTATGATTTTTAGGTACCTTCAATTTTTCTGTGATCTCATCAAGCACCGTGTATTTTCTATTTTCTTTTTCTTGTTTCTTTTCCTACATCTGATCCTTAAACAAAACCTTTTCATTGAATATGATATCTCTTCTCCTAATGATTTTGTGTTTTTCATAATCATAAAAACGATAACCAAAATCATTAACACCATATCTATTAACACCATATCTAATAAACATACATTTCTTTGATTTTGCCTTAAGCTTTGTTCTATTTTCTTTATTAATGTGGACAAAGGCTTCACAACCAAAAGTCTTTACAAATGAGTAGTTTACCTTTTTACCTATCCATGCCTCCTCTGGAATACCACCATCAATGGAACTTTAAGGCCCTCTATTTATTAGATAACCAATGGTATCTACAACATTTGCCCAAAATTGTAAAGACAATCCTGCATGCAATCTCATGTACCTTGCACGCTCCATGATTGACCTGTTTATCCTTTTTGACACACCATTTTCTTGTGGCGTTCTTGGAACTATCTTCTCTTTGCAAATTCCATTCTCTGAATAGTAGTACCTATCAAACTCTTTGTTGAGATATTCACCTCCATTGTCTAATCTGAGACAAACAATGTAAACTTTGAAACGAGAACTGATACTGTTACCCGTTTCGTAGAGATAGCAAAAAAGTGATCTGATCTTGAAAAGGGGTGATGCAGAACGAACATGTTTTTTTTAGAGCATACTTTTTGGCACTTTAATTTTTTTATGTACATTACGTTTTAGAATTGTTTTAGAATGGTAGTGATTTTCATGCTGATTTAAAAAAGCGAGTATTCTGCACCACCACCTTTTTTTAAAAGACCTGTGTTTTGGCTTTAAATTTTCTAATGTATAAAATGTAAATAATTATTTTGTAAATTTGATCATTTTTGAAGTGGTTGTTTTCTTCACATTTTCTTGTTTTTTATTTTAATTTTAACTTTTTTTTAGTGAGGTTTTTATTGTTTTGCATTTTTAAATTAGGAGGTCGATATTTAAAATTTTCGATATTCTACATATTTATACATCCTTAATTAATTTTTGAATCCACATGAAATAATTGTTTCTAAAAAACAATATTTTTTAACAATGAACATAAAAATAACCATTTTTAACATAAATATAACTAAAAAATTACATGTTTTGATAATTTTTTGCTAGAATTGACATGTCAAAATCACAATTTTTATACGATAATTTTAACCAAAAACAGTTAAATAATAGTTTTTTTTATGAATTTCATGTCAAAAAAATAATAATAATCACTTTTTTTTCAAAAAATAATGATTAACTTAAAAATCAATGCGAAAATCACATATTACAAATATTGAACGTATAACAACCCTAATTGAGTGTTTATTATTCTCATAAAATGTCAAAGTCAAAACATTGCAAAGCTTGATTTACAAGCATAACTTAAATTTAATCAACAATGTCACGTAATCCAAACTCTTCATCCTCTAGAGTTTCATCATTGTCTTCTTCCACATATTTTATGTTTCCTTTTGCTCACTTTCCCCTTCTAATGGGTCTTTGATGTCTGCGAATCTTCCAATGTATGTCTTTCCAAACATTCCATGTAATGGTGGTTGGGGTTCCTTTGCCTTTTTGCCACACGTGATTCACTAAAGTCCCCTTTATTCAACCCAATTTCTTGCATTGCATCTGGAAGAAATTGAAGAACATTAATTCTTTGCTGAATGAAATTGCACTGTACTGGATCTTTTTCAATTGCAATGCAATTTCTTCCTTTTTGAAGGCAACATGCTAGCGTTGTACCTAATTATCAAGCACAAAATAAATAATGAACTAAATTAGTACAATGACATATTAATTAAAAAATAACATATTGAAATTCAATTCCATATAATAAAACTTACCTGAGCTAGAAAATAAATCCAGAACCCAATCTCCTTCATATGACAAATGTCTATAAGATAGTTAATCAATAATTGTGGGTTTTGATAAATGTTAACTATCTATCCTTTTGCTTTTGATTCCGGGAATCAACAAACCACCCGCCGGGCGGGCGGCTGGTGGTTAGGTGATTCCCACCAGCCGAGCGGGCGGCTGGTGGCTGGTTCATCCCAGAATCATCCAGCCACCAGCAGGGCGGGCGGCTGGTGGCTGGGTGATTCCGGGAATCAACCAGCCACCAGCCGGCCACTGGTTGATTCCAGGAATCAACCAGCCACCAGCCAGCCGGGAATCAACCACCCACCAGCCACCCGCGCGGCTTGTGGCTGGTTGATTCCCAGAATCACCCAGCGACCAGCCGGGCGGGCCGCTGGTTGATTCCGGGAATCAACCAGCTACCAGCCGCCTGCCCGGATGGTGGCTAGGTGATTCCGGGAATCAACCAGCCACCAGCCGGGCGGCTAGCTGGTGGTTGGTTAATTCCCGGAATCAACTAGCCACCAACCGACTGTCTGGTGGCTGGGTAATTTCGGGAATCAGCCAGCCACCAGCCTGGCGGTCGACTAGTGGCTGGTTGATTCTGGAAATCAACCAGCGACGAGCCGCCCGCCCCGCTGGTAGCTAGGTGATTTCGGGAATCAACCAGCCACCAGCCGGGTGGCAAGCTGGTGACTGGTTTATTCAGGAATCAACCAGCCACCACCACTAGCTGGCCACTCAACTGGTGGCTGGTTGAATACCAGAATCAACCAGCCACCAGCCTGTCGCTCGGCTGGTGGCTGGGTGATTCCAAGAATCAACCAGCCACCACCCACCCGCCCGGCTGAGGGATGGGTGATTCAGGGAATCCGCCAGCCGAGCGGCTGACTAGTGGCTGGTTGATTCCGGGAATCAACCAGCCACCAGTCGGCCGCCCGGCTGGTGGCTGGGTGATTCTGCGAATCAACCAGCCACCAGTTGGGCGACTAGCTGGTGGTTGCCGTCCAACTGGTGGCTGGTTGATTCCGGGCCCAACTGGTGGCTGGTTGATTCCCGGAATCAACCAGCCACCTGTTGGTCGTCCGGCTGGTGGCTGGGTGATTCCCCGAATCACCCAGCCACCAGCCAGGCGGGGGAATCACCCAGCCACCAACCGGGCAGCTGGTTGACTGGTTGATTCCAGGAATCAACCAGCCACCAGCTGGCCGCTTGGCTGGTGCCTGGTTGATTCCAGGAATCAACCAGCCACCAGCCGGGAGGGTGGCTGGTTGATGGTTGATTCCGGGAATCAACCAGCCACTAGTTGGCCTCCCAGCTAGTGGCCGGTTGATTCCGGAATCAACCAGCAACCAGCCGGGCGGCCAGCTTGTGGCTGGTTGATTCCCAGAATGAACTAGCCACCCACCACCCACCCGGCTGGTGGCTCCGCCCGGCTAGTGGCTGGTTGATTACGGGAATCAACCAGCCACCAACCGGTCGCACTGTTGGTGGCTCGTTGATTCCGAGAATCAACCAACCATCAGCTGACCGCACAGCTGGTGGCAGGTTGATTCCAGAAATCAACCAGCCACCAGCGAGGCGGAGCCACCAACAGGGCGGGCGGCTAGTGGCTGGTTGATTCCGGGAATCAACCAGCCACCAACTGGGCGGAGCCACCAGACGGGCGGGCGGCTGGTGGCTGGTTGATTTTGGGAATCAACCAGCCACCAGCTAGCCGCCCAGCTGGTGGCTAGTTGATTCCCAGAATCAACCAGCCACCAGTAGGGCAGTGATTTCGGGAATCAACCAGGCACAAGCCGGGCAGATGGCTGGTGGTTGGTTGATTCCCGGAATCAACTAGCCACCAACCAGGCGTCCAGCTGGTGGCTGGTTGATTCCCGGAATCAACCAGCAACTAGCCGCCCACCCGGCTGGTGGCTCTGCCCGGCTAGTGGCTGGTTGATTCTCGGAATCAACCTGCCACTAGCCGGGCAGCCAGCTGGTGGCTGGTTGAATCTTGGAATCAATCAGCCACCAGTCGGGAGGGTGGCTGATTGATTTCGGGAATCAACGAGCCACCAGATGGCCGCCCGGCTGGTGGTTGGTGGATTCCAGGAATCAACGAGCCACCAGCCGCCCGCCCAGCCAGTGGCTGGTTGATTCCGGGAATCACCCAACCACCAGCCGGGCGGGTGGCTGGTGGCTCGTTGATTCCCGGAATCCACCAGCCACCCTCCCAGCTGGTGGCTGGTTGATTCCCGGAATCAACTAGGCACCAGCCGGGCGGCCAGCTGGTGGCTGGTTGATTCCCGGAATCAACCAGCCACCAACCGGGCGGCTGATTGATTCCCCCGCCTGGCTGGTGGCTGGATGATTCCGGGAATCAATGAGCCACCGGTCGGGCGGGCGGCTGGTGGCTGGTTGATTCCGGGAATCAACCAACCACCGGCCGGGCGGGCGGCTGGTGGCTCGATGATTCCGGGAATCAACCAGCCACCAGCTGGGCGGCCATCTGGTGGCTGGTTGATTCCTGGAATCAACCAGCCACCAGCCTCCCGCTCGGCTAGTGGCTATGCCCAGCAAGTGGCTGGTTGATTCCCGGAATCAACCAGCCACCAACCGGCCACCCAGTTGATGGCTGGTTGACTCACGGAATCAACCAGCCATCAACCGGTCGTCTGATTGGTGGCTGGTTGATTCTAGGAATCAACCAACCACCAGTTGGTCGCCTGGCTAGTGGCAGGTTGATTCCGGGAATCAAAAAGCCACCAGCCAGCCGGGCGGACGGCTGGTGGCTGGTCGATTCACGGAATCAACCAACCACCAATGGGACAGCCAGCTGGTGGCTGGTTGATTCCCGGAATTAACCTGCCACTAGCCGGGCGGCCAGCTGGTGGCTGGTTGAATCCCGGAATCAACCAACCACCAACCGGGCGATCGGTTGGTGGCTAGGTGATTCCGGGAATCAACCAGTTATCAACTAGGTGGTCGGTTGGTGGCTGGTTGATTCCGCGAATCAACCAGCCAACAGCCGAGCACGTGGTTGGTGGCTGGTTGATCCTGGGAATCAACGAGCCACCAGCTAGCCGCCCGGCTGGTGGCTGGTTGATTCCGGGAATCAACGAGCCACTAGCCACCGGGCGGGCGGGCGGCTAGTGGCTCGTTGATTCCCGGAATCAACCAGCCACCAGCCACCAGCCGCCCGCGCCGGCTGGTGGCTGGGTGATTCCAAGAATCAACCAGCCACCGGCTAGGTGAGCGGCTGGTGGCTCGTTGATTCCCATAATCAACCAGCCACTAGCCGGGCGACCAACTGGTGGCTCGTTGATTTTCGGAATCAACCAGCCACCCGCTCGGCTAGTGGCTCGTTGATTCCAAAAATCAACCAGCCACCCGTCCGGCCAGTGGCTGGTTGATTCCAGGAATCAACCAGCCACCAGCCACCGGCCGGGCGGGCGGTTGGTGGCTCGTTGATTCCTGGAATCAACCAGCCACCAGCTGGGACACCAGTTGGTGGCTCGTTGATTTCCGGAATTAACAAGCCACCAGCCGCCCGCTCGGCTGGTGGTTGGGTGATTCCCGGAATCAACCAGCCACTGGCCGGCCAGCTGGTGGATGGTTGATTCTCGAAATCAACCAGCCACCAGCAACCCTCTTGACTGGTGGCTCCGCCCGGCTGGTCGTTGGTTGATTCCCGGAATCAACTAGGCACCAGCCGGGCGGCCAGCTGGTGGCTGGTTGATTCCCAGAATCAGCCAGCCACCAACCGGGCGGCTGATTGATTCCCCCGCCCGGCTGGTGGCTGGATGATTCTGGGAATCAACCAGCCACTGGGAGGGCGGGCGTCTGGTGGCTGGTTGATTCCGGGAATCAACTACTGGGGGTTATTTAATTGTCGGAATCCTCCAGCCACCGGCCGGGCGGCCATCTGGTGGCTAGTTGATTCCCGGAATCAACCAGCCACCAACCGGCCAACTGGTTGATCGCTGGTTGATTCCCAGAATAAACAAGCCACCAACCGGTCGCCCGGTTGGTGGCTGGTTAGACCGGTTGGTGGTTAGTTGATTCTGGGAATCAACCAGCCACCAGCTGGCTGCCCGGCTAGTGGCAGGATGATTCCGGGAATCAACCAGCCACCAACTGGGCGGAGCCACTAGCCGGATGGGCGGCTGGTGGTTGGTTGATTCCTGGAATCAACCAGGCACCAGCCGCCCGCCCGGCTAGTGCCTGGTTGATTCCCGGAATCAACCAGCCACCACCCGCCCGCCCGGCTGGTGCCTGGTTGATTCCAAGAATCAACCAGCTACCAACCAGGCGGCCAGCCTATCGCTGATTGATTCCCGGAATCAACCAGCCACCAGCCGCCCACTCGGCTGGTGGCTCCACCCGGCAAGTGGCTGGTTGATTCCCGGAATCAACCTGCCACTAGCCGGGTGGCTGGTTGAATCTCGGAATCAACAAGCCACCAACCGGTCACCCGGTTGGTGGCTGGTTCATTCCGGGAATTAACGAGCTATCAATTGGGTATCCGGTTGGTGGCTGGTTGATTCTGGGAATCAACCAGCTACTAGCCGAGCGGGTGGCGGGTGGCTGGTTGATTCCCGGAATCAACGAGCCACCAGATGGCCGCCCAGTTGGTGGTTGGTTGATTCCGGGAATCAACGAGCCACCAACCGCCCGCCCGGCCGGTGGCTGGTTGATTCCGGGAATCACCGAGCCACCAGCCGGGCGGGCAACTAATGGCTGGTTGATTCTCAAAATCAAGCTGGTTGATTCTCGGAATCAACCAGCCACCAGCCACCCTCCCAGCTAGTGGCTCCGCCCGGCTGGTGGTTGGTTGATTCCCGGAATCAACTAGGCACCAGCCGGGCGGCCAGCTAGTGGCTGGTTGATTCCCGGAATCAACTAGCCACCAACCGGGCGACTGATTGATTCCCCCGCCCAGTTGGTGGTTCGATGATTTCGGGAATCAATGAGCCACCGTCCGGGCAGGCGGCTGGTGGTTGGTTGATTCCGGGAATCAACCAGCCACCAGCCGCCCGCGTGGCTAGTGGCTCGATGATTCCAAGAATCAACCAGCCACCAATGAGGCGGCCATCAGGTGGCTGGGTGATTCACGAAATCAACCAGCCACCAGCCTCCCGCTCGGCTGGTGGCTCTGCCCGGTAGCTAGCTGGTTAATTCCCGGAATCAACTAGCCACCAACTGGCCACCCGGGTAATGGCTAGTTGATTCCTGTAATCAACTAGCCACCAACTGGTCGTCCGGTTGGTGGCTGGTTGATTATGGGAATCAACCAGCCACCAGTTGGTCGCTTGGCTAGTGGCAGGTTGATTCCGGGAATCAACTAGCCACCAGCCGGGCGGGCGGCTGGTGGCTGGTTGATTCCCAGAATCAACCAGCCACCAGCGGGGTGGCCAGCTGGTGGCTGGTTGATTCCCGGAATCAACCAGCCACCAGCCGGGCGGGAGGCTGGTTGATTCCCGGAATCATCCTCCCACCAGCGGGACGGCCAGCTGGTGGCTAGTTGATTCCCGGAATCAACCTGCCACTCGCCGGGTGGCCAGTTGGTGGCTGGTTGAATCCCGGAATCAACCAACCACCAACCGGGCGATCGGTTGGTGGCTGGTTGATTCCGGGAATCAACCAGCCATCAACCGGGTGGCCGGTTGGTGGCTGGTTGATTCCGAGAATCAACCAACCACCAGCTGGCCGCCCGGCTAGTGGCAGGTTGATTCCGGGAATCAACCAGCCACCAGCCGGGCGGAGCTACCAGCCGGGTGAGTGGCTGGTGCCTGGTTGATTCCCAGAATCAACCAGCCACCAGTCGCCCACCTGGCTAGTGCCTGGTTGATTTCGAGAATCAACCAGCCACCATCTAGGCAGCCAGCCTGTGGCTGATTGATTCCCGGAATCAACCAGCTAGCAGCTGCCCACCCGGCTTGTGGCTCCACCAGACTGGTGGTTGGTTGATTCCCGGAATCAACCTGCCACTAGCCGGGCTGCCAGCTGGTGGCTGGTTGAATCCCGGAATCAACCAACCACCAACTGGTCGCATCAACGAGCCACCAACCGGGCGACCGGCTGGTTGATTCCGGGAGTCAACCAGCCATCAACTAGGTGGTCGGTTGGTGGCTGGTTGATTCCGAGAATCAACCAGCCACCAGCTGGGCGTTTGGTTGGTGGCTGGTCTATTCCGGGAATCAACAAACTACCTGCTGGCCGCCCGGCTGGTGGCTAGTTGATTCCGGGAATCAACCAACCACCAGCTGGCCACCCGGCTAGTGGCAAGTTGATTCCGGGAATCAGTCAGCCACCAGCCAGTCGCCTGGTTGGTGGCTGGTTAGACCAGTTGGTGGCTGGTTAGACCAGTTGGTGGCTGGTTGATTTCGGGAATCAACCAACCACCAGCTAGCCGCCTGGCTAGTGGCAGGTTGATTCTGAGAATCAACCAGCCACAAGCCGCCCGCCCGGCTGGTACCTCGTTGATTCCGAGAATCAACCAGCCACCAACCTAGCGGCCAGCCTGTGGCTGATCGATTCCCAGAAACATCTAGCCACCAGCTGCCCACCCGGCTGGTGGCTGGTTGATTCGCGGAATCAACCTTCCACTAGCCGGGCAGCCAGCTGGTGGCTGGTTGAATCCCTGAATCAACCAGCCACTAGCCGGTCGCATCAACCAGCCACCAACCGGTCGCAACCAGCCACCAACCGGTCGCCCGGTTGGTGGCTGATTGATTCCGGGAATCAACCAGCCATCAACCAACCACCAGCCAGGTGGGTGGTTGGTGGCTGGTTGATTCCAGGAATCAACAAGCCACCTGCTGGCCGCCCAGCTGGTGGCTGGTTGATTCCGGGAATCAACAAGCCACCTGCTGGCCGCCCAGCTGGTGGCTGGTTGATTCCCAGAATCAACGAGCCACCAGCCGCCCGCCCGACCGGTGGCTGGTTGATTCTAGAAATCACCCAGCCACCAGTCGCCCGCCCGACTTGTGGCTGGGTGATTCCTGGAATCAACCAACCACCGGGCGGCTGGTGGCTGGTTGATTCCCGGTATCAACCAGCCACCGGCCGGGCAGGCGGCTGGTGGCTGGTTGATTTCGGGAATCAACTAGCCGTCAGCTGGCTGCCTGGTGGCTGGTTGCTTGCTGCCTGACGGCTGGTTGATTCCCGAAATCAACCAGCCACCAACCACCCTCCCGGCTGGTGGCTCCGCTCGGCTGGTGGTTGGTTGCTTCTCGGAATCAACCAGGCACCAACCGTGCTACCAGCTAGTGGCTGGTTGATTCCCAGAATGAGCCAGCCACCAACCGGGGGGCTGATTGATTCCCTTGCCCGGTTGGTGGCTGGATGATTCCGCGAATCAACCAGCCACCAACCGAGCATGCCGCTAGTGGCTGGTTGATTCTGGGAATCAACCAGCCACCGGCCGGGCGGGCGGCTGGATGATTCTGGGAATCAACCAGCCACCAGCTGGCCGCCCAGCTGGTGGCTGGTTGATTCTGGGAATCAACCAGCCACCAGACGCCCGCCCGACTTGTGGCTCTACCCAGCTGGTGGCTGGTTGATTCCCGGAATCAACCAGCCACCAAACGGCCACACGGTTGATGGTCAGTTAATTCCGGGAATCAACCAGCCACCAACCGGTCTCGCCACCCGACTGGTGGTTTGGTGATTCCGGGAATCAACTAGCCACCAGCCACCCGCCCGGCTGGTGGCTGGTTGATTCCGGGAATCAACCAGCTACCAGTTGGGCGGCCATCTGGTGGCTGGTTGATTCCGGGAATCAACCAGCCCCCAGCTGGCCGCTCGGCTTGTGGCTGGTTGATTTTATGAATCAACCAGCCACTAGCTGTCCGGTTGGTGGCTCTTTGATTCTCGGAATCACCTAGCCACCAGCCGTCGGAGCCACCAACCAAGCGGGTGGCTGGTCGCTGGTTGATTCCCGGAATCACCCAGCCACCAGGCGGGCAGGCGGCTGGTGGCTAGTTGATTACGGGCGGCTGGTGGCTGGGTGATTCCGGGAATCAACCAGCCACCAACCGCACAGCCGCCCGCCCGGCTAGTGGCTGGGTGACTCCTGGATTCAACCATCCACTAGTCACCCGCCCGGCTAGTGGCTGAGTGATTCCGGGAATCAACCAGCCACCAGCCGCTGGGTGATTCCGGCTAGTGGCTGAGTGATTCCGGGAATCAACCAGCCACCAGCCGCCCACCTAGCTGGTGGCTGGGTGATTCCGGGAATCACCCAGCCACCAGCCAGACGGGCTGCCGGGGTGGGGCGGCCCGGAATCTCCCAGCCACTAGCCGGGCGGGCGGGCGGGCCACCGGGGTGGTGCCACCCTAGGCTGCGCCACCCCGGCGGCCCGCCCGGCTGGTGGCTGGGTGATTCCGGGAATCACCCAACCACCAGTCCCCTGCCCGGCTGGTGGCTGGGTGATTCTGGGAATCACCCAAGCTCCAGTCGGGCAGAGGGAATCTCTCAGCCACCAACCAGGCAGGCGAGCGGGCCACCGAGTTGGTGCGGCCTGGGCTGTTGCCACCCCGGTGGCCCACCAGCCGAGCGGGCTGCGGTTGGCTGGGTGATTCCAGCCGTCTGGGTGATTCCCGGAATCACCTAGCCACGAACCAGCAGCCCGCAATCACCGATTCCCAATCACCGAATTTCCTGGTCATCAGCCGCTCGCCCGGCTAGAGGATGGGTGTTTTCGGGAATCACCCAGCCACTGGGCAGGCGGGCCGCCCGGGTGGCGCAGCCTGGGCTAGCGCCACACCGGCTGCCCGGATGGTGGCTGGGGGATTTCGGGAATCACCCAGTCACGAGCCGTGCCACCCCGGCGGCCTGCCCGCCCGCCCAGCTAGTGGTTGGTCGATTCTCGGAATTGCCCAGCCACCAACCGGGTGGGCAGGCTGGCCACTGGGCTGGCGCGGCTGGGCTGGCGCCACCCTAGCGGCCCACCCGTCCACCCGGCTGGTGGCTGGGCAATTCCTGGAATCATTTTTCTTTTGTATCTAGCATGTTATGGTTGAAAACATGTTGAATTTATACTTAGGAAATAAAAATGATATCCTACCAAAAACATTAATGTGTTTTTTTCCTCATAAACAACTTTGTTTGGCACATAAAAATTTGGTTTTACTAGCATTTTTTAAAATTTTTGATAATTGACCCTTAAAAAAAAAGTCATTGTTCCAGTATCATCACTTTCGTTTTTAAGCTATATTTTGCATGAAAATTTCATAGTAAATTTCGTAGTGACTGCCATTTTTAAAATATGTTCAAAATTGACCCCTAAAAAATAAAATCATCGTTCCAGTATACACACTTTTCATTTTTAGCACTGTTTTTGATGTTTTTTTGGGATTTCTTGGCCAGAGTTCCCGTTTTGAGTTTATAGTTCCCGTTTCAAAGTTTACATTGTTGACACTTAACCATTTTTTGTCTCATTTTCAACCAAAGCTTTCCATTTCTTGAAAGTATCAATTACATCAGACTTATTTCGAATACAATAAATCCAGGCTTTTTTGGTTTCATCATCAATTAAAGTAACATAATAATGAGAGCCACCGAGAGATGATACCAGAGCAGGTCCCCATACATCTGTATGCACAAGCTCTAATTTTTCGCTCTTCTTTTCTTTCCCAACTCCGAGGCATCTGGCTCTCTTCTGTTTTCCATAAACACAATTCTCACAAAATTTTAAATCAACATGCTTCAAACCTAGCAACAAATTTCTTGAGTGAAGAATCTGCATCCCCTTCTCATTCATGTGCCCAAGCCTATGATGCCACAATGTTGTATCTTGTCCTGTAGAGGTTAAAGCATTAACACAATTAGAAATACCATTGCATAAGTACAATGTACCAACCTTTTCTCCCTTTGCGATTACTAGGGATCCTTTAGTGACCTTCTAGGTTTTATTTGTAAAAGTAGTCACACAACCTTCACCTCCCAACTACCCTATTAAAATTAGTTTTTTCTTCAGATCTGGAACATGCCTTACCTCCTTCAATAGCCATTGATTTCCATTTCGCTGTTTTATGAAAATTGTACCCGTTCCAATGATTTTATAGGGTTTTTCATCAGCCAATCGAACCTGTCCAAAATATAATTGAACATAATAATGAAAATGTTTCCTATCAGGTGTGGCATGGAATGAGACCCTTGAATCTACCACATCAAGCACCCGCACAACCTCAATAGAGATGGAGGCTTGGAAGTTAGCAGAAATTGGATTTCCCTTCTCCCCCACATTGAATAAAATGCTCTCCACCACCCCCCACCCCTTCTCATTTGTCATCATGTACGCCCTCCAAACTTTCCCAATATTATTATCTCCTATATCAATTTTCCCCCTCCTCTTAATATTTCCCCGTTTGACCTTTTGAGCTCATACCTTCTTTGAACCCTATCCTTGGTTTCCAACTCCACCCCCCTCCTAACCCTAAAAATAACATTAAGCATTATTAAGAAATCTAAGCGTTAGTAGAATAACACATAAAACAAAAATTATAAATCAACCAAAATAACAAATAAAACAATAAAATTAATAAAATACAAAGGATAAAGAATAAAAAATCCTCATTAAAATATGTTGAAAACATAAAGGTAACAACATCCGTGCTGAGGAATTAATGAGGAGCAATCAATTCCTCGATTTCAGGGGAGTTTTCAAAGTATCGGGCGGGCTTCTGGTTGTGGTTTCCCATATTAATTAGGGTTTCTAAATAATTCCTGAGTAATTTCATTAGGCCGACCCAATGCAACTAGGCGTGCAGCCACCTTCTAATAATCAAACCCCAACCCCATGAAAAGCTTACATTTGTAATTAATAATAACATGAATTACATTATCAAATATAATAAAACTCATATTAGATTATATTAACATTAATTAAAGACATTATAGCATAAATCTTTAATAATAGAAAAAAGAATATCATAGTGAGATTTAATTAAAATAAATAATTTATCAACAATAAATAAAATAACATCTTATTAGCTCTTTTAATAACACATTATTAGCAACAAACTAATAACATAAGCTACATAAAATCTATAATCTAGCAATAATAAAGTAATATATAAACTCCTTTATAAATTAGGTTTAATTAAAATAACAATAAAATTATAAATGTAATTCACTACAATAATTATAAACATAAGGGTAGTAATAAAATTATTAACATCATAAAATTTTATAATATAATTCACATTAGAATTTATTAACAACAATTAAAAGTCCTTAAATCATTATTAAACTAATATAAAAATTAAAAATAAAAATAAATAATGTATTAAATAACAAATTAATGTATTGTAAATAATAAAATTATTTTCTTTCATCCTGAGCTGGTTGGCTCCCCAGACTTGACTTCACTCCATACCATATTTATAGCCAACACTTCTCTTCTTTGTAAATCAGTCCTGAGGATGAGTCTTGTTCTAGACTCAAAACGTAGACAACTAAAATGAAGACTTTGGAATATCCGAATCCAGAATCACAAAAACCACACCACATAAATCTACAAACCATTAATAATCATTTGCATGAAAATTATCAAACAAAAGTAACAGTCTTATAATGATTTCATCATAAAAAAGTAAGGAATAACCGTACACCACACAAACACCAAATGAGTCTCCAAAGTGGATAGTAATGGATTATTATTATTAACAATTCATAGCATAGTTAGAAAAGTGCACAAGCAAAATCTCATTCTCTTTTGGGTTTATCTTATTTATACATGATAAGGAGAGTAAAGTTAATCATTTTGATTCCTTCCACTTGGGTATCCAATTCCCTTCTTTGCAACTCAATTTGATCATCCAACTATCCCTTAGTGCTATGTGGGGGTTTTTATTCCATTTGTTTGTTAGAAATTCATTTTTATTGTTTGGATCCCTAGCTAGTTGTTCAATTTCCTTTCTTGCCTCCTCATAGCCACCTGATAGTTTCAGTTTATTTTGTCAATTCGAATTCCATTTTCTTTAACTAAGTCTCTTTCTTGGTTGTTCAATTTCTTTTGTTGTCATTGTAAGTTACTTGCATATCAATGTACAAAACATAGACCACATAGGTTAATATTTACCATTAAATCAGTTAATTCCATTGAAAAAGTTCTTTCAATGTTAAAATTAAACAAGTTAGAATGGTATTTGAATATTTTGCTAAATTAAAAAAACAAGGCTTAAAATCACATATTAGAACCATACGCCATTGGTTGGTTGATCCATGGACAAGACATCCATGGCAGCCAACAATGTCACCTATCGTACGACATCAACTCCTTCAAAGATGAGGTATTGTGTGATGCTTCCCCACTTAAAGTTTGTGATGTTATTCTAGGAAAAAATTATATGTAGAAACACCATGTTGTTTACGAGTGTCATTCTCTTAGAGTTATTGTTACTCTCAAAGATTATCTCCACAAGATACCAAAGGTATTTCAAACTAATACAATTTCATTGATAAAAGAAAATAATTCCAAAAGGTAATATTTCAAACTGCAAAGTTTGTTCACTTCACGGTTCAGTCAAAAGGTGAAAGGAAGGCCACTACAACCACCAAAACCTTTGCACATAGCCTCTTTACACAACAAAATCAAGTGGAAAATATTGTAGAGACAAATAAACATATCTTCACTCCACTTGTGGGGTTGCCTCTACACTACTAGATCAAACACTCAATTGACTTGATACTTGGTGCTCCTTTACCTAATGGCACACTATATAGATCCTATCTCTTAGAGAAAGAGGAAATAAAATGTCAGATTCATCAACTCATCTGAAAGGGCCACATTTGACTAAGATCCTCACCTTGTGGATTCCAATTGTATTGGTGTGTAGAAGAAGGATGTGACATGGTTAATTTGTATTGATTATCGAGAACTGAACAAAATCATTTCCAAGAACAGATACCTGATCCCTAGGATTTGTAGGTTTTAACCCTGTACAGAAATTACCTGCATATGAATTCTAAAACACAGAAAATAAGTAATGCGAGAGCATAACACATAAAACACATATACACAGAGATTTTCCCCTGGATCCCAAAACTGGGACTACCAGCTTGATTTTTTCATTATATTCCTTTCAATCTTACAATACATATTTATACATGCCGAAGCATCCAATACCATGGACCGAAAACCATCGCGTCCAAAACCATTGACCGAAAACCATAGGTAGGTTCGCCCAACCTAATATAGGGTCCAATTTTTTTTTTTTCCGGGGCGCTGCCCCGGACCTTGTAGAGGGGGGCTACCCGCCCCCCTCAAACCCCCCGGATAGGGGGGGCTACCGCCCCCCTATGACTCCCCCACTGCGCAATCAGCACAACGAAAGGGGGTCTCCGCCCCCCCTCTAACCCCCCGGTTCACTATGCAGGTTAGTTTTGAAAAGAATATAACACAACCAAACAATCTCCCACTTGTTGTTTTCTTTCCACAGGGGGCCACAGGAGAGCTTAGTCATTTTTCTAGCCCTGAAATACCCATTGTTTCTCTACACCAAGAGAACTTCTCAGAGCTCACATATTTTGTCAATGCATTTGCAGTATTCTTCAAAGTGTCCACCTTTACCAGCAACACCTTTTTGTCTTCTATCATATCCCTCACAAAGTTATACTGAACATCAATGTGCTTTGTGTTTGAATGATAAGCAGGGTTCTTTGCCAAGAAAATTGCACTTTGGCTATCACAGTCTATTCTTATAGCTCCCTGTACTAACCCCATACTTGAACACAATCTCTGCAACCAAACTTCTTCCTTGCTTGCATGAGTGGCCGCCATGTATTCTGCCTCTGTAGTTGATAGTGCCACTACAGATTGTTTCTTACTCATCCAACTGACTGCACCTCCAAATAGGTTAAACACGTACCCACTTTTAGATCTTCTCTGATCCAAGATCTCCAGCCCAGTCTGCATCAACAAAGCCACGAATATCCAACACTCTATCCAATCCTGGTCTTCCTTGGTAGCAAAAACCATAATCACTAGTGCCACGCAAATACCTGAAAACCCGCTTCACTGTTGTCCAGTGCTCCTTCCCTGGTTTTGACATAAACCTGCTCAATACTCCCACTGCAATGTCTAATGTATGGTCTATTACAGACCATTGCATACATCAGGCTACCGACTGCACTTGCATATGGAACATGGGACATGTCCTCTTCCTCTTCTTGTGTCTTGGGACACTGTTCAGCAGATAACCTCACACCTACAGGAATAGGAACCTTCACCGGTTTACTATCCTGCATATTAAACCTCTGCAGTATTGTCTCGACATGCTTCCTCTGGTTTAACCAAAGCTTCCTCTTTGCCCGATCTCTTTTATTTTCCATGCCCAAAGTATAGTTTGTAGCACCAAGATCTTTCATGTCAAATTTGGAGGATAATTGGGTCTTCAAATCCTGGATAATTTCTTTGTTGTTTCCAACCAGAAACATATCATCCACATACAAGTCTAGATAAATAACACGACCACCAATTAATTTAAAATAAACACAGTGATCTGCTTTGCTTCTGGTGAAGCCAAGTCCCCGTATAAATGTATCAAACTTCTGATACCACATCCTTGGTGACTGTTTTAACCCATATAAAGACTTCTTTAACTTCCATACCAGCTCTTCTTACCCTTCACCGAAAAGCCTTCAGGTTGCTTCATGTAGATTTCCTCTTCCAAATCCCTGTGAAGAAATGCTGTCTTCACATCCATCTGTTCTACCTCAAAATCAAAAGTAGCAACAACAGATAAAAGTAATCTAATAGAAGTTACCTTGGAAACAGGAGAAAAGATATCACCAAAATCAATTCCCGGCACCTGGGAATAACCTTTTGCTACCAACCGAGCTTTGTATTTCTCCACCTTCCCTTCTGCATTTGTCTTCTTTTTAAACACCCATTTGCTGCCAATGGGTTTCCTTCCAGCCGGCAACTCCACCAAATCCCATGCCTCATTTTTGTGCAAAGATGCCAATTCATCAACCATGGCCTCTTTCCAGAGTTTTCCATCCTCTGAATCCACTGCTTCGTTCACAGTTCTGGGATCATCATCAGTAACAGACAAAGCAAAATTTGAACAGAAAGCAAATGGACTATACCTTTCTGGCTGCCTTCTTTCTTGAACTGATCTTCTCACAGCCAGAGTTTGTGGCTCTTCATCTTCTGATTTCTCCTCTGTTGTAGAGTATGATTCTTCCTCCTTTAGCTCAAACTCTATCTTCTCAGGTTCCTTTGGTTGGACTTCATGTTTAATAACATCTTTTACCTCTCTGAACACCACATCTCGGTTGTACACAACCTTTCATGTGACTGGGTTCCAAAGCTTATAGCCCTTTAAACCATCCTTATACCCAATAAAGATGCACTTTTCAGATTTACTATCCAACTTGGTTCGTTTCTCCTCTGGAACATGCACATATGCATCACATCCAAATACCCTCAGATGTGAAAGAGAGGGTTTCTTACCAGTCCATACTTCTTGTGGAGTCTTATCCTCCAACGCTGATGAAGGTGACCTGTTGACCAGGTAACATGCAGTATCCACCGCCTTTGCCTAGAATTCCTGTCCTAACCCGGCAACACTGAGCATGCTTCTTGCCCTTTCCATCAACGTCTTGTTCAATCTTTTTGCAACTCCATTTTGCTGAGGTGTATATGGAGTAGTCTTCTGCTGTGCTATACCACACTTCTTACATAATTCTTCAAATTCCTTGCTGCAAAACTCTCCACCATTATCTGTCCTCAACACCTTTATCTTCTTCTCTGTCTAATTTTCCACCAGAGCCTTAAATTCTTTAAACCTGTCAAAGAATTCAGATTTCTTCTTAAGGAAATATATCCATGTATTCCTTGAGAAGTCATCTATAAATGATACATAGTACACAGACTTACCTAGTGATGGAACCTTCATAGGTCCAAACACATCACTGTGCACAAGCTCTAATATCTGTTTTGCCCTCTTACCACCAGAGGGGAAACTCACTTGATTCTGCTTCCCATATACACAATTTTCACAGAAATCAAAATCCAGAGAGCTATTACTCATACCTTCTACCATACCTTTACCAAGAAGTATTCGAAAGCCCTTCTCTCCCATATGTCCAAGCCTTTGATGCCACAACATGGTCTTCTCTCCAGAGACCACTAGATTTTCTGCTCCATTTTCAGGAACCATAGAACTATTGCACCCATCAACAACAGTGCTACCTTGCAGCTTGTACAGAGTTCCAATCCAAACTCCCCGCATCAATACCAGTTCTCCTCGAACCATCTTGCAGGTATCTTTCTCAAACACTGTCTTTACACCTGCATCATCCAACTTGCTTACAGAAATCGGATTTCTGGCCAATGCAGGAATATGCATAACACCCAGAAGTGTTCTAACCCTTCCACCTTGCAACTTTAACTTTACTTTTCCACGACCAATGATTCTAGCCTTCCTATCATCTCCTAAGAAGACATCACCACCATCATATTTCTCATACTTGTAGAACCAATCTCTATGGGGAGTGAAGTGAAAGGATGCACCTGAGTCAATCAACCATGCCTCATGATCTACATGTGTACTTGAAGAAGCCAAGTACAAATCCCCACCTTCATCTGAGGTGGTTTTTGCCTCTGCAGAAGGAGCATCATCAGATCCCTTTCCTTTATCAGGAGCTTTAGATTTATAGTCCCTTTTGAAGTGCCCTTCCTTTCCGCATTTCCAGCAGACCACCTTTACAGGTTTTCCTAGAGATTTAGATATCCCTTTAGGTTTAGATCTCCCACTCGATGACTTATTTTTATTTCTATTCTGGGACTGTCCTCATACAGACAAGACATCACCATTCTGGATCTCCATATTTTTCTATCTCATCTCCTCAGTTAGCAAGGCTGAGACTATTTCATCAAACTGCAAAGTAGTTGCATTGCCACCTATTGCAATAACCAGACTATCCCATGAATCTGGTAGAGAACACAACAAACTGATGCACTTATCTTCATCTGAAATTTTAATATCAACAGATGATAACTGACTTACCACAGTATTAAACGCATTCAGATGCTCTGTCACCGAGTCTCCATCTTTCATCCTCAGGTTATATAGCTTTTTCCGTAGGAACAGTTTATTCACCAGAGACTTAGATTGGTACAATGTCCCTAACTTGTCCCATAAAGCCTTCGCCGTAGCTTCCCCTGATACATTCAGAAATACTGAATCTGAGACACACAATCGTATTGTGCTCTTTTCCTTTTGATCTGTTAGTCTCCTATACCAATAGGGTTTCATTTTTCATGATTGACATTGGAAGTGCCAAAAATGTTCATCTTTTTTGTATCAAAGGTTCCATATTTTGTGAAAGGAGAATACAGTTAAAAAATGAAAAGAGGGTATGCCTTAAAAGAATAATCAAAAGGAAAGAAAATGAATTGGTCAGAAAGAATAATTGAAATGAACCCCAAAGAAAGACCAGGAAAGTGGCTAACCTAAATACCACTGCTATCTTGATGGATGGCCCAACAGTTCAAACTGGACCATGCCATGTTTTAAATTGCTTGCTCTAGATTAGAGAATGAATACCTGTCCAAACAGTTCAAGCTTGGCAGATGAGTAGCTACATAGAGAAAGGAGGGAGTCCAACTGCTTAATCTGGGCCCTTGGAAGAAATAAGGGTAGATTTAGATAGGAGGACAGCCAAAAGAAAAGAGGATTATCAGGGTTTTCAAGGCTAAGTGCACCCATCCAAGAGAAGAAAAAATGTTGGGTCTATTAGGCAGGGTAGGCAGTTGGAGGTTGCAGAAGCAAGGTTTGACCACATGATATATGGAAAATCATATCTTTTCCCATCAATAAGAGAAGGGCAAGACCAATGGTCTATAAGGAAAATTATCAAACCATGCTTAACTTCCCTCATTCCCTTCAGAAGCTTTCTTACTAATATCCCCTTGAGGACTTTTAGGATCTGCCTAAATAGTCCTTCTTACATTTCTCCCTTGAGAAGGTCATGTCAAGTTGTGACCTTCTTCTTCAAAGAAGAAGCCACATTTCTTGTGTAAAGCCCTCACTTCATACTTCATCCATTTCTGGTTTCCCACTTCACCTCACATACCCATATTAACTCCTAACCCTATTATATAGCTCCTTAATCACATCCCCACACCTATTTTTTACAAAAAACTATATAAAATTCCCAAAAAACATATTAAATATCCCCCCCCTTAGCATTATAGCTAAGTAACATGGTTATGGGAGACATTAGTCCATTTGGGGCTATAGTTAACCCTTCTGCATCCTTACCCCGGAATTAGTCTAACCCCTAGTTGAGACTAATAGCGTATGCCTAAACCCTCACCCACCTAAACCCTTGCAAAAATTGCCCCCGCAGTTAAACCCCAATGTTTAAATGATAAAAGGTTTAAATATCTTTTATTAAACCTTGTGTCACATTGACCCTCATTAATCCGACCCCTAAAAACCCACCCGAACTAAAGTTTCAACCCGTGCCACAAAATATTATTTAAAATAACGGGCGGGTCCCGCTCCGAAACCTGCACGCTGCATCGGAGGCCCCGCCAGCCGTCGATCTCCCACCGTGCCCGATCCGACGGTGGGTGGGTGCTTTGAGCCGCCAACATGCTAGGCTTTAACGTACGGGGGATGGGCGGTTTTGCCGCCGTACCCTCGCCACGTGTCGACAGCCCGGGGTGTTCGGAGGCCTCCCCCCCAAAACCGCTTCTGCCCAAAGGCGGTGCGGGGAAACCGGAAACCGCCATCCAGAAACCGTCCACCGCCCATTACGTCAGCGCTCCCGTCACCATGACGTCATGCCCGGGCCCCCGCCGCTGCCCCACGTCGCCCGCCACGCTGTCCTCCCGCACCCATGCTGTGCCACCGTGTCCCGCCTCGTCATCATCCCAGTCAGCATCCACATCACCCATCCGTACCCGGGGCCCGCTGATGACATCATGCTGACGTCATCACGGGAAAGCGCCAAAAGCGCGTATGCGCCAAATTTGTCATTAAAAACGCTGAAAGTGACCATTTTCGGTCATTTTCATTGCAAAATTGCGGCTGCGCTGTTCTGCTGTTCACCCCAAACGGCCTCCAGATTTCAAATTTCATCACCTTGGATGCCGCCACCTGCAAATTCGACGTCAGTCTTCGTCCTCCAATCAACTCGACCACCCTCGGCACTAGCTAATTCAGGTATTTGCCAAATTCAACCTGTTTGCCCATGTTCTTCCCGTTCTCTGCAATAATTCCGCTTAATTGCCTACAAAACTCCTAAATTAATGGTGTTGTCCTGTAAATAATCGGCTTAAATTATCTAATGCACCCCTTGTTTAAAAGAACCACAGACTGTTCATAGCTAGAATCCATTTTCGGGCTTGAATTTTCAAAATAAGTTTCACATTGGCCCGACATTTTTGCTGTGTTTCGGTTCAAGCTCTCAGAGCATTAAGCTACAATCATTTTCTCCTCTGCATTTGCCCTCACTGTCTCTAAATTCTGAGAGTTCACCAGAGGAAACCAAAGCTCAAGTCAAACTTTGCAAATTGTCCTTTTCAATTTAACAACTTTGGCTTCAGCTAGACTCATTCTGCCACTCCTCTTCAAATCCTCATAAACTATCATCTTTAGCCTGTTATACTCAAAAACTTCATTCTAAAGATAACACCTGAAAGTTCTATAATGGCTACACCATAAGCTCTTAGTGTCACTCCTATGAATCCACCAAACAAGGAGCTTGAAGCCATGCCTCTTGCTGATAGAGATTACCTTATCCAAGATCTTGTTGGTGACAGAAACCACTTGCAGACCTTCTGCCAATTGAGAAACAACTATCTAAGCAACAATGACACATATGGTATATGGGAGTCCAATCTGCCTTATTATTTCCTCCCATCTGTTAATATTTTTCTGGAGATCATCCGCTTATGTGTTGAGAACTATAATCCAACTCAGAGAATTGTTAAGTCTCCATCTGGGAGCATACTTTTCCAAATTAATCCCGACTCCATCAACCAACTGCTCAATTTCAAACAGACTCAGTTGTTGTTTCCCTTCTCCATGAACTATTTGCTGGATGCAGGCTCCAAACTCTCCAGTGTTGACATTGAAAAGATCACCAAGACATTCATGAGGGCAGACCGCCAGCCTACAGGCCCACCTCCTTTCTTATATGTCCATTTCAATGAGGTAGGCAAGCTCCTAGTTGATATGATCTCTTATGTGCTGGGCTTCAAAACCAGTGAGCACATTGATGAAACAGTGTTGGTATTATTAGCTGCATATAGTCCAGGCCAACCCCCTGCTTACAAGTATAACTTTGCCAAGTTTATAGCCAATAAAATACATGACCAGCTATTGAAAGTGGATAGGGAGGGAGTATTTAAATATTCATCATATATCTACCACTTATTCATGTATTACCAGTCTGAAATCTTCCAATGCCCCATCAAGAAATTGGATTTTAGGGGTGAAAAGAGGTTTGTCATCTTCTAGTCATCAGTTTTCCACAAAGTTCAAGACTCTCCATATTCTTACTGTGAGTTTGTCGACCAATTTGTTTACCCAGTCTCTTGCCTCTTAACGATATCCCCTCCTCCCAGACTGTCATTTGAGATTCAGAAGACCTTGCAGCTGTCCAAGAGCTATAAAATAGGTGATTGGTACCTATATCAAAACCATACTATCATCAAAATTTATGGTTGTGAGCTCTGTCCTTACAAGCTTCCAAGGTATGTACCAATGAGATTGTTTGCCTTGGAATACTATAGGCAACTCATTAGTTTTGACCTCACCCACTTTCATAGTGCCAAAAGGAAGGCTCACCTCAAATTCAAAGACCATCTAGGCCCCTTCATCATGAACAAGAAAGAAGGTTGGCAAGATGCTGATCAAATCCTCAGGGACAAATATAAGCTAAAGAGGAGCTTCTGGTGGGTCCCTTATGACCCAGAGGGCTTTATCAGTGCCAGAAGAGTTAAGTATAGGCTGCTAGGTTATGACCACTGTAAATATCCACAAATTGAGCAATATGCCAACCAAGATGAATGGTTTCAAGGTACATTAGTTGAGGAATTAACTCCAGAGGAAATAATGGAGAAAAATGTCAAGGATTTAGAAAAAACTCTTGACTTGGATTCTGTGCAGCAGGTAACATTCAAGCTACCACATCAAATCGGAGAAGGTACATCCACTGCTGCAACCACACCCGCCGCCTAGGGGCCATCTACATCAGCAACAGGTACAACAAAGGGCAAGGGGATAATGGGTGCAGAAAAAGAAGTGGTCATAGAGCAGCCTGCCTCTTCAATAGGGCAACAACAAGAACCGACTCCTCCACAACAAACAGAGGCACAACCAGTGCTTGCCTTGCAGACTCCTGCACATGAGGAAAGAGGCAGAAAACGAGACCGAGAGGAGTCCACACCTGCTAGTGGATCTACCGAGCAACCCGAAGCCAAAAGGCAAAAGGTTGATTCTCTATTTGTGGAAGAAATTAGTGAAGAAATCCTTGGAAGCCCAAGGAAAGCTAAGGAAAACAGTCAACAAACAGCCACAAGCTCTTTTCAGCAAGAGCAGGAAAGACAACATGGCATGGAGGTGTCCTCCTCCACTCAGCAAAGCAAGAAGCCATCTAGCACCAAGGCCACCTTTAAAGAAATTAAAGCACAAAATGAGCTGCTAAGAGTGCAGTTATATGACCAATTTCTCAAGGCAACACCAGCCAAACAAGAAAGGCTGATGGCAGCATATGACATCAAAGAGGAAAAGATGATCCTCAGCCATTTTAAACCCAAAGTACAACAGCCTCACTCAGCTGCAAATTATGTCAGAACAAAGTTGGAGGTTATGGCAAAAGACATTCACCCCATGGATCAAATAGAACTGCATAAGCAAACAGGGGAAATGGTCTATGCCACATTGGTAGACAAGGCCACAATGGCCCATGAGTTAAAGGAATCCCTGAGGAACACTAATACTCAGCTTGATTTAGAGAGAATGTCCTCCACAGCCAAAGACAACAGAATCAAAACATTGGAGGAAATTATTGTGGACTTAGGACATGATCCTAAGGATCCTAAGGGTGTGAGGGCCCTTATGAAGAAGAAGGATGATGATATTGCTGCATTGAAAAAGAGATTGAGATTGCTCCCTACTGAGCACCCTCAAACAGGAGAATTGCAGAAAGAGAAAGAAGCTGAGGATCAATTGGATTTGATGATGAAACTAAACCAAAGAGTAATTGATTTGGAAGGGGAGTTGGAGAGGGCACTGCAAGACAAACAGGGAGAGTCAACCTCCTAGCCTCCTCAAACTGCCCCAACTACTGCAACAACTACAGAAGCAACAGTGACCCCTCCAATGGCCACAACAACTACAGATGCTACAGCGGCAACAACATCAGCTCCTGAGGCTAGCATGAGCATGGATGATTTGACCAAAGCTGTCAAAGAGCTGGAGCTTCAGGCAACAGAGATTAAACAAGCCAAAGAAAAATTGGCTGAGCTAGAAACAAAATATGACAAATCCAAAATGACAGTAGCAGAGCAGACCAGAGAGATTAAGGCCCTGAAGGATAGAATAAAGGCTTTGGAAAAGGAATTGAATTTAGAGAAGAGTCTGGCTGAGATAAAGAAAATTTTATGGACTCGGATTGACCACTCTATCACCAAACAGTGGAAATCAATCAAAACAGTGCATGAGCAGATGGAGTTAATAGGCCAAGCTCAAGTTGAAAGCCAAAAGGCCAGAGCAGCACTAGGAAATATGCCTGAGCAGGCCAGCAGGATGATACATTTCCTCAACACTCACACCAAGGAGGAGTTGACAGCCCTAGACATCAGCAGCAGAACATATACTATTCTAACAGCTAAAAAAGTGCTCACCCTCAGAAATTTTGTGCAAACTTTGGAGAGAAAATGTCAGGAAATGCAGGCTGAGGTAGATGACTACAAGCTTAGAATGGGTGCATTACAAGACAAAGGATTGCCCAACCTATTGACCGGCGCAGGAAGACTACTCACCCGTGAGCAATATGCCACTAGAATGACCAATTTCATTGCGAACCAGATCACAGCATCCACCAGCACTTCAAAAGAAACAGGACCTCCATCAGGGTAGAGCCTCTATCACAAGCTGGAAAATTTATTTTACATTGAGCATGAAATTAATCACCTGTTTGAGGTCCCACCAAATTTTTACAGGTACACAGAGGTAGATGAAACTCTAATAAAAATACGAAGACACCAATTGCCTAAGGAAGATTGGTGGCAAGCAATGCTGCAAATTTTCCCCAATGATCTCAGTTCGGTCTCTTCTAATTAGCCTCAGGTCAACAAAAGTTAATGCAGCATGAAGACAACAGGCAGGGCGGGTGAGAGTAATGACTCAGCAAAATACTGGGACAGCAAGCCAAAGAAAGGAAACGCGCAAATTTTGGACAGCACAGCTCCAGCCGACTCAATGGGTCACAAAAGTCAAAGCTTTCTGACAAAGATGGACAGCTAATGCACTAAATAGTTATTACAGCATTTACTCTATCAACTGTAATCCCTTAGGGGTTGGCATAGAATCTATGAGCCATTAACTCATCAGCTAGATATTTTGTATCTAATTTTTGTATATATACCTCCCCACACAACGTATTTGGGGTTGGTGATTTTCTCTTTGAGACACTGTTTTGTATATTTTCAGACTATCTAATACAAATGGCTGGAAAAGTTCATGATCTCTGCACTGTTTGATGTCAAAGTGATGATCTGCGTTCTGCTACAGAATTCCTGTGTTGTTTGATGGAACAATAAGTTATCCTAAACTATGTTTTGTCTTTCTATGTTTGCTTAACTCAGATGTATGTTTCATTAGCTTAGCAATAGAGAAAAAGAATAGTACAGGAATTGTTTGAATACACCCTATGCTCAATCTCTGTTGTTAAAAATGTTTTCTTCAGAACTAATCGTAAACATGAATTCTTAACTGCTCATGTTTGTATTTGTTCTATCACTATGAATGCTGTTCAGGAATTCTTAAATGCTCCTAAATAATGTTCCCACTATTCCCCCTATCAGTTTAGTGAAAGATCCTTAGTTGCCTTTCACTCCCTGATTTCATCCCATCATATTTCAGATTTAAAAAATTGTTCCATAAATGCTTCTCTGGCTCTGTAGCATAACCTTTTCCTCAAAAAGACACTTCCAGCAGTTCACCATCATCGACTCCATGCCCAATGGCCTAGATTATTCTGCAAAAACATACCTGTTCTGACTGAAATCATCATCCCAATAAATTCAAAACAAAATCCTGTGCACCATAACTAGCCTAAAATTACATCAAAACAAAGCTAAATCAGAAAGAGAGAGCCCTCTCTGGTTGCAGGTAGGCTAGGACCTGTAGCTAAAAGATTGGTTAGTGGTTACCTTGGCCGTATTCCCTTTGGAGTCAAAGGGAACAACCTGAGTGTTAACATAATTGGCGACTCCACTGGGGACCGAACGAATTTTTCAAACTGCTATCTACTTTTAAAAAAAAACTACAGATGAAGCCTGAATGTCAGCCAGGAAGCCTTTGAAACTGTTCTTGCTTTGCATTTACAGGAGTAGATAAAAGCTACTTCAGTCAAACTTCATGCTAGTTTTAGACTCTAGATAGTTGTTCCAAAATTTGAGCAGTCCCTTGTTAGTTCTAAAAACATTCCCAAAAATACGAAAAACAAATTCAGAATCTGGCTCCTAAAAAGAAAATTAGGTATACCAGGTCAAATCCTGACCCCAATCCTCCAGCTGTTTTTGACAATCCTAATATAATCCCGAAGATTCTTAGGAAGCAAGAGGAACAGGAAGAGCTTGCTGATTCTAGCCCTGAGGCAGTTCAACAAAGTTATATCCCAACCCCTGCTAAACCATCAGTTCTCCCTCACATAATCCCGTCTTCTCCTTCTTCTTCATCCACCTCTCAGAACATATTCTTCACATCTCCATCCACTACACAAACTGCCGTTGTTCTCCCTGTTGTTCCAGTCATTCCCCTCCTTCCTGTTGTCTCATTGATCCCTATAAATATGGCAAATCGTTATGCCCCTCTACAACTACCTGGTAATCCTCGGGCTATGCCTCAGGACTACCAAAGTAAGATCACTTATTTTGATGGTACTGACACATATACTGCCTTATAGCATACCAAGAAAATGCAAGACTACTTTGAAAATTATGAAATAGATGATGATGATGTGAGAATGAAAATTTTTGTCCAAAGTTTAACAGGTGAAGTAAGAACTTGGTTCAGAGCACTTGCTGCAAACTCCATAGTCGATTCAGGTGCTCTTTATCAATCCTTCCTGAACAGATGGGAAAAGAAAAAAGACCCACTACATATTTTATCTGAGTATGACACCATAAGAAGAGGCCCACAAGAAACTGTCCTAGATTATTGTGCAAGATTTAACAATGTTTACAATGCCATCCCTCAAAACCTTAGACCTCCACCTGATTTAGCCTTAATCAAATTCCCTGATGGATTTGATGCTGACATGGCATATCAACTGAGGGAAAGAGCCCCTGCAACCTTGGCAGACATGCAAAACATAGCTGTCAGTGTAGAGGCAAACCTTATTGCTAAAAGGAATAGAGCAAGAGCTGAGAGAAGAACTACTTTTAAGGAAGAACCTTCAGCATTCGAACAAAAGCTAGATGCAATCATCAAAGGCATGGACAGACTTGGGGACAGGGTAGAAACCATAGAAAGAAAATCATCATGGGAAGGTCAACCAAGTACTGCTAGAAACCTAAATTTTAGAAAGAATCAAAATCCAAATGTTGGAAGGGCTGATCCCGACCAGCACATTAGACCCCCTTTTCAAGAAAATTATGCTGAGGCCTCAACGTCTGCTGAACCAATCGAGGACCCTCACATCAACCTAATGGGTTTGGATAGTGAACATTAGGTCTTTCTAACACAAGAAGATCAAGAAGCTCATAATTGTAATCAATTTCAAACCAAATCAGGAGAGTCTTTTGACTTTAAGGAAGGCTATGATGCAGCAGTGTATGAGGTACATAAACAGTATAAACTAAGGAGTAGAACCATAGATGTGCCTGAACCTTTCAAACCAAAGGACAATAAGCAGCCAAAAAAGACAAAGGATAAAACTGTTCTTCCAGAATCCTCTGATACAACAGACCCGCATCCCACAAAAGTCACTGTGGAGGATATATCAGATGCACAGCCCTCTGGAAACCAGCCATCCCCATCCCACCCTTCGAAAGCAAGTTCAAACAACATCCCTGAAAATAAATCTAGGACTGATTTCATTCAAAATCATACCAATCATGAAGAAAGGATTACTGAAAATCCAGCTGAAAAGGAAAAATCTGCTGCAGTTAATGCCAAGACTCAAATGGAAAAGCCCTTTAACTTAGAAACAGAAATAAGTAAGCTAAAGATAGTTGTCCCTCTTTCTGAATTGGCCAAACATCAAGTGTACAGACAGCAGATTAATAGGTCACTCCAAATATCAGACAATAAGGATGCTGTGAATGTTCTAGATGATCAACCTAAGTTACTGTTTGGTCCTGAGGTTAATGGAAAGACAACCAATGGAGGGGTTCCACCCTTCTATGTTAGTTTAAACATTCATGACAAGGTATTACACAATGCAATGTTTGATTCCGGGGCCTCACATAACTTAATGCCCAAATCTGTAATGGAAAAACTAGACCTAGATATTACAAGACCTTACAAAGATCTATTCTCATTTGATTCAAGCCAAGTTAGGTGCTTAGGGTTAATTAAAGATCTGTGTGTCTCCCTGGTTCAACACCCAACCAAAACAATTTTGATGGATGTGGTGGTAGCTAACATTCCACCTAAGTATGGTGTGCTCTTATCCAGATCTTGGGGGGCCAAACTCCAAGGATCTTTGCAACTAGATATGTCCTACACCACCATTTTAGTCTTTGGACAGCCAAAAAGATTATACTGTGAAACATTAATGAAATATGTGGTGAGTAGTCAAGAGAAGCCCCAAAACTTCCCTATCTATTCATTACATTCTGACATGGATTCATTTATTCTGTATAATGCTGACATGTGCAACAAGGCTTATCCTAAACTATTAGTGGCAACACAGACAGAGGGATTGAATGAACAATTTGCCTCTCAAGACCAAAAGACTTTTGATATAATTGATATAACAAAGGAGAATGATGCATCAAATGACTTGCAAGAAACCAATCTGCCCATGATCCAACTTTCTAAGACTCTCAATGCAAACCTTGACCATGAAACCTTATGGTATTTAGAATTTGATGGCTCTGTAAACAAGTTAGGAGCTGGGGCAGGAGTCTGGATTCACAATATGCAGAATGACCAAGCTGAAGGTCATGCATATAGGTTAAACTTTCGATGCACAAACAATATGGCTGAGTATGAAGCCCTTTTGTTAGGTCTCAAACTCATAAAAAATTTAGGTGCAACCAAAGTTTCAATCTTAGGTGATTCAGATCTGATCATACAACAGATGAAAGGAAACTTTATCACAAATGATCTAAGGTTAAGAGCTTATAAGGGAGCAACTATTCAGGTACTTGACACCTTCTCAAAATCTCAGCTAACTAAAATTTCCAGAAAGCTCAATTTACATGCTCATAGCTGGCAGCCTTTGCCAGCACTTGCAAGCTACCTTTCAAACCCAATCACACCTTCACTGCTGAAATCAAACATAGGCCTGGAGTCCTAGATAACATCAAGAATTGGTAAGTCTTTGAGAGTGACACACAAATAAATAACTTCCTTACTCTAAAAGAAGAATTTTCCGGCATTAACATTGATACTAGCACTATGGGTGATCAACAACAGGCATACACAATCAAGCAGAATATATCAGCTAAAATAGCGGATCTGGTTTTGCACCCTACTACCTTTAATAAAGAAAATGTACAGGAGCTGAAGCAAACAGATTTAGATGAAATAGCTGAGATAGAAGCCGAAGTAATTGATCTAAAAGACAATTTTCTGCCCATAGGTTTAACCCCTTTGGAAGATTTGTTTGATTCAAATGATATCTCAAGAAAACCAAAAATGCAACCCTTGAATGCTGAAATTGAAGACTGTAACATTGGAACCACAGAAAATCCCAAAATGATAAAATTATCTAAGGCATTACCAGCTGATCAAAAGTTGAAATACATTGAATTGTTCAAAGAGTTTCAAGATATCTTTGCCTGGAGTTATGAGGACCTCAAGTCCTATGATACCTCAGTCATCCAACACACCATACCTTTAAAAGAAAACCAAAAACATTTTAAACAAAAGCTTAGAAGAGTGAACCCTGTGCTCCTTCCCCTCATTGAAAAAGAAGTGAAACGTATGTATGAAGCAGGAATCATTGCTCCAATCAGGTTCTCAGAGTGGATTTCAAACCTAGTGCCTACTAGGAAGAAGACGGGAGAGATTAGACTGTGTGTTGACCTAAGGAATTTGAACAAAGTCTCTCTCAAAGACCATTACCCCTTACCAAAAATGGATCATATCCTACAAAGGGTAGTGGGAGCCTCTAGGATCTCATTATTAGATGGATTCTCTGGATTCAATCAGATTTTAGTACACCCGGATGATCAAGACAAAACTGCCTTCACAACACCTTGGGGAACTTTCAAATATGTCAAAATGCCTTTTGGGCTTAAGAATGCAGGGGCCACGTTCCAAAGAGAAATGGATATAGCCTTTGCCAAAGAAATCCATGATTTTCTAGTGGTCTACCTGGATGATCTTACTGCCTTTTCAAAATCAGACCAAGAACACTTAGAGCATTTGAGGCAGGTTTTCTTAATTTGCAGAAAATATGGCATATCTTTGAATCCAAAGAAATCACTGTTTGGCCTAGAGGAAGGTAAACTCCTAGGGCATATAATCTCAAAAGATGGTATTAGGATCGATCCGGACAGAATTCAAGCTATCCTTCAAGTGCCTCATCCGAGAAACATCAAAGAATTGCAAGGCTTTTTAGGAAAGATCAACTTCTTGAGAAGATTCATTCCTAATTTGGCCGAGCTCATAAGACTGTTAAATAATATGTTGAAGAAGGATTCTAAGGTCAAATGGACCATGGAAGCTAAACAGGCCTTTGAGGACATCAAAAGAGCATTGACAAACACACCAGTCCTAACAAGTCCTAGGTTTGATAGGGATTTCATCATTTTTTCTTTTGCATCTGAGCATACAATTGCTGTAGTCCTGTTACAAAAAGATGACCAAGGGTGTGAAAAACCCATTGCATTTTTCAGCAAAGCCCTCAGAGATGCCCCCTTAAAATATTAGATTATGGAAAAGCAAGCCTATGCATTGGTAAAGGCCATTAAAGACTTCAGAATCTATATTTTATACTCTCATATAATTGCCTATGTCCCAAATGCAGTGGTTAAGGACATTTTAACCCAAGAAGGAATTAAAGGCAAAAGGGGCAAATGGATTGCCACTATTTTAGAATATGACGTTGAAATTAAGCCTACCAAACTGATAAAAGGACAAGGTCTAGCCAAGCTAATGACTGAAACCAATTTTCAAGCCCTTGACATTAACGAACTGGACAACGAAGAGGAGATGGTGACTCCACAGATCAATCAAGCCTTTTTGCAATCTCCCTGGTATGCTGATATCTGTTTTGTATTGTTAAACCTGCAAGCTCCTCCAGGGTTGTCCAGAACTAAGAAAAGGTTCTTGAAAATGAAAGCATCAAAGTTTTGTATCATAGATAATGTTTTGTTTTGGAGAAATCACGAAGGAATTTTACTTAATTGCCTAACATTGGATGAAACTGACAATGTCCTCAAGGAATTTCATGCAGGTGACTGCGGAGGACACTTATACTGGAAATCCACAGCTGATAAAATCCTAAGGGCTGGATTTTATTGGCCTTCCCTGTTTACTGATGTGAGAAAATTTGTAATGTCTTGTCACAAATGCCAAATTTTTGAAGGCAAAATAACGCTGTTGCCTTTACCACTCAAACCTATTTCAACTGAGAGACCATTCCAGCAGTGGGGTTTAGACTTCATTGGTGAAATCCGCCCTTCATCCTCTGGTCAGCATAGGTGGATTTTGACTGCTACAGACTATTTTACCAAATGGATAGAAGCCATCCCTTGTAGGCAAGCCAATGACTCCATTATTATACAATTTCTAGAAACCAACATCTTGTCTAGGTTTGGTTGTCCAGATAAAATTATTATAGACAATGCTGCTGCTTTCAAGTCCAAAACAATGATCAATTTTTTCCATAATTATCACATGACCTTGGGCCATTCCACTGCCTATTATCCTCAAGGCAATGACCTAGCTGAGTCTTCCAATAAAAGCCTCATCAACATCATCAAGAAGGTCTTGGAGGAGAACAAAAAGAATTGGCATAAGAAGCTAGTAAATGCACTATGGGCAGACAGGTTGACCACCAAGAGGTCCATTGGCATAAGCCCATATGAACTAGTTTATGGAATGGAAGCAAAATTTCCTTCATCTTTGGGAATCCCTGTAATCAAGTTGCTGCAAGAAGTACAAGCTGAGCCTAATGACATTCAAAGAAGGATCAATCAGACAATTCACCTACAGCAAACAAGAGAGGAAGTCTATCAGAGAACCCAAGTACTGCAAGATAAGCTCAAGAGAATATTTGACAAAAGAACCAAAGCTGAAGACTTCTTCATAGGAAGTAAAGTGTTGAGATGGGATTCCAGGAGAGAGGACAAAGGAAAACATGGCAAGTTTGACTTCTTGTGGAAGGGACCCTATGTCATTTATGCTGTACAGGGTAATAACACCTATTTTCTGAAAAGTTTGGATGGCTCAAACACTGAGGAAGGCCCAATCAATGGGAGGATGCTCAAACATTATTTTGACCCCCTTTGATGAAACACTACACAGCCACATATTGTATATAAATATTTGTATTTTCAGTATTTTCATTTACAACAGATAGATAAAGGACCAAGTGGAGCAGATTTTGAGAAAGATTAGGGTACTGCACCATTTTTGATACATGTTTTGGTCCTATCATTGGAAAGCAAGAGAAAACACTTGGAAACTATCAAGGTGATGAGGGACACTCAGAGAAACAAGCAAAAACAGAGCTGTAATTTCACAACAAATCAGCTTAAAGGGTATTTCATACAAGTTTTTAGGATTCAGATCGATGGTCTCTAACAAAAGGAAAATTCAGACTTCAGCAAGAAGGGAAAAATAAGGCGATCTGACCTGCTGTTCTTGGCTTTTCATTTGGAAATGCCATCCCCAAGTGGAGCCACTGTTAGTCTCCTATACCAATAGGGTTTCATTTTTCATGATTGACAATGGAAGTGCCAAAGATGTTCATCTTTGTTGTAACAAAGGTTCCATATTTTGTGAAAGGAGAAGACAGTTAAAAAATGAAAAGAGGGTATGCCTTAAAAGAATAATCAAAAGGCAAGAAAATGAATTGGTCAGAAAGAATAATTGAAATGAACCCCAAAGAAATACCAGGAAAGTGGCTAACCTAAATGCCACTGCTATCTTGATGGATGGCCCAACAGTTCAAACTGGACCATGCCATGTTTTAAATTGCTTGCTCTAGATTAGAGAATGAATACCTGTCCAAACAGTTCAAGCTTGGCAGATGAGTAGCTACATAGAGAAAGGAGGGAGCCCAACTGCTTAATCTGGGCCCTTTGAAGAAATAAGGGTAGATTTAGATAGGAGGACAACCAAAAGAAAAGAGGATTATCAGGGTTTACAAGGCTAAGTGCACCCATCCAAGAGAAGAAAAAATGTTAGGTCTATTAGGCAGGGTAGGCAGTTGGAGGTTGCAGAAGCAAGGTCTGACCACATGATATATGGAAAATCATATCTTTTCCCATCAATAAGAGAAGGGAAAGACCAATGGTCTATAAGGCAAACTATCAAACCATGCTTAACTTCCCTCATTCCCTTCAGAAGCTTTCTTACTAATATCCCCTTGAGGACTTTTAGGATTTGCATAAATAGTCCTTCTTACATTTCTCCCTTGAGAAAGTCATGTCAAGTTGTGACCTTCTTCTTCAAAGAAGAAGCCACATTTCTTGTGTAAAGCCCTCACTTCATACTTCATCCATTTCTGGTTTCCCACTTCACCTCACATACCCATATTAACTCCTAACCCTATTATATAGCTCCTTAGTCACATCCCCACCCCTATTTTCTACAAAAAACTATATAAAATTCCCAAAAAACATATTAAATATCCCCCCCTTAGCATTATAGCTAAGTAACATGGTTATGGGAGACATTAGTCCATCTGGGGCTATAGTTAACCCTTCTGCGTCCTTACCCCGGAATTAGTCTAACCCCTGGTTAAGACTAATAGCCTATGCCTAAACCCTCACCCACCTAAACCCTTGCAAAAATTGCCCCCGCAGTTAAACCCCAATGTTTAAATGGTAAAAGGTTTAAATATTTTTTATTAAACCTTGTGTCGCATTGACCCGCATTAATCCGACCCCCAAAAACCCACCCGAACTAAAGTTTCAACCCACGCCACAAAATATTATTTAAAATAACGGGCGGGTCCCGCTCCGAAACCTGCACGCTGCGTCAGAGGCCCCGCCAGTCGTCGATCTCCCACCGCGCTCGATCCAACGGTGGGCGGGTGTTTTGAGCCGCCAACATGATGGGCTTTAACGTCCGCGAGATGGGCGGTTTTGCCGCCATACCCCCGCCACGTGTCGACAGCCCAGGGTGTTCAGAGGCCTCCCCCCCGAAACCGCTTTTGCCCAAAGGCAGTGCGGGGAAACCGGAAACCGCCGTCCAGAAACCGTCCACCGCCCGTTACGTCAGCGCTTCCGTCACCATGACGTCATGCCTTGGCCCCTGCCACTGCCCCACGTCGCCCGCCACACTGTCCTCCGGTGCCCACGCTATGCCACCATGACCCGCCTCATCATCATCCCAGTCAGCATCCACATCACCCGTCCGTACCCGGGGCCCGCTGATGATATCATGCTGACGTCATCACTGGAAAGCGCCAAAGATGCGTATGTGCCAAATTTGTCATTAAAAACGCCAAAAGTGACCGTTTTCGGTCATTTTCATTGCAAACTTGCGGTTGCGTTGTTCTGTTGTTCACCCCAAACGACCTCCAGATTTAAAATTTCATCACCTTGGATGCCGCCACCTGCAAATTCAACGTCAGTCTTCGTCCTCCAATCAACTCGACCACCCTTGACGCTAGCTAATCCAGGTATTTGCCAAATTCAACCTGTTTGCCTGTGTTCTTCCCGTTCTCTGCAATATTTCCGCTAAATTGCCTACAAAACTCCTAAATTAATGGTGCTGTCCTGTAAATGATCGGCCTAAATTATCTAATGCACCCCTTGTTTAAGAGAACCACGGACTGTTCATAACTAGAATCCATTTTCGGGCTTGAATTTTCAAAATAAGTTTCACACCGGCCCGACATTGTTACCTTTTGCCGTGTTTCGATTCAAGCTCTCAGAGCATTAAGCTGCAATCCTTTTCTCCTCTGCATTTGCCCTCACTGTCTCTAAATTCTGAGAGTTCACCAGAGGAAACCAAAGCTCAAGTCAAACTCTGCAAATTGTCCTTTTCAATATAACAACTTTGGCTTCAGCTAGACTCATTCTGCCACTCCTCTTCAAATCCTCATAAGCTATCATCTTCAGCCTGTTATACTCAAAAAATTCATTCTAAAGATAACACCTGAAAGTTCTATAATGGCTACACCATCAGCTCTTAGTGTCACTCCTATGAATCCACCAAACAAGGAGCTTGAAGCCATGCCTCTTGCTGATAGAGATTACCTTATCCAAGATCTTGTTGGTGACAGAAACCACTTGCAGACCTTCTGCCAGTTGAGAAACAACTATCTAAGCAACAATGACACATATGGTATATGGGAGTCCAATCTGCCTTATTATTTCCTCCCATCTGTTAATATTTTTCCGGAGATCATCCGCTTATGTGCTGAGAACTATGATCCAACTCAGAGAACTGTTAAGTCTCCATCTGGGAGCATACTTTTCCAAATTAATCCAGACTCCATCAACCAAATGCTCAATTTCAAACAGACTCAGCTGTTGTTTCCCTTTTCCATGAACTATTTGCTGGATGCAGGCTCCAAACTCTCCAGTGCTGACATTGAAAAGATCACCAAGACATTCATGAGGGCAGACCGCCAGCCTATAGGCCCACCTCCTTTCTTATATGTCCATTTCAACGAGGTAGGCAAGCTCCTAGTTGATATGATCTCTTATGTGCTGGGCTTCAAAACCAGTGAGCACATTGATGAAACAATGTTGGTATTATTAGCTTCATATAGTCCAGGCCAGCCCCCTGCTTACAAGTATAACTTTGCCAAGTTTATAGCCAATAAAATACATGACCAACTATTGAAAGTGGATAGGGAGGGAGTATTTAAATAATCATCATATATCTACCACTTATTCATGTATTACCAGTCTGAAATCTTCCAATGCCCCATCAAGAAATTGGATTTTAGGGGTGAAAAGAGGTCTTTCATCTTCTGGTCATCAGTTTTCCACGAAGTTCAAGACTCTCCATATTCTTACTGTGAGTTTGTCGACCAATTTGTTTACCCAGTATCTTGCCTCTTAATGAGATCCCCTCCTCCCAGCCTGTCATTTGAGATTCAGAAGACCTTGCAGCTGTCCAAGAGCTATAAAATAGGTGATTGGTACCTATATCGAAACCATACTGTCATCAAACTTTATGGCTGTGAGCTCTGTCCTTACAGGCTTCCAAGGTATGTACCAATGAGATTGTTTGCCTTGGAATACTATAGGAAACTCATTAGTTCTGACCTCACCCACTTTCATAGTGCCAAAAAGAAGGCTCACCTCAAATTCAAAGACTATCTAGGCCCCTTCATCATGAACAAGAAAGAAGGTTGGCAAGATGCTGATCAAATCCTCAGTGACAAATATAAGCTAAAGAGGAGCTTCTAGTGGGTCCCTTATGACCCAGAGGGCTTTATCAGTGCCAAAAGAGTTAAGTACAGGCTGCTAGGTTATGACCACTGTAAATATCCACAAATTGAGCAATATGCCAACCAAGATGAATGGTTGCAAGGTACATTAGTTGAGGAATTAACTCAAGAGGAAATAATGGAGAAAAATGTCAAGGATTTAGAAAAAACTCTTGACTTGGATTCTGTGCAGCAGGTAACATTCAATCTACCACATCAAATCGAAGAATGTACATCCACTGCTGCAACCACACCCGCCGCCTAGGGTCCATCTACATCAACAACAGGTACAACAAAGCTCAAGGGGATAATGGGTGCAGAAAAAGAAGTGGTCAAAGAGCAGCCTGCCTCTTCAATAGGGAAACAACAAGAATAGACTCCTCCACAACAAACAGAGGCACCAACAGTGCCTGCCTTGCAGACTCCTGCACATGAGAAAAGAGGCAGAAAACGAGACCGAGAGGAGTCCACACCTGCTAGTGGATCTACCCAGCAACCCGAAGCCAAAAGGAAAAAGGTTGATTCTCCAGTTGTGGAAGAAATCAATGAAGAAATCCTTGGAAGCCCAAGGAATGATAAGGAAGACAGTCAACAAACAGCCACAAGCTCTTTTCAACAAGAGCAAGAAAGACAACATGGCATGGAGGTGTCCTCCTCCACTCAGCAAAGCAAGAAGCCATCTAGCACCAAGGCCACCTTTAAAGAAATTAAGGCACAAAATGAGCTGCTAAGAGTGCAATTATATGACCAATTTCTCAAGGCAACACCGGCCAAACAAGAAAGGCTGATGGCAGCATATGACATCAAAGAGGAAAAGATGATCCTCAACCATTTTAAACCCAAAGTACAGCAGCCTCACTCAGCTGCAGATTATGTCAGAACAAAGTTGGAGGTTATGGCAAAAGACATTCACCCCATGGATCAAATAGAACTGCATAAGCAAACAGGGGAAATGGTCTATCCCACATTGGTAGACAAGGCCACAATGGCCCATGAGTTAAAGGAATCCCTGAGGAACACTAATGCTCAGCTTGATTTAGAGAGAATGTCCTCCACAGCCAAAGACAACAGAATCAAAACATTGGAGGACATTATTGTGGACTTAGGACATGATCCTAAGGATCCTAAGGGTGTGAGGGCCCTTATGAAGAAGAAGGATGATGATATTGCTGCATTGAAAAAGAGATTGAGATTGCTCCCTACTGAGCACCCTCAAACAGGAGAATTGCAGAAAGAGAAAGATGCTGAGGATCAATTGGATTTGATGATGAAACTAAACCAAAGAGTAATTGATTTGGAAGGGGAGTTGGAGAGGGCACTGCAAGAAAAACAGGGAGGGTCAACCTCCCAGCCTCCTCAAACTGCCCCAACTACTGCAGCAACTACAGAAGCAACAGTGACCCCTCCAATGGCTACAAAAACTACAGATGCTACAGCGGCAACAACATCAGCTCCTGAGGCTAGCATGAGCATGGATGATTTGACCAAAGCTGTCAAAGAGCTGGAGCTTTAGGCAATAGAGATTAAACAAGCCAAACAAAAATTGGCTGAGCTAGAAACAAAATATGACAAATCCAAAATGACAGTAGCAGAGCAGACCAAAGAGATTAAGGCCCTGAAGCACAGAATAAAGGCTTTGGAAAAGGAATTGAATTTAGAGAAGACTCTGGCTGAGATAAAGAAAATTTTATGGACCCGGATTGACCACTCTATCACCAAACAGTGGAAATCAATCAAAACAGTGCATGAGCAGATGGAGTTAATAGGCCAAGCTCAAGTTGAAAGCCAAAAGGCCAGAGCAGCACTAGGAAATATGCTTGAGCAGGCCAGCAGGATGATACATTTCCTCAACACTCACACCAAGGAGGAGTTGGCAGCCCTAGACATCAGCAGCAGAACATATACTATTCTAACAACTAAAAAAGTGCTGACCCTCAGAACTTTTGTGCAAACTTTGGAGAGAAAATGTCAGGAAATGCAGGCTGAGGTAGATGACTACAAGCTTAGAATGGGTGCATTACATGACAAAGGATTGCCCAGCCTATTGACCAGCGTAGGAAGACTGCTTACCCATGAGCAATATGCCACTAGGATGACCAATTTCATTGCAAACCAGATCACAGCATCCACCAGCACTTCAGAAGAAACAGGACCTCCATCAGGGCAGAGCCTCTATGACAAGCTGGAAAATTTATTTTACATTGAGCATGAAATTAATCACCTTTTTGAGGTCCCACCAAATTTTTATAGGTACACAAAGGTAGATGAAACTCTAATAAAAATACGAAGACACCAACTGCCTAAGGAAGATTGGTGGCAAGCAATGCTGCAAATTTTGCCCCAATGATCTCAGTTCGGTCTCTTCTAATCAGCCTTAGGTCAACAAAAGTTAATGCAACATGAAGACAGCAGGCAGGGCAGGTGAGAGTAATGACTCAGCAAAATACTGGGACAGCAAGCCAAAGAAAGGAAAGGCGCAAATTTTGGACAGCATAGCTCCAGCCGACTCAATGGGTCACAAAAGTCAAAGCTTTCTAACAAAGATGGACAGCTAATGCACTAAATAATTATTATAGCATTTACTCTATCAATTGTAATCCCTCAAGGGTTGGCATAGAATTTATGAGCCATTAACTCATCAGCTAGATATTTTGTATCTAATGTTTGTATATATACCTCCCCACACAACGTATTTGGGGTTGGTGATTTTCTCTTTGAGACACTGTTTTGTATATTTTCAAACTATCTAATACAAATGGCTAGAAAAGTTCATGATCTCTGCACTGTTTGATGTCAAAGTGATGATTTGCGTTCTTCTACAGAATTCCTGTGTTGTTTGATGGAACAATAAGTTATCCTAAACTATGTTTTGTCTTTCTATGTTTGCTTAACTCAGATGTATGTTTCATTAGCTTAACAATAGAGAAAAAGAATAGTACAGGAATTGTTTGAATACACCCTATGCTCAATCTCTGTTGTTAAAAATGTTTTCTTCAGAACTAATCGTAAACATGAATTCTTAACTGCTCATGTTTGTATTTGTTCTATCTCTATGAATGTTGTTCAGGAATTCTTAAATGCTCCTAAATAATGTTCCCACTATTCCCCCTATCAGTTTAGTGAAAGATCCTTAGTTTCCTTTCACTCCCTGATTACATCCCATCACACTTCAGATTTAAAAAATTGTTCCATAAATGCTTCTCAGGCTCTGTAGCATAACCTTTTCCTCAAAAAGACACTTCCAGCAGTTCACCATCACCGACTCCATGCCCAATGGCCTAGATTATTCTGCAAAAACATACCTGTTCTGACTGAAATCATCATCCCAATAATTTCAAAAAAAAATCCTGTGCACCATAACTAGCCTAAAATTACATCAAAACAAAGCTAAATCAGAAAGAGAGAGCCCTCTCTGGTTGCAGGTAGGCTAGGAGCTATAGCTAAAAGATTGGTTAGTGGTTACCTTGGCCGTATTCCCTTTGGAGTCAAAGGGAACAACCTGAGTGTTAACACGATCCAACTTCTTCCATTCTTCATCGGTCACTCTTGTTGGTTTAGTACCCGCATCTATCGTGATCCACTAATCTTTATCCACCAACAAATCCTTCATCTTGAGTTTCCACAACTCAAAAATCTGACCATTGAACTTCTCAATCTCTATCTTTCCACTGCTCACCATCTTCTTTCACCACCAGAATCGATCTCGTAGATCTCCCACTGAACAGGGTCTACCGCAAGCCCGAGCGAAACCCCTCAGAAACAAAGGCGTCCCCTTGAAGCCAAAACAGCTCTGATACCAAATGTAGGTTTATAGAAATTACCTGCATATGAATTCTAAAACACAGAAAATAAACAATGCGAGAGCATAACACATAAAACACATATACATAGAGTTTTTCCCCTGGATCCGAAAACCGGGACTACCAACTTGATTTTTTCATTATATTCCTTTCAATGTTACAATACATATTTATACATGCCGAAGCATCCAATACCATGGACCGAAAACCATCGCGTCCAAAACCATGGACCGAAAACCATAGGTAGGTTCGCCCAACCTAATATAGGGTCCAATTTTTTTTTTTCCCGGGGCGCTACCCCGGACCCCGTAGAGGGGGGCTACCTGTCCCCCTCAAACCCCCCGAACAGGGGGGGCTTCCGGCCCCCCTGTGACCCTCCCGCTGCGCAATCGGCACAACGAAGGGGGATCTCCTCCCCCCCTCTAACCCCCTGGTTCACTACGTAGGTTATTTGTGGAAAGAATATAACACAACCCAACAGGATTGACAATATTATTAACTAGCTTAAGAGTGCCATGTTCTTTAGTAATATTGATTTGAAGTCAGGCTATCACCAGGTTCCAATTGAACAAATTGACGTATGGAATACAACATTAAAATCTAAAGAAGGCATTTTCAAGTGGTTGGTCATGCCCTTTGGCTTCACTAATGCTTCAACAACATTCATGAGGATGATGGATGATATCTTGTGGTCATTCACAAAATATTTTGTTGTTGTATACCTAGATGAAATCCTCAACTTTAGCTGAACCTAGGAAAAAAATTTGTAGCGCAT